>CM057822.1:61400616-61753116 GCA_030067965.1 Latrodectus elegans | reverse complement strand
TGGTATATAACAACTCATTTTAAGCTTATATTTGATCTTGTAAATTTTCTGTAGCTAATACATTCCTTATTCTCAAGTCGCTGGTTCCATTTAAAACTTTTAAAGGGAAATTTCTATCTCTGTAATGAAATAGCACATTTAAATGTTTCTTATGTTTTCTATAACTATTTCTTGTTTTACCGAAATCTTTGTGGAATTTTTTCATTACTGATAAGTGAAAATCATTATATTTTTGCTTTTATAAATACTAAAACTTTCATATCTTACATAAAAGCAATGTAATAATATCCTTATTTAAATTTCGCATCATTTTTCACATTTTTTGGAATGAAATCATTAGCATTTGACCCACACCAACAAGATCCCCAAAGCCTATTTAGATGTCACGATTTACAATGCATTCTGATTTTAATTTCAGCAATCTATATAAATAAAATCCCTATTCTTTTAATCCACTGAATTTTTGTCTGGAGTTTGCTTGAGAAATAGCTGTAGAGAATGGAGTGAAGCTTATATCAAGATATCAATTTATGACTAACTCAAAAAATCGAAATTATTTCAAAATTTTATTTATAGCACTATAATTAATTTAAATTTCAATTAATAGTGATTTGAATTTTCAGTAAAATTGCTTATTTAACGATGTAATAAATTTAAACATGAGCATGAACGAAGACACTGGATTAACACATATACAATTTTTAGCCTACAGGGATAAGGAATCTTAAAATGAGATAAATAAACTGCAAACCTATTTGCATGTAGTCATAAATAATGATGTCAACTACATTATTTAATAAATCTTTAATCAAAGTATGAAAAAATATGTGTTTTATTTTATTTTAAAAAAGCTCAGAATTTTTCAGATCTTATATTTTTTATTTTGCTTTGGTTAAAAAACTGCTTTAAGCAATTAATGAAACTAATTTTTTATAAATTTTAGATTTAAATTGAGTAATTAGCTTTTGTTATATGCTTTTATACTTTCATAACTCTGAAAGCAAACCAAATAGTTATGAAAGAACTGTTTGCCAAATACAATAGATTTGATACAGTAATTGATTATTTTCATTACATTTTTCAAATAAACAAAATAAAAGTTACTGTTTTCCAGAAAAACATTTTTTTTATAATGATACAACACTCTCAATACATTAGCACATAATTTATTACTGCCAAATTTCTAAATCTGTAAAAATAAAATTTATCTTATAAATTTTGGTACAATATAACTTAGCAAACAATTTTTTTGAGTTATATTAAAAATATATTATCATTCACAAAAGTATAAATCATTTACAAACTATATGAAATTAATTACAAAAAATATTGATATAATAAAACTATAAAAGATTTTGTGACTTTTTTATAGTTATTTTTAAATTAATTTTTTTAATTTAAGTTTTCTTCTTTATGATATCTAATACATTTCATGAAAGAAAATCTATTTCTCAGATTGCATCTGAAAAAAATCTACCATATTCTATCAATGTACCAATTAAGAGGAAAAAACATAAAAATTTGTTGAAATTAAAAGTCAATTTGGAAAAATAATTTATGTTAAAATGAAGATACTATTTATGGTCAGATGTTCAACACATAATAGAATATATACTAATGAATGGTTTAATAATATTATCATACAGTTGAACAAATAAAAGTACTAAATTTATCTTCTATTGAAGAGTTGATAAGAAGGTAGGCAGGTAACCAGGGAAGAAGCTGTACTTTCAGTTCATGTTGGCTGGTGCTGCTGATAAAGGGTGTTGGGTACCCTCTGAAAATAGGGGGAGTGTCATTGGCCGCAGCACATCATTGACACAAATTTGGGCTGTCATGGTGTCCTGAATATGAATTACATGTGACTTGGAATTGTATGCATTAGCACCACAAACCATGATGTTGCATTGTCACATGGTGGGGATTTCCACAGTTGCTACAGAATTGAAATTGTTTCCACATCAACAGCACACTCCTACACGATGACCATCACTGAAGAAACAGAAGAGAGACTCATCTCAAAAGGCGATTTTGTGCCACTTTGTTGTCCACATTGCTATAATCTTGCAGCATTCCAGATATTGGCATCTATGATATGGGGTCAATAACAGTCTTCGTGGCACAAGCCACTAGCAACCAATCAACAGCAAATATTTTTGCTGAATATGAGTGCATGCAATATGCCTTGCAGAGCCACCATCGACTCCTGTCAGAAGCATCAATCTACGCATACTGCTCACATTGTAGCTACACATGCACCCCACAAACATTCTACAGTTCCGGTTCACTACTGACCAACCTAACCTTCTCAGTCTAATCAACATGGCCTCATAAACTTGTCTGTCTTCTGGAGCTGACTCCATAGACAATGACTTCATATTGTCTGCAATAACAGACATACTTTGTGACAAGAACAAACTTTCAAAGGTTATTTTCCAAGCAGCAATAATGGTTTGAATATTACACACTCTGCCAGTCCTTCATCTTATTTCGTATCATATGTATGAATTTTACATCATTTGCATAACTCAAAAAGGTGTTTCCATCCTGAATTCTGTAATTTTCTGGCCACTCTTTTTTGGTATTGCATTTAGAATGTTAGGAAATGTATTTAAAATAATTTTAACAGTGATTCATATTTATTTTTAAACGATATAATCAGAAATTGTACAGCTCAAATTCATGAAAACAGAGCATGAGGATCTTATTCAGTTACATTTACATTATGATTAACATTTGTAACTGAATTCTAATATTTATAAATAATTATAGTCTAGTACATGTATTATAAATTAATATTACATTTTATACTTACTATTAGATTTCTTAAATTTAAATTTTCCATTTAATATAATTTACTACATTTTTAAAATAATTCAAATTTAAAGAACAAAAACTTAAAATTCACTAACAATTCAAATCCAGAAAACATCTTTTTTTCAAAGATGATAATAAGTGTATTCATACATTAATATAACTAAATTTCAATACAAAAAATAATTATCTTTAACAAGATGTTACATTAAATTGGCTACTTCAAATCACCTGAGGTTTTTAAAATAAATTTAGCAGTAAGCACAAAGCATAAAACAAATAAAAAAAATCAGTAAAAAATTTAGATACACATCTAAAACTGGAAAAATTCGCAAATATACAAAGTTCTATACTTAGTTGACTTTAAATATGTATACAAGCATGACACTTCACTCAAAAAAGTGAAAATTTTATACTGACATTTTATACATAATTTTAATTATAACACAGTTAAACAAGACTTGCTTTGAAAATAAAACTGAATTTCATCAAACTTACCAAAGTTCCTATTATTAGGTGGTGTGTTGGCACCATAATTTTCTTGAGGATTCATACCACTTTGATGAATAGCAGAATCTGAATTAGTTCTAAAAGGTAAACAGAAATAAAGACAATTATTCAAGATAAAATATAACTATGAATATAAAAGCAAGATTCTATTAAATCCTGCTCTTGATATAACTTTGTTATAGCAATTAAATAATGTAATAATTAGTTTATTGTTTGATAATACATTTATATTATTTAAATATTTCACATTGGATTAACACATATAATGGATAACAAATGGCTCAAAAAATAAAGTAATAAGAATGAAATATTTATCAACTTTGGATTTACTTAAAGAATTTATACTATATTGAAGATATTTCCCAAGTTCATTATTCTCAGACTTTAAAAATAATTATTTTCATTATAAATCATTAAATTTCAATAAAATGTATAGAAAAGGAAAAAACATTGAATAAACATAAAATATATTATGAAAATCATAATGCAAGGATTAAAATGTAATATAATACACTCAGTACATCAAAAAACTCAAAATATTTTAATATTTTGCATCGTAAAAATGCTGCAAAAATTAAAGTTAAGCAAGCAAAAATATCCTTCTTGGTTATGCACTGTTAAAAAATTTGATAAATTGCAATTAAGATGTGATTAAATAGAAAAACTTTCCCTTCCCAGCATAAGCATATTCTTATTTCATTGCAGTCTCTCAAAATAAATCTGTTTAAGAAATTTGGAGGTAACTTACAGTAAGACTTTTGGTTATATACATATATATGGCGTATGGTCCATATTTGCCAGGGTATAGAGTGCACACCATGGCAAAATTATGAAAGACAATAGTTTTCTGCACTATGTCTATCTATCCTTGCACAGTATATAATAAATACTATTTGTAATGTACTCAAATGTTGATTCAACTTCCTTGTATATCTGCAGTGCATGCGGTACTAGATGCTGCACCACATAGCGCATTCAAAAGCGAATGAACATACGAAATTCTTATGTGTATGCACTGCGCACTAATAGAAAATCATGCTTTATATGTATGAGCTACTGAAGAAGCACAGAATACTATGACACTGAGGCAAGTGTAGATATTTTTCTTGCTCTTGGCATTCAGAATCATCTGAGGGTATGGTTTATTAAGTGTTGCATTAGACGGGGACTTATGTGCTGAAGCGCTTTTGATTTTTTAACTGATTAACTGGCCATTCGATTTAGCAGGCTGTTAATGTTTAAATTTATATATTGTAAGATTTTGTTTCCATGGAAATATAAAATAAGTACATCAATATAAAGGGAAATGTTTAATTTGGTAAAACAATTTTGGTGTTCAGTGTTGTATAATATTTATAGAAATAATTCACTGAAAAACAATTTTGTTTTGTTAGACAAAAAACAAATGATTTTTAACACAACAGTCCAAATTTTACCATTCTTACAGACAATATACAAGTTATATCTATAACACCATATCCCTAGTTTTGCTTTTAAAAACTGTTAAGATGTTTTTTGCAGAATGTATGATTTTCAAATGTTAAAAATAATTGTTATTAATTGTTGATGTGGATTGATAAGTGGATTGAATTATATTTATTAATTTAATAAATATAATTTAATAGACTGACCGAGCAAGTAATAGTTGTACCAATTGAAAAAACAGTTGTTCTATTGTACCAGCCTGCCATGAAATCCTTTCCACGTGATATAGGCGTTCAGTTTATCGGCACCAATGAGCATCTTGATGAGGCACTGCAGCAGGGGCACCGTGTAATGCTGAAAATACAAGTATTTCGTGGAAGCCTGAAGCGTTGTTTTTTCGCTGCCAATACATACCACACAAGACATGATTTTTGCTTCAGTGAAAGTAGAATTCTGATAAGTTTAGGCTTTTTTATAGTTATACCTCGACTACTCGGAAGTAAATAAATATTTTATTTACTGTATTCTTTAAATTTATATTTATAACAAATAAATAAGTCATTTCAGATTGTAGATATCTCAATAATTAAAGATTTATTGGAAAATCCATTTTCGAGACGAGATGTTACTACAAAAAATGAAATAGTTAAATTAAGTTGACCGATGACTGAATATTATTCTATTGCAAAACTTTAAGATTAAAGGACAACAGTTGATACAATATTTTCAAAAACCTGTGTATGAAAAATTTAAATGATTAACCAGTTGCAGTAAATTGAATAAGTTATACTCTTGGCCATGTTTACTTTTTGTTTTAATTAAAAAGGATAAGAATATTTGAACAAAACAAGACTATAGTGATTTAATCATCTCCACAAAGCTGCAAATAAACATGAAAAAACACAATCTTACATAAATGCCATAACATTATTAAAAACGCTCAGTACCATCAAGATAGATTTAATGTTAGATGAACAAAAGGCCTCATCAATTGTTCAACACAAGGAAAAAGTAAAAAAATATATATGTATAAATATTCTCAAGAGATTAATAGTGTAGTTTGTTACTTAGCAAAACAAGAGGATGCATTTCATGTACACAATAAGAATATAATTTCCCTTAATAGAGTAAATTATATAGAATTAATAACTTTAAGTTAGTAAATATGACAACATTTTAGCAACCTATCTAAAAAATCCAACTATATTTTCTGAAACCTCTAATAGAATGCAAAATGATATTAATGCATCGATAAAAAATATTATATTTATTTCAGAAATTAGAGATGAGGTAAAAGAAACACCATTCATTGCTATTATGCTGGATAAAAAATCTGACAAATCTCAATTATCGGTTGTGCTATGATATGTTAATAAATGTAGTGCACCAGTGTAAAGATTTTTGTTTTTTAAAGATGTTAGCAGAAGCTTTGTGTAATGTTGCGCAAGAAACGATTTTAAGTTGGGGGCGTGAGAACAAACTGATTGCTCAAATGTACGATGGGGTGGCAGTCATGGCAGGACAATTTCTTGCACAGCTTCATTTTTTTCGGTGTCTACAAAAAGAAATCATGTTTTACATGAAATTATTAATCTCATTTGGTAAATACCATTAAAAGTGAAAGGCAAGGCTTATTTGATTTATTTGAAAATATTATTGAGAATCCAGAAGGCTGGGATAATAATACAATTAATATTGCAAAGAGTTATCATCTGTTTTTTTAAGAATTTAATGGTAATTTTCTCCTAAATATTTTTGCCAAATTGTTTAATTATACTGATGTTCTATTTGATATTTTACAAAAAATAACTTAAATATAGCATATTCTAGTCAAAAAGTAGAAGTTAAAGATGCAATTCAAAATATGCAAACTTCTTTTGAATTTGATGAAGAGATTATTTCTGTAGTGGGTCTTCCAACTTTAAAAAAAGCATTGTGTAAATTTACAAAACACAAGTGTAGACCAACATTTGGAAATTTATGATATGAAATAATGGATACTATTTACTGTCAGTTAGATGTCCTTCTTAAAAAATTAAATTTGCTCAAATTTTTTTTAACTGTTTTTTTTTAACTTTTTTTTTTTTTTTTTTTTTTTTTTAAGAAATATCACAGTATATTTACGGATGAATGTCTCAATTCGTTAAAGAATGTTTATATAAAACATTTCAATATTGTAAAGCTAAACATTGAATTATGAGTTTTTTATGGTAGTGAGTCATACTATGTATTTATTGAAACTTATTCAGCATATAATGCTGAATAATTTGACAGATGCCCTGAGTGAAGTAAATAAATTGGCACATTTAATTTGAACAATTCCACTTTCAACTGTTATGGAGGAGATCATTTTCAGCATTAGTAAAAAATTATGCGTGCAATACAATGAGCCAGGATATATTTAGCAATTTATCTCTAATAACAATAGAAAAAGAAATGTTACACTTATTATAGTCAAAACCAGAGTTTTTTGATCATGTAATATATGATTTTGTTAGTAATATGGATAGATGTATGAATTTTGTGTACAAATGAAATATAAAATGATAAAGAAGAGAAGAAGAATAAAATGCTAAAGAAGTGTTTAATGTACATTTTTATGGTTTTATTAATAGCATTTGTCTCTGCATCACCCCGATCAAAAACTTATTGCATGTCACTGATATATATAATATATATTGAAATAGCTATTTCTCCCACTTATTTCTATTTAATAACCTTAGTTCTCCCATTTTAATTAATGATCAATGTTTACAATGAATACTGATACTATTTATTAAACTTTTGATTAAAATTTCTCACATTAATACATTTTTACTTTTAAATAATAGTAGCCAGTTCTATTTTTCACTCTATTAAATAAAACATTTTTTTTTCAATCTATAACATTCTTTAAAAAGTATAACATAATTAGATAAGTCATTAAAATCATACATGATGATTTATAAATATTTTAAAAACTTAATAAATTACTTCATTGCCACAATTTTATACTAAATATAAATATTTTAAAATATTAGTAACATGTCCTTTTAACCTAAAAAATATTTCATTAAAATCAATTTTAACCAAAATAAATGCACTGCAATAACGCAACAATACAAAATTAAATCAATACAGATAAAATTTTAAAATGTGACTAATCCTCTGTAATTTAATCATTATTAATGACTCATTCTTTTCTTCTAAATTTTTATTCACATTTTTTGTCAAAAAATTTAATTTAAAAATTTTTTTCAAGTAAAATTACTAGTCATATATATCATAAAATATAATTTTAGTTATTCATAAAGAAATAGAGTTAAAGTTAGATGACTAATTAAATTAGTTATATAATCTAAATTTGGTAACCTATAATGATAAAATTAGAATAATGAACTGCGAGAAAAATTAATTATGCAAAAATAATAATAGACATAAAAAGCAAATTAATCAAAGATCTATAACACAATTCAAATTCTTTAAAAATGTTTAAATGTATTAGTAAAAGATCAAATTGATCAAGAGTTGTATACTTTTCAGATAAATTTACTGCCAAAATATCAAAGGAAAAAAAAAGTTTGGACACTAGAAATTTCTTTATTTTAACAGTAAATTTATCTGAAAAATGCAACTATTTGCCTATTTCATCTTTGATTAATATATTATCAAATATATTTGACAAATTTTTCATTTGAATTAATAATTATTTGATTAATTTGCTGCATTACTACCTTCGAAATTACTTCTTAAAAACATAAAATGTTTTCATTTTAATCTTAGTACATAATTATACAACAGATTTGTAACTTTAAAAGTAGAAGCTACAAAATCAAAATCATTTAAAGTATCAACTAATCATATGTTCATACTAATCAATGTTGATAACAAAAACATATGACATTTTAAATAAACTTGTTATATTTAAATTCTTGATTAAACTTCAGCATAAAATGATATTTTTGAGATTTCATGACTAAATGCTTCAGGGAAGAAAATTCCAAGAAGGAATACTAGTAAATTAATTTAAAAGTACATTGGCACATCAGAATTAACAAATTACAAAAATAACTTTTGTATACTAGAATATATATAATCAATTTTATCTTAGAATAAATGAAAAACACGAATTATAGGTGAGGGGTACTATATTCTGTAACTTTTAGATACATGGTTTTTTAATTCTTTGTTTTTCTGAGTTAAATATTTTCTTTAAAAAATGTGACCCACATTATTTGATTTAATACTATCATTTAATAGCTGTTAGTACAAGAAAATGCTATACAAATTATTTTTCATCTCAAGACAGAAGTTTTGCTTTTCTACAAAGTCTACACAGCAAAACACTTATAATTTGTATCTAGAATCAGAAGTCTTTAAATATGAAATAAAATTTTCAAAAATTCCTTAAAAAATAATAAAAATAAATAAACTGTCTGTGAAAGATATAATTTCTTATCTTTCTCTCTTTCCCTCTCTCGCAACATAACAATGTTATCATACTTTGAAAGTATTAAATACAATATTTTTTTAATTTTATAAAACATTTTAAAAATTATTCTCATTGAAGTAAAAAAAAATATCTAGGATAAACAATATTCTTCAGTTTTCATTATTTTGATGTAAAGACAGATTGATCATTAAAAAAAAACTAATTTTAAGTGTTCTAAACAGGAATGAAATTATCAATTTTTTAAATTCAAAATCTTGAGAATTATTTTTCCAAAATTGGTTCTAACAGAAAAAGCTTATTCAATGAATAATCCTTATTATACAATTATTTACAATAAAATATCAAGAAAAATGCTTATTTGTTTACAATATCAACATCAAATAAAATCTCTACCATCAATCAAAAAGTTTTCATTGCTTAATATATCATGGATTGTAGAAAGCAAGATGATTATTACCAATATTATGCAACAATATGCCAGTTTTAAATATATATTTATGGATCCAAACTCTTCATAAAATCTTAAAAACATGGATTAAAAATTTAATTTTGACCTACTTAAAAACTTTAAGAGCTTACTTCATTTAGAATATAAGTACAAAATATACAACGGGTGAAAATAATAAATTCATAGCTAGAAAAGTTTAAAATGAAATTTTAGTTTTTTCGTCCAAAATTTTAGGCTATTATTATTTTATTTAAAATTAGCAAGCATAATTATATCATCAGAAAAAGTAAACTGAAATAAGTATAACAAATTTAAAAATATAAAATAAATAATTACAGATATTTCCATAAACTAAAGAAAATTTTAATCTACCTTCTCCAATTTGTGTCTGGTGGTGGTGATAGATAAGAGGAATTGTAAGGTGAAGCATCAGCCTAAAAATAATGTCTACATTTAAATTTAACAAATATAAGCATTGTATTCCCAAAATATACACAAATATGAAATAAAAACTTATATGCATACCTGAAAAATTCCTAAAAAATAGACAGTATTTTAAAAAATTTTTAATACTTTTTTCTTTATCTGGATAGTGTTAATAACAAATTAAAAAATATACAAATCATAATTTTTTCTTTAGAAGTCACTTTAGACTAGCATTTCTTAAGTTGTGAATGGCAACCATATATGGAAACTGTGGTAGGGATAACAAAAAATTTTAAAAATGATGACATTTCATTAATTTATTACATGCAAAAAATTTCAAATGATTCTGTAACATTTATAAATCTTTTACTTTTTTCTGTAACATGTATTTTTGCATGACATGTATTTCATTTTTAATCCACATAAAATCAAAGTGTCAACCAAATTAAAAGAATCAGAAAAATAATTGCTTTATCCTATGATGTCAACTCTTGCAAATATTTGATGAGGTCTTCAAATTAATAATTAATCCTCCCATATGCATACTTAGAAATATAAAAGGTTTCTTTCAATGATTTCCAAATGGCTACAATAAATGCAGATTAGTCAATGTGTAAATTTGTTGAAGTAATTAAATTTATCCTTTTTCTTTTAATTTGAATTCTTATTTCAAAATATTCCTTAAATTACAGTTTATGATATAAAATTGCATTAGCATATAAAAAGAAAAATGAAGAAAGTGATAGTCTCACTTAAGCATGTGTTGCATTTCCACAATAAATAGGGAGTCCCATAAAATTTTTATAAATATTATCCAGACCAAAAAGTTTAAGAAACCCCACTTACAAACTAATGTAAAAAAAAATTGTAAATCTTAAAAAGCTAATATAGCTAAACAAATCTCATTTCTGGATCAAAATTAAGCTAATACCCTCATCAATAAATAAATATAGGTTTGTAGCAATACATGTTCTACTGCTTATTTCTGAAAACTGAAGCCACTGAACATAGACAAGCACTTTATAATTTTGAACCACATTCAAATTACAAGTTTTACACTTCAACTGGGACTTTCCTCTATACATAAGAGACACAAGACATTTAATGTTACAGAACTTTATAAGTATAAAAACACTATCAGCAATAGAAAAAGGTTAACACTTTACCATATGTCAAAATCTTAGCTGATGCAAAGTTACAAAAAAACAATACATGTGTATGTATTGTTGAAAATATAAAAGGAGTACTTAGGTATCAGATTCTCCTTATTTCATTATAGCAGAGCTTTAGTGGCTCGGTAGCTTCACGCTGCTTTCCACTAAGTTCACCAATTAAGCTTTAAATAAAATCAATAGGTTTTCATAAAATCAAATAGGAACACTTTAATTAAATTTTGGGAGATATTTAAAAATAAATTCATTAGCTAATTTTAGAATCTTCATGTGTTAACTTGTAAGTTTAGATTCATATAAAATCATTTTTTATTTCATTTTCTCTTCAAAATATTATTTTTAAGTTATTACTTAGTAAATTATCTAATAAGATAAATTTCATTCTTCAAAAAATGAAAATATATTTTAGATTAATTTACTTTTACAAAGTTGGAAATTTAAAATTATATTCTTCAATTCACTTTCTTTTAGTTTTATGGAAGTCTTAAGAACTAAATAAAACATCTTCATGATAATTTTGAAAAAAAATAATTTTTCAAATGTAAAACAAATGTATAACAAAAAAATAACAGAATTATTTTATATAAAAAATTCTTTAATATCTTAACATTTTTAAATGCACTAGTTAATTTCTATCACTTTTATTAAGAAAAACCAATATTTGGAAAAAATAATTTTTAAAAGACAATATTTAGAGTAAATTTAAGATTAACTAAAATATTTTTTCCCCTTTGAATCTAATTAGTATGTCAGGTATCAAAAATGCATGACCTTCTGGCCACTTATTTTATTTCATTGACAAATAACAAAATTTATGAGATTTTAATTAGTAAATCAAATCATACATTATGTATCTCACTCTTTTTAATAACATAAAATATTGCAACTCCAAAACCTCACAAAGTATCTGGTCATTAAAATTAATACTTTAGATCATTACAATGGAAACAATAGTGGTAAATATAATAAAAAAAATATGTAGTTACATTTAGGTGAAGTAATGAATTAATAATCAAGGAAATACACTAAAATCCATGTTAGGCTTATTTAAAAAAGATATTGGAAATATTTTTACTGCACTAATAAAAACAACATTATATCTCACAATCAGTTCTGAATTCATTCATAAGGAAAATCAATTTACTTAATTTTAAAGTTACTAAAATATATTTGTCTTGTAATGGATAACTATAAAAAACTTTGTTCTTATCATATTAATCATACACAAAATAAATGTTTCCCACATATTTATTTATCTCCGCATATTCAATCACAATAAGTGGAGAATTTGAAATTTAATTAAACTCAAAATTAAAATATGAAAAAGTAATTGTTATTGATATGTTCTTAATTTTTAATTAATATATAAAGTATTTAAAAATTGTGATACTATTATAAATTGAGAACTATAACTATACATTTATAGATCCAAATTTCTAATTTATAGCTTAAAAGAATGTTATCATTTTAAAATCTTGTTAATAATCTCTTGAAAAAATTTTTAAAAAAATCAGAATTGATTGAATAAAAAATGTTATTTCCATTAATTCAAAATATAAATTAAATAAAGGACTTATGTTTAAAACAGATTTTGCAGTCATTAATAATGAAATAAAAGAATGAATAAAAAATTAATTAAACAAAAACTTTCAAGAAAAAAATTGAGAAAATTTCATAAAATATGAAAAAAAAATTTTTCTTTTTTAAAATATTTCATAAATAACGTTCTTATTTATAGGAGGAAGCAATGTTTTACCTGCTCTGTAAATTTTCCATTTATTTACAGGTTATAGTCTAAATTTTATTTTATAGTGGTCTCGTAATTTAATTTAAATAAAAATTTTATTTTTATCAATGGTAATATAAGAAATTTTATATAAAAAAAAAATAATAAAAAAACCAATAAGATTTTGTAAGAAATAAATATTATACGAAGTTAAAATTTAGAAAATTACATATTTCAACAATACAAGGATTCATGGTTCCAAATTTAATCAAATAAAACCAGAAACTGTGAAACATAATGAGAACTAAGAAACATAATGAACCGCAATGCACTATTGCATCACAAAAAATTAAACAAATCTAAAATAAATTAACAGCAACTATTATGCACAAATTTATAAAAATCTAAAGAAATCCATATGGCTGACAATATAAAATAATCAGAAATGTTTATATTTTAGTTCAAGAACATTTTCTATGAAAAATAGCTTTCAAAAATATTCCTCTTAGAAATTGAATATCACAATACTTTTTGTAATTACACAATATGAACATTTTCTCACAATACAGGTATATGCATAGCATGGTTAAACAAAAAACACATAAGGAGTAAAAGGCATGAAACAAACCCTTTTATTTTCAAATACAAAGCGACGACTCTGATGTGGTACTGCATGACGCCCTCTTTCTCGAGGTACTCTTTCAGCTGACACCTCTCTACCTTGTTTCATATCTTCTAAACTGTTCAGAGCACTCTGCAATGAAAACTCCTGGTATAAATTATTGTCATGAAAATAAATGCTTAGATAATTTATAATTTAAGTTTTATTTTCCGGTTACTGAAAAAAAATTACAATACAGCAATCTTAAAATAATTGTATTAGCAACAAATTTAGAAAAATTTTCAAGGAATTTTCATCATTTGCAAAATCTCATTTTAAAAGAAAAAATACTCTTTAAAATAAATTCTCAGAAAGAAATAATAAAAATTTATGTTTTGACACTTAATCTCAATTCAGAGAAATTTAGGCAATCATTTTCAAACACCCCAAACTTAAAATGTTACTAATAATAATTATCAATTTATTATATATTAATGGTATTTATAACTTTATATATGTGTATAAAAATAATATGTGAACTAATTGCCGGTTAAACATTAATTTGCTGCTGAAAAAATCATTTCTATCAGTTAAAAGCCAACAATGTGCTCTTGTATATTAGTAATACTAAAAATGAATGTTTATATTTGAATGCTCATACTTTGTTTTTAGATTTAGTTCAAGATTCAAGAGGTATTAAATTACATTTAGTAAATGTATCATAGTACAAAATCAAAAAATATGAATGGTAAAAAAAGATTGGGATAATAAAATAGTAAGATAAGAAATGATATAGTGTGTGTGTGCGTGTGTAATTTCTAAAAACAATGTTGATATTATATTTTTTAAAAACAATGTCCCAAAAACAATCTATACATGTTACTCAATTAGAAGGATATATAATTTCTATTGCAAATGAAAATCAGAAGAGGTTAACAGTTCCCATTTCTCTTAAAAATTGCATGAATTAATTTTAGCATGAAAGATTATTCAACAAGTTTAATGTTATCCACCACATTTTATTTAGCAATCCATTAATAAATTCTAAGGATCTAAATAAAAATTAATTTTATCAATGTAAATTAATCATTTCTTTCATTTTTATAATTTTTTATTTGGAAACATAAATACAAAAATTATCCCATTAAATAATTCAAAATTTTGACTAAAATAGAAATTAAATTCAAAAGTTTTATATTATATTTGCTTAATTTTTTTTGTTTGTAAAAATCTATAATTATTTGCATATAAAGTCCTACAGAAAATTTTTTGTCCAGCTCAAAAGTATGGAAAAGTTATAAAAGTATAAGCAATTGAACCACTAATTTACTAATTTTTTACAAATACATAAAAAATTATCCTTTCACAGTAAAAAGTGAAAATTCAACATTTAAAATATTATACTTCACATTCCATAGTGCAAACTTAAAATAAATTTTATGTAAAAAAATTCTTATTACTAAACAGTTTTGCAAAAGGAGTTAATTACTAATTATTTTTGCAAAAACTGTTTAGTAATTAAAATTACGAAACAGTTTTGCAAAAGGAGTTAAGATTAGCAATTAGCACATAAATATATATATATATATATATATATATATATATATATATATATATATATATATATATATATATATATATATATATATATATATATATATATATATATATATATTAAATTCTACACTAGTAATTTTTATAACCAAAAATTTCATGCAATAATTCCTTTTCAATTATTATTTTCCTATTAACACTGCAAATTGACTTACTTATATATCATTATCTTTTTCAACCCCTTTTAGCATAAAACACACATTATATTTATTACAGAGAGCTATAGGAACTTGCAACTCTCCACATTTAAAAGAAAATAGTATTAACTATAGAAATTAAAATTTGACAGAGCATATGAGGTTTTTTATTCTTAACTCAAGACTAAAAAATGTACAGCTTAAAATATAACTACATTATATACAGTTTTATACAAAATAAATAAAAACTTTTGAATTCACAAAAACTAATTTGATAATTTACAAACATGTTCATTTAAAATAAATTTACAAAATAAAAAAAATTATGTAAGTATACTATTTACTAACTTCAAAATAAGTAAAAATTATTACACATTTATACTTACTTTTAAATTAGTAAATAATCAGCCACAAATTATTACATATTTCTTTTTCAGTTAATCATTGAAAAAAAATCACTAAAAATTTAATTTTTATTATATATACTAGAGTTGAATATAAAATAAATTAGATATAAATTAAGATTAAACACATATCTTACATTAAATAAAAATGTGATGGACAGTCTAATAAATTTTATAAAAAATGCATAAAGAATAGAAGATCAGAAATGAAAGGAAAGGCTTATAATGCTTTGAGTTGAGATAATGCAAACACTAAGGGACAAAGTTGGCAATATTGACTTGATACTGCAAATTATTTATTACAAAACTGTTAATGAATAAAAAAATGTAATTTTTTTATACCATTATTGATTTGATCATATAAGATGCAGTTTTCTATACTCATGTCAGATAAAATTAGCTTTTTTTACAGGATACATATATTTAATCCCAACATATTAGCTTAAATAATTCAAATTTAATAAGCAATATGCTATGAAAATAATTATTCTCTACTATATATTAAATCCTTAATGATGTAAGTGCTAAATAATACAAACTGATACAGGTACCAAATGTGTTAAATTTTAGGGTAGATTATTATGATAGAATGAATTCTAATTTTATGACATATTCTGATATGTTCAATTGGAAAATTTGTCAGGAGTCTTTGTAGCCCTAGTAGCTATATGTTTTTCTTTTTTTACATTTATACTTGAAAGTATGCTTTGTGTTTTTACTAATGTTTGAAACTATGTGCTATGTTTCATTTTTTAAAATTTATGCTGGTGAAATTGTCATCGATAAATAAACTTTCATTTACAAACAAAATAAAATTAAAATTTTTGAATTTGTATGTAAGTGATAGGTATGGGTGATGATTAATTTAATTTTGCACATTTTTTAATTTTAATTTCTTATGTTAATGTACATATATTTTACTCATTATTTGATTAAAATAACTGCTGTATGCAATAATTCGTGTAATTTAGTAAAAAATACTGTAGAAATATTTGACATGTATCCAATATAAACTGACAGTGTTGTGTCACACACAATAAAAAAATATTTGATTTTAAAAACATAACAAATGTCATATATAAAATAATTATGAAAAAATCTGATTGGATGCTATTTGGATTTACCTCATCAACAGGTGTGATAAACAGAGACAAAAGCACCCACTTTAATGACAAAACAATAATTCCAAGAAGATTCTAATGAAATTTATTGCTAATTTTTTTAACTTTTAAAACAAGGTTTTACTTATTTTAAAAATAAAATGCTTTTATTTCATTAATAATTAAAAGAAATGGGTTATTTTCAAACTACACAATGGATTTTTTTTATTGTGCACGTTTTGTTTTGCACCTACCATTGTCATGTTTGTCACTACTTTTTTACTTGCCATCTCTGTACACTTTAGTTTAAAATCATGAGTAATACTTGAGCATTTTTACTTTTACATGATGATATATGAACTTGAATATTTTCAGAATGAATCAGATTAGATCCAAGTAAAATGCAAAATGATGCTAGGAAAGTTTAATATATTTCCAAAGAAATAATGGCTTCATTCTTGAATGTAACTAAACAAAATTATAATAGCATTATATCAAGATTTGTGAAAGCTTTCAGAGGCCCCCAACATTCCTTTCAAAACTATTGGAAGCTCTTCTGTTGAAGTGTTTTTTTTTGTTTTTTTTTTTCTTTTTTTTAAAAACAGTGATATATATAATGTGCACAACAAAATTCAAAATATTTTTAAAACAATATTTGTGAGCTATACACAGGAAAATACAATGATAAAAAAGAGGCTTCTATGAAAATTTCTATTATTTATTGTTTTAAATTCAGCTTTATTGCCTGGCTGTTCTATTGTGTTAGATTGATTACAACAAGTGTTTTTTAAAAATAAGTGATATTACTAATTAAATAAAAACCAATTTACACATAAATGTTGTTTCATTATTGATTTAGATTCATTGCTAGATTATTTCATGACACCATATGCAAGACGGGTGACCCTACCCAGTTAACTGAAAACTCAAATTTTGATAAAGAAAAAATGTGTAACTTACATTTTGATTTGGATTTATAGTGTAACTGATAATACCTGCTTGTTACTGTTTTATATGGTGTATTTTCAAAATGTTTGCATTCTTTTGGTTAATTAAAAGAGAATTTTGAAAAAATGATTGTATATGTTACTAACTGAGTAAGAACAGTAGTATACATTTTTATTTTATATTTGTTTTGTATTATATGTGAAATTAAGTTTTTAATCTTCAATTTTATAATAAATCTGTAATAAGTAAATATAATAAAATATTTTAAATTATAAAAATAGTCCAAGATAGTGATATTCACAATTTGAGATTGAGTGCAATCTGGATTTTGAAAACTAGACATTGCACAAAGTACCACAACTTATGTTGGCTAGATAAATGTGAAACACTTGGTGCAAAATTTGGAAATTGCAACCAACCTGTACTGGCTTGGTAGGATTTTAATGGATATAAGAAAATGAAAACCTGCTGAATAATACAAATTTGTTAAATTCATAAATAAATTCATCAGCATTTTTATCCAAAAGAACTTTAAATACTGTTTCTCTAACACCCATATTAGTATATTTTAAACCTTATTTAATATAATGGTTAAGGAAATATAATTAGTAATTTTTTAATAACTGTTCACAGAACAGTTAAATTTTGTCTCAACAAAATGTAACAGGATAATATATAATTACAATATATAGATTAATTTAAAACAAAACTTGATAAAATATTTCTATAAAATTATGAATAATTTATCACTAATACATACCTGCAAGTCTATGCTATTGTTGCCAATTTGATTTACATTAGGTAAAGAGCCAGCTCTGTATGCCCCAAGAGATTGATTAATGATTAAATGGTGATTTTTGGGTCCCTAATAATATAAATGTCAAATATAATTAAAATATTTCAAATAGTTTATTATGAGTTTAAAATATTTTAATTGCAGTGGCAAATAAAATGGAAATGTTGCATTTCATTAATATACATATTAATTACCACGAATGATAAAAATATTCCACACTTTAGAACATCTAAAGTTAATGAACATTTGGTACCTTTTCATTAAACATATGACACACGACTTCTCCCATCTCCAATTTGGACAGGCATAGCAAGTATTGTCTGTCTTATAAATATTGTTTGTGCAATCATTTTTCATCTAATTCTAATAATTTTGTAATTTTAAAAGTTATTTTGTTTTTTAAAATGATAGATTTTAAAATTTGATTTATCAAGATATAAGAGGTGGTAATAGCATTTATGAAAAAAGATATTATTAACCAAAAATGAATGTGTTTGAATAATCATATTATGCAGTTAAAATATAATTTCAATTGAAAATAGTTTCATTAATATCATTTATGACATGGGTTCCCAAACTTTTTTTCTCTTGGACCACTTTCAAAGTTTTACTATTTTCTGTAAACCCCCTGCTGCTGCATTTCTACTGTATTCCCAAAACTCCTAAAAAATATCACCCTAAATTGAGGGTATTAAGAAGAAAGAAAAAAAACACACTTTCTTGTGTCCTATTTATTAAAATAATACTCGTGGTTATACAAAATTATAAACATTTATTGTTATAAACAATCAACAATTGACAAAAAACCAAAATGAAATCTGTTAATGTTTGATATTTGTTTGTCACTCAACGGTCATTTTTTGCACACGAGGGCTAATTAGACCGGGACCTACAGCTTAAAGTGGATTCCGAACCACTACAAACATCCATGCCCAAGGTGGGATTCGAACCCACGAACTGTTGAACCGAAGGCAAGAGCGCTAACCATTCGGCTGCCAGCTCGGAGCAAAATGAAATCTGCAATGTAAATCAACAGTAAAAGATAGTCATACTTTTTAATGAGATGGCGGACAGGCGGCAGTTTGTAAGTCTCGACATGTGGTATACACTTGTACTATTATCTATTGTTCTATTCAATTCTGTGTTTGACAGATTTGCTAAACAATTTCTATTCTATAAAATTGTTTTTTTTTTCTTCTTTTCATTGTTGTTTTGTAAGCATTTATTCTATTAAAGCTATTTAGACAATTACACTTTTACTCTCAGTGACAGAGATATAAATTTTATTCTAATAAAAAATTCTATTCTACATACATTATTTAAATCCACATCGGGAACTCTATGGATATAATTAAAATTGCTGCTAAACTGTAAGCCAATACAGAATAAAATACATTTCACCTTCAATTATGTTTGATTCCCAAAACAGAAATGATGAACACTGATTTTAAATCTTTCTTCCAATAATGTCAAATAAATTCTTCTGCTAATTTTTATATATACAGTATCCCTTCAAACATGATCAGGTGATCATGATAGACTTCCACCTCACCTTAGCTGCTAATGAGGTTACAGAAAGGAGAGTATTGCAAAGCATACAGCTAACTCAACAGTCGTCAGCGTGCATGCCGAGAACATTAACAGTAACCAGTAAATGTCTTAACCAAGCGAAGACTGGCTATTAAGTCAATCGGGACTTTTCTCACTAACACTAAGTTGCATACTTGCTGTCACATTTGTAACAATAGATTCTTAACATTGCATGTTGGCTGACAATTCTAATGTTAAATTAATAAAGTTGTTTTTCTTTTTGTCCAAGCTATAACACCATTCACCAATGAGGTAGCTTCAGATTCATGAATTACTGACAGATAGACCATAATACTATATTGTTCCTACACAAAAATTTATTAATAAAAAATATCAAAAAATATCTTAATAAATTTAACATTAATAACAACTTGATACTAAATTTTGAAAAATTAAAATGAGAATAACTTTTACAAAACTAATCTAGAATTATTATTGAAACATTCAGGATATTCATGGAGGAATAATATTTTCACCAGTGATAAAATATCTGCTCCATTAAGACAATTATTATTATTCTGTTTGTTCTTCATGCAAACAATTTATATAGACTTTTACAAACAATTTATAAACATTAACTATTTTAAAAGAAATTATCTATATAATTATAAGATAAAAAAAAATTAATTTAAAATAAGAAAATTAGATTTCAATCAATAGACGTGTGTAAGCATTTTTTTAATATCAAATACTTAAAAATAATTTTTGTTTCCCAGCAGAAATAAGAAATCTCAACAATTTTAGTTGACTAATTTAAATGGTAAAGAAATTTTAATCAAAATTGTTTCACAAATGGTACTACATATTACTCAAAAATGTATTTACCATAAAAATTGTGCATACGTTTCAATAGAATAGTTTATTTATATGAAAAAAAGAGAGTCCTAAAATCTTTAATTTGCATTTAAATTTTAAGCAAATTTAGGAACTTATTCAAGCAAAAGTAATTTTAGAATCAAACTTTCTAATAGTTTCTTTTTCAGTTACATGGATTTTGTTTGAATGTATAGGAATATTTGGATAAATAATATGAATTAGGAATAGAATTCATGAAAGGATGAAGACACATCTAATTTTATATCAATATTAATCAATATCTAATTTTAACAGTTTTATTGACTTTGGTTGATTTGTTGCTCAACTGTTATTTTTTTCACATGAGGACTTTAGACAGGGATCTATGGCTTAAAGTATATTCTGAACCACTATAAACATCCAATCCCGAGGTGGGATTCAAACCCATGAACTTTTTAACTGAAAGTAACAGCACTAACCATCAGACTAACAGTGTAGCTTTATTGACTTTGGAAACAATCACTTATAGAATTTGTTACACAAGATACAATTAAATCCTATCTACAATTATGGTTTTACCAAAAAAATAGACTATTGCAAAATACAGAGAAGAATCATCCTATGGATGTACTGCTTAGACTACTCTTTAAAAAGAATTTTTTTGTATTTTCATTGTATTTTATAATGTTTTTAATGTAACCAAACTAAACTCTGCGGTACAACAGCTCATGTGAGCTAAGGCTTAGGGTGCCCATCTTTTCCGAACTGAGAAGCCTGTACGAAGCATATATCCTGAGGTGGTCAGCCTATCTCGAAACCTCTGATGTTTAGTTCCCAAGCATCCTTGGTACTCAATTAATCAACACACTGAAGGGATGAAAGGTTGCGAGTCAACTTTGCCCATCCCGAGGATCTAACCTCATTGGGTATTTAACGCTCCCAAGGCGTAGCAGTATTTAATGCCTTGGGAGTGTTAAATACTACCAGTAAGACACTAGGCTTCATGTTTTTTTAATATAAAATAAATATATTTCCTAAAAGTTTTTTATGAAAACTTATTTAACTTTAAATATTTTTTATTTAAATTTAATATTTAAATATTAACCTACCATAATCTAAAATGAAATAATAATTAATTAATTTGATTTTGCTGGCAAATTTTTATGCATATACTTGCACATTTGTAAATAATAAATATCTACTTTTATCAAAAAATTTAATCATTTCTAAATAAAAGTGATTTATTGTAATATTTAACTAAATCATAATATTTATATATAATAAAGAATAAATTTTTCCATAGAATTTTTCATTCGAATGTGTGTAAAAAATATATAAAAAACACAAAAGCTGTAGTTTTGGAGTACCTATCAAAAAATGAAACTGCAAAGAGAATCTTTTGTCAGTAATTACATTGTCCAGTTACTTTAGGAAACAAATAATTAAAAAATATTTCTCTCATTCATTCAATGCCAATGTTAGATGAATGAGTTGGTATTCTTTAAACTTCAATGTATAAAATAAGACTGAACAGCAAACAAAATAAAAAAAAATTGTTCTCAAAACAATTAAATATTTATTATAACTAGAGAAGTAATTTATGCATCAAAGAAGCTCACTTAAATATTAAAGGAGAAATAAAAATTCCTTTTGAGCATTTTATAACTTATGTTATTTAAGTTTATATCACACATAATATTTTAATTGACTTTACAGTTTTGTACCATTTTAAAAATTTCTTGTAATAAATAAATTAAAGAGCTATGCTGAATGTGATATTCAAAGATATAATATAAATCTAACCCAAGTAAATTGAAAATGATGCCAAACCCAAATAAGAATACTCATTAAAGTTAGACATTTTTTCACTGATTAAATGTTTTCCAAATTCTGAGCCATGATCTTATTAAAACACAACAATCATTAACATAGGGGGAGAATATATTTAAATCAAATTACTTTTCTATCTCCAGTAAGTTTTATTGATTTGAATACTAAGAATGGATGTGTCTGGAGGGTTCCACCTACTCATAATTGTTATTGGTATCTAGAAAACGATCTGCTGGTGCCTTGTTTTTTGAAGGAACTAGAGGCCAACAGACTTATATTTCATGCTTCCCCAGTCACAGCCTCAAATGTGTGCAGAATTAAAAGATTTTTAGTCAGTGCACAAAAGTTAAAGTTGAACAAACATCACCTAAGCATATCTTGAGCTGCTTGAATTTTGAATTGGAAAAGACTTTTTCAAAGCCCCTTATGTTTTTGGATTTCCTGGCTGTTTATGGACTTATGGAGTTGGTCTAGTATTGGAATTGGACCATCTGGGATTAGCAACAGCATTTCTTTTTCTGGTGGATAGGATTTACACAAACATCCGATTGATTTTATTGATGAATACAGATATTAGATTTTATTGATTCACAAATAAAATTTCTGGAACTCTAATGAATTTTTTAATATTTTCAATTTCCTGGGGATGTTTTAGTCAAAAATATAATTTTTCTTATAAAATTTTTGAGCCAGGAAAACATTTTACTAAAGCTACTAATTGACTAGATACTATTGTAAATATAAAATAACTATATATATTTACTAACATTTTAAATAAATATCGAGGAAAATATTATTTTAGTTATTTATAAAAATTAATGATTCATTTGAAACCTAAAAAGGTTACAATATTTCACTTAAATTCAAAGGAAAATAAAATTTAAAAATCATGCACTTTGTTGAAAATATGAAAATTACTTTTTTTAAGTTTTGATTATTGGTAAGTTGATATTATGCAAAAAATATATATATATCCTTAAAATTAACACTAAAAGATATTTATCGAGTATTAATGTTTCACTTATTATTGACAATAAAATATCCATGCTTACAACAAATAACACAATTTTACATTTAAATGACATTAAAATTTGTATTCTACAATTTTACTATTTCAATTAATGATATCGAAATGATTGAATACAAATTTACTTCCACAATTAATTACTTGGTAGTTTAAAAGTGGAAAGTTATTGAAAATTACTTAAGCATTTGCCAATAATTTGCATTCTGGAAAAATTCTTATAGTCAGTCAAATTTGATGTCATATGGGACAAAATTCTGAAAAATCTTAAGAACTTGCACTGAGATATGTATGAGCATATAAAAAAACTAATTACAATATTTATCTTCTATTGATCAATGGTTGTCAGAATCCAACATGAAACACATTCTATGAAAATTCTTTATTATTCATAGTCTAAAACATAATATGCAGCTGTGTAATTTTATTTTTGCTTCTAGTAAATAAAAGCTAATACATAATGTTAATAACATAATATGAAAAGGAATCACTACAAATAACTGAAATCAAAATATAAATCAAATCCATTAATAAATGAACTGAAGATCAAAGCTTTAAAATTTAAACATTACATTGGTGCTTCATTGTTAACAACTATTAATTTATATATCATTTGTACTATTATTTATCTGTACTTTGTTTGCTATTATTTATTATTTATCTGTACTTTGTTTGCTTTGAATAAAATAGGAGAATATTCTTATTCACAGGTATAATAAACTTATTACTTTTTTTTGCATCTAAATCTTAGGTACTTTTCCGTTTTGGATGAAGACAAAAACAACATACCAACCAATAATCACTGAATTCAAACTAACATGCTTGAAATGCATATTTGCCAATGAAACATCATTTTGCAATAACTCTTAGGAATATTTTTATGACTAAGTGCACATTTGGAATTTTGTTCGTTTTTTATTGTTGATGTTTGTTTTTGCAGCTTATCTTGTCTTAGTAGATTTGCCATTTCTTCTTTTTTTTAATCAAAGATTTCACATTTAGGGACTGCATACTAAAAAGGAAGTAATAAATTTATTCCAAACAAAAGGAATTTTTATGCATAAAACTAATTTTTTACTGCCTATTTTGGCTTGGTGATTTGAGGTAAAAGATTTTGCTAGCCATGCTCTGAAAGAGAACAGTAGAGAACCTTTTAGCACCAAAATATGGACAAGAACATAATATTTATTTTCTTAGAAAAACAGAATGCCTGGATTGCAAGTCAATTTTCTAAAACTAATTTGCTTTCTAAAGAATTAATATGGATACATAAAATACACATTAAATCATTTCAGCATATATATAAACACGCATACATACACAGATATAACAGCATAGAAAAAGTTGTCCACATATAAACTATGAATAAATATATTTCAGAATTAGATTCAAAATTAGATTAGTAGAAATTTTATTTTAAAATTCAAAGTTTGTCCTTTTTCTCACTTCCTCTAACATTATTTCTAATTTTCTACATTTAAGGAAATCAATTTATTAACAGAAATAACTAATTTTATTACAGTTTCTTATCATACATATTAATCTGACTAATACTTCCATATAAAATTAAACCTTGAAATATTTAATATTAATTTTTTTAAATAATTAGGGTAAAATAAATTATTGTAGCTTACAATTAAAAGAAAATAGCGTATTTTGCAAAATCAATAATGCATGCAACACAGACAACGTAAGTCAAAATATAAACAAATCATCGCAAACATTGGTGATTAAAATTCTATGTTTACATGCTAACAGAGAATAGCATGCTCGTGTTATGATCGACAAAAACTCCTGTAAAATTGCATGTCAGTAATAAAGAAAGAAAATTCATTAGTATATAATATTAGATATAAATATTTGATTTTTCTACAGAGCATTTCAATGTTTTGACAGTATTGAAAATAGATATACAAATAAATCGTGATACGGATTATTTTTATGGAAAATGAAATATTACTTTGAATCGACATATTTGAATATAGTTACCCTAGTAGCTCCAATAACTTCCTTCATAATTTGTTCAAAAGCAGCAGTTTCTTCAGCTTGCTTTTGATTATGAAGAGCGATTTTCTCACTAAACTTCCTCGGATTCGCCATCACTAAGTTTTGCTTGTACCTACATACTCTGCAACCCAGTAAATAATGACTGGTCTTGAAAATTAATCAATAAAAAATAAAAACATAAACTGAAACGCAGTAAATAAATATGCATAATCTTCGACGATGGAAGCATAGTTCGTTACATGAAAGAGAATTTGGTACCCCATCCCCACATCACATCGCTTTTACAAAATATTTCATTTAAAAACAGATCATATTGTTGATAAGACAGCGATATGGCTGAATCGAATTGGTGCTTTGAATACAGAGGCTAACACTGTAGTTTACATTCATCTCCTGAAGAAAATTCAGAGTTAATGAAACTAATAGATGGCGCTAGTAGCATTGTAAACAGCATTATAATTAAGACAGAGAATTACTAAAATTGCATCGGCGCTATTATATGTAGATAGATAAGATTACAGATTAAACTTGAACATAGGGATAATAAAAAAATTGATATCATATAATTTTTGTACTTCTTAAAAACCATGTTAACTATAAAATTAGGATTTGTATAAGCACTTTTGTGTATTTAGTGGATTTTTAAGAATGAATAAAACTGCAATCCTATGAATAAATATATATTTTTTGGTATAATTAGAAGATATGAAAACTTAACGTGAAAACTTATTTTTTCTATGTAAACAGCACTTAGAATACCTGTGGATTTTTATATTAAATATAAAACAAGACCATTAATTTTTACCTTCAAAACAAAAATCGGTGGACGTAATTTTTGAAAGAAAGTATTGCGAGCTCTTAAAAAGCAATATTTCTCTGCAATTTTTATGAAAAAATGTCTATGAATAAAATTTGATAAATAATTTTTGTAACCTTAACCTTTAGAAGATACATTTTGAAGTAAATTCTTTCAAATAAAAATTAAATTAAATTCTGGTTATAGTTTCTAGAAATTAGCATTGTTTTAAAGATTTCAAATATGCTTTCTGGTTTTTCTGAAAGTTATCTAATCCTTCTTCAATAAAATTTTCAAGTGATTTAATGGATTTTGAATTATATAAAAACAGGAACTATAGATCTTTACAAGTTGTATCCAAGGGTCAAATTAACTTTGAATATCATGAACAGAATTCAGCATAAAGTTACTTATAATTAAAATTATAATTAAAAAATATTTTTTTAATTATAATTTTAATTATAAGTAACTTTATGCTGAATTCTGTTCATGTTCAAAGCACTTTATTTATTGTACTTTTACATATTTATTATGCATTGCAACGCAGTGTATAAATGATTTTATAATAATGTTAGGTATTCGTTAATAAAAAAATAATAGGAATAAAATATATGAATTTTCCTGTTAGTACATTGTGTAGCCTGCTACATAGGTATATTTATACAAATGTCAGATATATAACCACTAAGCCATTATTTTTGTCATGCTTGCTTCCCAATATTTGATAATAGCAGAATTATAAGATAATAGTACAGCACTTTCGTAAATATTCTTTTTATCCATCAACTGTCCTGTGTTACAGAAATTGCATTCAAAAGGGTTTTTAAGACATATTATGGTAAGATTCAAACAAATATGCCCAATCACCCACCACTGCCAAAGATACTTTTAAACATTTTTAGACTGCAATGGTATACTTCATAAGGATATCCTAAAAAAGCATAATTTGGCTGTGTTGAAACTTAAAGCGGGTGACCTCATAGATCTGATATGATTTCAGATCAGAGGGATTAGTAACATTATAAGGAAACGCCGACCCACCCGAAGTCACAAGGCAAAAGAAAACCGTCGTGGACAGCATTCCTGCCAATCTCGAGTGACACGAGTGCGCACCCGGACCTCAGACGATGTCTCAGACCTCAATCACCAGCAGAACGAGTACCCGTCTAGTTTTAGATGGATTAGTAAGAAGAAGAATTAAGATGCTCATTCAGGGACTAAATAAAGATACAACTATATATAGCATATTTAAATCTTACAGGATAAAGCGGTGGTATATAGGAAGATTTCGTTTATAAGAGAAAAATCTTGAATAACTGGCTTTGAGCCAGTGAAACATTCCTGGCTAAAAGCTAGAGTTATCCTTCTTTATAGTTTCATTTAAAAGATAAAAGAAAAACTCCTTGAAAGTCTTATTTAATTAACATTTTTGCAGAATTAAGTGACATGGGTATAAAGTGATTTGTAGAATAGCCAATACTTTATTTTCCAGATAATCAGTTCCTTCGCTTCGCTCAAAAATAAGCAGCAATTCACTTTAAGATAGCTGAGATATCCAAAGTGTTTTAAAACTTCCTACATTCATAAATTCATTCATGATTCAATACATTCATAAATGATTCGGAATTACAAAATTTACTATCGGAGAAAGCTTAAGAAATGACGTTGCTTTCGGACAAGATAAAAGTCTAAAAGAAATTACTCTCCCGGTTATTTAATTGAATCAGAGCTGTTAATATAACTTCAATTTCATCATCAAAACTGGTAGGAATTCTTCACTATGTCTAACATAAATCGGAGTGATTACAAAAGAGATTCCTTTCAGTATTTCACACAGTCTTGGACCCATCGGTGTAAATATAAGATTAGAAGTTATT
Source organism: Latrodectus elegans (assembly GCA_030067965.1). NCBI lineage: Eukaryota > Metazoa > Arthropoda > Arachnida > Araneae > Theridiidae > Latrodectus > Latrodectus elegans. The sequence goes on along the minus strand of CM057822.1, from coordinate 61,724,644 downwards.
AGAATATTTTCTCTCAATAGTCCCATAAGCAATGAATCAGAAAATTCATAAGAATGACATAGCATTCTTATGAATTTTCTGGTCAAATTTAAAGTAGATTGCTAGTTACCTAAAAGGTAAAATGAAAAAGCATATAAATTATACAGGAAATTTGCATCACGCGTAAGAGGTGTTAAGATAAACAAATTATTAGCATTACATCGCATAAGTACATGGTACATCGCATCGTGGAGAATTACTGTTATTTGCGAGAGTTTGAAAAGGGACAAGAGATTGGGGAATTTAAACATAACAATTTTTTATTTGATTGTGGAAGGATAGTAGCCTACATAAGAATTGCAAATTACCCCTCTGATCAACCGATAACCATGCATAACGAAACTAAGCAGCTCTGATGGGGATCTGTAATCGCTGAATGAAAGAGTGATACAATAGGTTCATTCTTTGAAATTCCTCTCGAGCAACATGCAATCTATCCCGCGTGAGTCGTCAGGCTTTCGCACAAACAGGAGGACCGTTTGTCTGACTGGAATGTAAGATTGAGTGTTTTATTTCTCAGTCAGGTTTAGGGGATTTAGTAATGTCGAAAAATTCCCTTAAAAGATTGTAATATATGTGTCACCTGATACTGTTTTAATTGAGTGAATGTTACTTGTAGTTAATTTACAAAAATTAATTATATTTGCTTTGGAATCAACGAGTTTCCTTCTATTCATATCGGGTACAAGATTGCACAAAATATCTGCGCCGATAATTGGAGTAGAAAGATTTCCAACCAAAAATGACCACTTGAATATTCTTCTTAACTCAAAATCCAAGTTTAGAGTTTCAGTTGAGTAAACCTGAATTGCAGAGACATTAGCTGCAGAAAGGGTCATTTACACAGGATTACGTCCTTATAATAGTGTTGTTGGGCAAATAATAATGTTTGAACCCAGTGTCAATTAAAAATAGTGAGTTTGTACGCCTATCCTGTACAAAAATGCGACGGGAAGATACGGGCAAGGTGACAGTCGCCTTTAGCCTTGCCTGCTCTCATTTTTTGCCTCAAATTTGCAAGGCTGAACGCATTCTTTGCTTTGTTGCTAAATTTAAAATGGTACCAACAAAAATCATAATTTTTAGATTTACTGCGATGACGATTTTGGGAGGTTCTATTCCTTGATTAACTTCTACTTCAACAAATATGGTCAATTCGAGCATTTCATTTTTCAATTTCACACAACAAATTTCTTTCCTTTGAATTAAAAGAAGAAGCACTTACTGATATTGGTGTAGATTCTGTGATACGGCTCCCAATTTCCACTGCTTTTTCCAGTGTCAGTGGCGTTATAGCTGCGACAACAGTATGCGCAGAAGTTGGCAAGTGCTGCAGGAAAAGTTCCAGCATCAGTTTCTCAGGGTGACTTTCAGCTCATCGTTTGAGCACACGGAGAAGTTCTGTTGGTTTTCTAATTCTGATTTGTTCACCTTGTAGAAGTTTCCGTATCTCCTGGTGGGAAGATTCTCCATTGCGCTTTATCAGCTCCTTTTTCAACTGTATGTATGGATCCTTCTTGTCTTGATTCATGAGAACATCTCTCACTAGTGATGCCCTCTCAGGTGGAAGATGGGAAACGCAGTAATTATATTTCGTCCTGCTCTCTGTGATGGGTTTTGGAATTCCCAATTCAAATATTGATTCACTCATTGTGAACCATAGAGCTGGCTCTGCATGGTAGTAGACAAGTATTTTTATCACTGTTACCCCTGGAACAGTTCCCGTAATTTTTTTTAATCAGCAAAAGATGAACGGGAAGTATGCGCAAACAAAAATTCTCTAGCGCAGTAGTAAGGTAAAGCGGGTCCTCTTACGCCGAAAGTAGTTGACGAGCAAGAGAAGAAGGTCGGTGGGGAATATCAGCTATTTTCGCCTTTTTATATTATTAAGTAAATACTCCTCCGGAATAGATAATGGTCAGCGCTCACTGAAATTCACCTCCATGAGCAGCACTCCCTGAATTTTACTTATTGCTGCGTTGACTCCGAGTCACCATTATGGTGTAAGTTAGTTGATATTCAAATTTTTCAGAAGGCATTTTTTAAAAATAAATAACATTTATTGCAGACAACTCAACTTATATAGAAATAAAGAACTACAAGAGGACTGAAACAGCACGCCCTCTTAGCATGAGATTTAGAGAGCAAGTGTTCTGTGTTCGGTTCATATCTCACTGAGAGAATGAATAAACTGAGCCTACAAATTGTGCTGATTGGTTGGGTACATTTCATGAAGTTAATACCATTGGCACAGAAATTTGATAGACAAATTTTGAGTTTCACTTCTCAATTTTTAGTTTTACTCCGCGAATTCAAGTGTTTTGTATAAGGTCAAGAGTTTCTCAGGAAAGATGTGATGAGTCCTCTCGATTTCTTAGAGAAGTCGTGATGAGTCACCACACAAGTTTATAACTGTATAAATCGTAGGAAATTGCATCACTTCTTAAATGGATTTAAAATATCGAGAAAACTAAAAAAAAATTCTTTAGTGACTTTATCAACCATAGAAAAGCTAAAGTACAGGGAAAGACTTACAAAAAATTTAGAATCAATACAGGATTAAAACAAGGTGATGTGATGTTTGCTACACTTTTTAACTTCTGTTATGGAAGTTATCATAAGAAAATTTTACCTTTAATAGAGGGGGCAAAATAATAAACCAATCCTTTCTAATTTTACCTTTCCAGATGACGAGGGCTTCATGTCTAGAACTGAAAAGTGTCTAATTGAAAATTATAAAGACCTAGAAAAGCAGAGACTGACTGTGCAACTTCTGATTAACAGAAGGATAACTAAGTAAATTATTATAAATGAAAGATGTGGTGTAGTAAAAACTGACCTCGGTTTTGAATAGGTGACTTTACTTAAATGTCTTAATTCAATTCTCACAGAAAACAAATGCAATAAATCCTGAGATATTAGACTAGCTGCTGAAAACAGATGTTACTTTTCAATGGTTTTAAGATGCTTAAATCTTCTGTGAAATCAAGAATTTTTAAAGTAAAACTTATAAAACTCTAATCAAAAACATATGGTAACTTATGCAGCAGAAACTCAAGCCACTATTCAGAAAGAAAAAAAAAGTGATTGTTACCTTTAAAAAATTTTTTTAAGAAATATATAGTGACGAATAGGGAGGGAAATCTATGGATGATTAGAGGTAATTTAGTATTAAATGAGCACTATAAATAAAATATAATTGATACAATTAAAACGAAAAATGACTCGGACATCTATAAAGAATGTGTAATGAAAGAAAAACAAAGTAGATACATATAGGAAGAGTGGAGGATAAAAGAAAGATTGAATGTCACATAAAAAAAAATGGTTGGCTGGAATTGAGGAAGATCTGAAAAGATAAGTCTCAAAAAATGGAAGACAAAGGTCAAGGATTAGAAAAAGTGGAGCTGTATGGTGGAGGAGACTAAAATAATGCATGGACTGTAGAGCCGAGGAATGAGTGAGAGTGATAACATTTTCTCTCGATTCAAATCCAAAATATCATGAAAATTGAGTGAGACAAATTGACACAAATTAACTGTGCCTATAATTCCTCTTATACGTAATTAAAATTCGGGTTCTTTTAGTCTAAGAAAATTATTTTTATTCAAATTCAATATTTACAATTATTTTCTTATTAAAGACATTAAACTGATATTAAATTTCTTGTTGTCTTCAATCTTTTTAACTCTAGGCACAGAGAAAATAAAACTGCAGACGAAACTACAAACAAGGCTAATTTTTAGCGCAAATAATACAGAAATTCAACTAGTGCAGTTTCATAATCAATTTTGTTCCATTTAAAATTTTTTTAATTTAATTTATTTTTGAAGGACATGCTAATATTAAATTACCCAAGGTGGAACATTTGAAACCATATTTACTTTTGAAATGAAGTTTGTTTCTTATACCCTTTTCGAAATAGAATGATAATTTAACAATAAAATAACAGCGTAGAAAACAACATAGCAAAACCGTATGTTTATTCTATTATTGAAATTACTAAAATGTTTCCTACAATGATCCCTTTCAATTTGGAAATGTGAGGAAGCTCTACAAAGCAGTTAGATAAATCAACATTCTTATTTCTTAACAATTCTTCTGTTACAAATCTTGTTAACAAGTCTAAACTAAAAACGTCTGTCTATCGTCGCCCTTGCCAATTCCTCAGAAAATACACTCCTTCCAAGCCTTCAAATCACTCTGCTCCACCTACCTATATGTTAAATAATCCTTTGTTCTTTCCACATAAATAAAGCAGAAAGTTATTTTTTTAAATTTAGTATATGGCACAAGGTTAATCTTTTAATGTGGTTATTGCAACCAACTGAGTAAACTTTTATTTAAAAATTACGCCTGCTATCTTCTTTATTTGTTTCATCCCAATTAATTTATTTTGTTCAAATTTAAAAAGAATGATATTTTTTAAGGTTAATTAATTAAAAAAAAATCTAAATATAACAAAATTAGAACATTTTTTGCATTTTTTATAATAAATTAAATTTAGACCGTCCTCTAAATAGGACACTTGAATAAAGGGGATAAACTTTGCTCTCACATGTTTTTGTGTTGTCATCAATGATTAAAAGTGATTTCAGAGCATCAAATTTTATTTTATTTTATTAATACTTTCTTATTTACAAAATAATTGACTTTCTAGTTTAATTTCACTCGAATCTTGATGAAAAGGTACAAAGCAAGCCTGACAATGTGTTTTGTAACATTTGCCACAGTATGTTAATTTGGTTTTTCTTAGCAGCCTTTTCACTGACAACAATGACTCTTTTTCTTGCTTTAGTAAAATATGAAAAACAATATGAGTGTCTTTTCTTTTGCATCAAAAGGTACAGTCGAGATTCTAATCTACATTTTGTTCGTATCACAAATTTTTTAGACTATTGTTGCTGATGCACTTGCAGACTTTCCTGTACAGACAAAGACAAAACGTTGTTACAACTCTTCAGAACACCTTCAAGTTCAGGACTTCACTTCTGCTGAACGTTTAATAATTTTCCAGACATTTATCATAATCATATGTAGTGGACAAATGAGGAATTTCCAATATCATTTTTTCTATGAGTTCTTATGGTATAAAATACAGCCAAATAGTCCTAATAATCCACACCACCCATATGTTTCTTTTCTTTCCCATATGTTTCGTAAGAATTAATCAAATTCAGCAACTTTGTATTAAATTTATTTTTGTGTCTTCTTACTCATCTCTTCACATGAAAGAAATGAATCAATACTATTTGTTAGTTTCATCACTACGTGAGTTACAAGGGTAATATCATTTATTGAATCAAATTCTTAAGTGCAACATTGATAAATATTATAACAATATCCCTAATTTTCACAGAGAGTTATAAGTTTGCATCCAAAAAGTATTGGATTGCCTCGGATTAATTGTTTCAAACTATTATTTCCGTAACACATGATGAATATTTCATCAATGTTCAGATTTTCAGAGAAATGTTCAAATTTGATAAAATTATTAGTGAGTATGACAAACAAACTAACTATAACTTTAACTTAGTAACCCTTAACTAAAGATTTTACTTTTACTTTAAATGCTTGATGCTGAACATGCTGACATACAATTCCCTTATCCCCAGAGTATGAATAAAATTTCAACTTTTTTGAAGTGGTTTCATGACATAGCTTTTTCAATAGACTAATGCCCAAGTCTTCTGCATCTGACCAGTAGTCACAGTTACAGGGATTTAAATGATAACCAATTGTAGAAGAGAAATTCTTATAAAAACACGTATTTCGTTAGTAGAGGTCAAGAAATATTCATTTTTTCTATGTCTTGCATATTACACAGTTTCTTTTATAAGGAGATCGTAGACTTTACTGGAATAAAACTACTCAAACATTTTTGATGGAGTTTTATCGTTTCAAGCAATTTCTATCTGCTTCAGCAAGTCATTTGTGATTGGGTAAGCCCGTGTTTTCTGTTTTGCATACTGCAGTAATTTTTTCTATATCCAAGATCACTGATGATTTTTATCTTATTTTACGCTCTTTGTTGCTAGAGTTCGTGGGCAGTTCAGGCTAGTAACTATCTCCAGCTCTAACCTCTCCAGAGAATCAGGATTATCGTTTACAGTAATCTCACCAGTATTTACTTCATTCTCATCACTTTCATCTTCATCATTGTCATCTAGTGGTAACACAACAATTTCAACGTCGCTCTCATCTGAATTTTAACCATTGAATAGTTCTAATGCTTCGTCTAATTTCAGAAATCTTTACCTTGACATAACTCAGCAGGGATGAAACACTAGAAAGTAAAAAAATGTTTTACTCTTAGTCATGAGGAGAGGAAGAATGCATAAATTACGTACTTATCGTCCCACTCTCTTATTTAGAGGACAGTTAACAAGTAATGAGCTAAGTCTTATCTGGTAACAATAGAACTCTGATTAACCACCAGGCTGATAAACGAAGGAGTAATTTCATATAAAAAATGACCAACCGAGTGTTCAAAGTAAACTGAAAATGAAATCTACTACTGCAAAAAAGTAATACCAATCACGTTTACTATTACTATAAATAAATAAAGTGCGTAGAGCAGTGTTTCTTAACCTTTTTGACACAATGGATCACTTTACAAATTTTAAACATGTCTCGGACTCCTCTGTGAAAAAAGTTGCTTAGACATCATTTATTACAAAATATATTCTGTTTTATTATTTAATTATTTTAATATTTTTATTTCAATTGTATAAAAAATTTGGAGAAATTAAAGTTTTTAATGTGAAGGCTGTTGCTGCTTTTCTTTGATTAACAGATTGAATTGAGGGATAATTTTAAGCAAAGCAACGTGCATATCATGTTTGAGATTCAGTTAATTTCGATGTTTTGTTTTTATTGTGACAAGTATGGAAAATCCCTCTTCACAAATATGTACTGTAGCAAACGGAATAATAGCTGTCATAGCTCGTTCTACAAGCAATGGGTAGGCTTCTCTTAAAGAAGATCAAAACTTTCCAAATAGTATTTTAATCGAAATACATTTTTAACAAGGACTTTGTTTTCAAATCAATTAGCTCATCTTTGGCAAGGTTCATGTCATCGATACAGTCAATATCACAAAGAAAAGGATTACGAATCCACAACTCATCTTTTATATTTATTCCATCCGAATTGAAATATTTTTCAAATAAAACTTGAAGTATTTACAGGTATTCACAGATTTCATTTTTCAAGTTATTCAATAACAAACTATCCTTCTGAGGTCCATTTTCAAAAAGCACTTCGTCCAAAATTTGAAAGTTTGCATACATCCCATTTTGAATTCTAATTTTCCAAAGTGACATTTTCAATAAAAAATGCCAGTAATTTCAGCGTGGCATTCACAATTATTGTATCAGACCCTTGAATTGAAAGACATATCGTTCATGCGGTTAAAAATATCAGTCAGGTATAAGCCAATTTACATATAAAATCTTTTTTCTTGAAATATTCGAAGAGAGAGTTATCTTTTTCTTCTGAAAAAAGGGATACAGTATGTCTTCAACATGATTGGTAAGTTTGTCGCTCAATGGTCATTTTTCGCACACGAGGGCTAATTAGACCGAGAACTACGGCTTAAAGTGGATTCCGAACCACTACAAACATCCATGCCAAGGTGGGATTCAAACCTACGAACTGTTGAACCAAAGGCAAGAGCGCTAGCCATTAGGTTGCCAGCTCGGCACAGGTATATTAAAGGCTTTTAAGACTTGCAACAATCTTCAACATGAAAATTCGTTTCAAAAGCTGCTTTCGTGAGAGCCAGCGCACTTCCGTGTGGTACAGAAGTACCTCATGTTCTGCGTTCATTTCTTGACACCGTGTTTTAAAAAGACGATGAATAAGAACTCTACTTCTAATAAAATCCACAGTTTTAATAACTATTGACAATATTTCTTTTAAGCTGGTTGGAAGAGTTTTGTAGTCAGTGCTTGTCTATGTAAAAAACAATGTGTAACATTAACATTAAGAGCCTCTTTTTTTTTTTTACCAAATGGACAAAATCAGATTTATTGCCAAGCATCGCCGGTGGTCCATCCATACAAAGTGAATGAAGTTTTTGTTGAAATCGTGGAAAAGAAAACATTTAAAATCGCTAAAACATCAACTGCCTTTGTAGTTTGCAAAAGAGGCTCACAAAATAAGAATTCTTCTTTGATTCAGCAGACACGTAACGAACAAAAACAAGAAGTTGACTATAATTCAAGATGTCTGTAGTTTCATCCAGTAGCTTACTAAAGGGAAATGGTGATGCTTTCAATTCATTGATGATCTGTTTCAAGATATTGCAAGAAATTTTAACTATTCTTGAATGTATCACATCCTTGGAATAGCCTCAAGTTTTTTTTTTCTCTGTTCCAGTCTACAAACTAATTCAACCATTTCCAGTGCACATGGCTTAATTAATGTCTCTTCAATAGTATGCAGTTTCTTACTTTTGGCAATATGATATGCAACTCTGAAAGATGCCTCAACCAAAGGTTTTTGTGAAATACCAAACCCAAGTTTGGTTTATCTTCCAGATTTCAAAAACTGGGCATTCTTCTTTGTAAAAAATTCTAGGTCTTTAGATGCAATTTCGGGATGAAGAAATTGGAGATGCTCTATTAATTTTGCTGGTTTCATACTGGCATTCGCCAAAAACTTTCCACATAGTAAGTAATGTGGCTTTTCAACGCCGTCTGATTCCTTCATGCAGAAGAATCCATATTTTAGATAATTTTTATCATACTTCCTTTTTTGGACATTCTGGGCAACAAAAAATATCAAATGATCAAATGAAACTGTAAGAACAAACATTAAGACACAGAAAAGAAAACATTTAAAATCGCTAAAACATCAACTGCCTTTGCAGTTTGCAAAAGAGGCTCACAAAATAAGAATTCTTCTTTGATTCAGCAGACACGTAACGAACAAAAACAAGAAGTTGACTATAATTCAAGATGTCTGTAGTTTCAGAATGGATAACTGTGTTGAAGAATTCCAGTCTAAAAATGTTTATGACAAATTTTTATTCACAGTATAGAAACCAATTATTTTCATCTCGCCCAATAGGTGAAATGATTGATTGTTTGGTCTTAATGAGTACTCCTTGAAGTCTTTTCTTTGAAAACTAAAATAGAGTTTCAAGCCAAATATTTAGTGTTGATTACTTTTGCCAAGATTTAATTTTAAATTTTAGTAATCAATATTTTAGAAATGAAATGCAAGTTTATACAATAATTATTTTTAATTTTAGTTGATTTTATTGCTTCAAAAATTTTCAATATATATATACTTCTTAATTACATTTTGCTAACACATTTCAAATATACATATATTGCTACTAAAACAAAAATATCTTAACAGAAAAAAAAAAGTAATAGGATTGTCATTTGAATTGATAATACATATGTGTTGACTTTATTTGTTTTTAAAGAAACATAATATAGAAACCAAAATATCACTTGAAAAAATCACTTGAAAATAAATAATTTAATTACAACTTATGAAAAAGTAAAACAAATATTTTGTTTTAAAAATTTGCAAAAACTTTTCGGAACTGATTTTAAAGTCACTTTATTTCCAAGTGAAGTAAAATTCAAAGGCTACTTTGTGTTTCTAAAAATTTTAAATTTTATGTGGTTTGAAAATGTTTTTTTCCTTGTATTGTGAAGGTCTCTATTATTGGGAAATGGCAGACAGACGGCTTACAGAGGTTGCCGGTGACAAAAAAGTTTTTTTTTTTAAATATAGATGCAAACATTTTAAAAATTAGGAGCAGTAGGCGGAGCCCCAAGGGGTCCATGAACCACAGGTTAAGAAACCTTGGCGTAGAGGAAGGAGGATCGGGCGAGACACATAACTCATACTAACAGAAGCTAACACAAAATCCTACATCCTCTCGCAGACAAAACAATCCAACAAAACAAATACTGAGTTCTACATACTGTTTTTTTAATCATCCTATAAATGGAAGAGTAGGATAAAAAGGGTTAATTATCTAATCTTAATTCAAAGAATTGTTAGATAAACTTAATCCAAAGAGCGATTCCTCTGACAACAAAAAATAATGGAGCTCATCATAGAACAAGAAAAATTATTACGACATACACATCATATATCTATGGGTAGCAAAATCAGAAAAATATAGGAAAGCATATTTTGGTACCGAATGCGCAAACGAGACATTAAGCATTCGTGAGAGGAGGTGGAATATTTGCTATTTCCACTTTCACTCTTCACAAGAGGGTATGGTATATAAATTTACTGTGTGTTTGAATTAAATATATTACAAAAGGTTATTATTTTAATTAAGCTATACCTTCAGATGAGGTCCAATTACTGAAATTTAGATACCTTAATAATTTTGTCAATATTGGGTGTTTTTTAATATTTCAAAATTATAGATTCTTCATACTTTCCGATTTTGAATTTGTTCGAAGATTCTTCTGAGATTTGACTTAAATTCAAGAATATCAATCAACATTTCCATGAGAAATCATTCAAATTTTCTTTGGTGCTCAAATAATGAACTAAGTCCAGTGCAGTGGTTTCCACCCCATGTAGTTGACAAATCTTACAGCCGAAAGCCGCGGAAAAGCATTTTAATACTTACTGCGTAAACTGTCTTTCGGGAGAACTTTTCATAGGTAGGGAGCCGTATTCAAATGCCTCAAGAGAAGAAACCCGGAAAACTCCCAAGTACTCATTCTGATAGATATTAACTCAATTGACCGAAGCACAGCATTCATTTCCCGTTGTTCAAAAGTTGCTGTGTGGAATCCAAATCGGGATCATGTGCTTCGAAGAGTGCTTGCTGTCTGAGCAATGGGCCACGGTGAGCTTCATTGAAGTAACTTAGCAAGATAGATGTGTTAAATGTATCCCACATCAGATACTATATCTGAAGAAGTGTCAAAAGTATAATTCGTCTTCTTATTATAAAAAAATATCATAACATCATTTATATAAATAACATATTAGCTAATAACAGATTTACATTCTCTAATATTATCAAATTGGGGAATGTGGTTGAATGATTGGGGAAATTTACGCAACAATACTCAATAAAATGTAAAATCATGAGATATAATGTTAGAATATTATATTTATATGCTTGAATTCTGTTTATAAAATATTGCTTGATAATGTTTTTAACTATTATTTTAATTTATAATGAACTTCTTTTAATTAGAAATAAACGTTCTAGACTAAGGGAAAAAATTGTAGTTAATTATTATTCAACATTTTCCACATTAAATATATTGTTAAAAAAAGAATAACATTTCTCTTTAAGAGATTATTTTTTAAACAATTCGTACAACAAAAATAATCTTTTTTTTTGTGATGATTACTAAGGAATTTTTCTTAAAATTATTTTTATATTAAACATTTAAATAAATATAAATATTATACTAGCAAGTTGAATGATAGAGGAAATTTACACAACAATAATCAATTAAATACCAAACCATGAGATATAATGTTAGAATCTCCCTAAAATTTTTGTGTAAGTCAAAACAATTTCCCATAGTATTTTTAATCAAAGATAAACTTGCAAACATATCATTTAGTTATCAAATGCTACTCTCCAAAATATACTTTGCATAACAGGTTTGAAGATATTGATATACACTGTCCGACATTAAAAATGCCACACCAAGAATGAGTCGCCAGAAAGTGACGATACTCTACGAACAGAAAGAGACAGAAACGAACAAAGAGTGATCTGTACTTCGAAACGATATCATAATGCACAGTGAAAACACGATTCGGGCAGAAAGTTCTAAGACCAACTTAAAAGGTGATACATGAAGCAACACGTCTAGGAACAATGAGAATACGGATGGCGTCTTGAGGAATGGCTCTTCAATCCTTGTTAACAATTTGCCAAAGTGGGTTTTCTGAAGGAAGCAGGGTTTGCAAATGGTGTTCAATCATATCCCAAACGTATTCGATTGGTAAGAGATCTTGGGAGCATGAAGCAGCTCTACACCTTGTAGAGCATAGTGGCTGATTCAAGAAATGCACTTTCGGGTCCTGCTGATTTAAAGAGTTGGATATCTTGAAGGTAGGGGAGTGTAACCTGCCGGAGCACATCATCCATATGACAGCCTCGTAACACTGGGCTATCATACTATCGTGAATACGAACTAGAGGTAACCTGGAATCGTATGCAGTGGCGACTCAACCGATGATGCCGCGTTATCACACGGTGGGGTATTCTACAATTGTTGCAGGATTGGACCTGTTTCCACTTTGAAGCCACACTTGTACGTGACGACTAACACTAAAGAAACAGAAGCGTTACTTATCCGAGAAGATCCTGTGCCACTCCGTTGTCCACATTGCTTTAATACTGCACTAACCCAGACATTGGCGTCTATGCTACGTGGTCATGGTCTCCTTAACGGATGCCATGAGCGCAGGTAATTAGCAATCAATGGACAGCAAATGGTTCTGCCCAATATAGAAATATCTAGGATGTTGTAGAATTTCGATAGACGTGCTTTGTGGGGCCACCACCGTCTCCCGTACAAGGCCTCGATCCACGCGTGATGACAATTCTGTTTGCACTTACACTCCACAAACGTTCCACAGTTCCTTGTTCTAACCATCTTAGCCACAGCCAGTGCACTGTGGACACACTCAGGTGTCTGTCAGTTGCGTTTTGCCGTAAGGACTAACCTGCGTCTCTCAGTTCGATCCTGCCCCTTATAAATTAGTCTGTCCGCTGGAACTGACACCGTCGATGATGGCTTGGCATTCTCTGCAATTACAAGTATCATTTGCGACAAGAACTATCGTTCAAAGATTATTTTCCAAACAGCATTATCTGAGCAAATATTGCCAACTCTGTCGGTTCCTTAATTTATATCTTATGCTATGTACGCTGGTAACATAATATATGTGTTATACAGTATTGAATTCTTATAACAATGAATATATTTTTACAATTAAAATTGCATTCAATGCAAAAAATGTATATGAACGTATTCTGATACATATATATAACCTAAGCAATATTTTAATAAAACAGCTTTAACATATTTTGAAATAAAAATGTTTTTATTAATTCAAATGTGCTAATTTTTTAAAAGCATTATTCATTATGTAATGATATTTTTGTGGATTTATCAACTTTTAAAGTGAATCTATTTCATAACATTACGATTTACATTTAGCAAATTCCATTAGTTAGTCTGGATCAAAATATATCTTTAGTAGATTTCCATGAGACTAAATCTTTATGACCAAAAGTAAACAGCTGATCAATTTCAGTTTATCATACGATGCCAAACTCCCTAATTTAGAAGATGGTTTTAGTCTTCTGAATCCGGTGTGTCTTACTGAGACACACCGGATTAGTGGATTTAAGTGGGTCTTATTGATTTGGAAGAAGGGACGAAGAAGACGGCAATATTTGATCTATTATCTTTTGAAGTACTTTGGAGGACATCTCAATCATGATCTACTTTACTACCTTATAGCTATCATTAGGGAATGCAAATGATTTTCGACCATCTAAGTATAGAACTGCTCACATGAGGTCTCCTATACGGAGTTCTTTCCAGGATTCTTTTTCGGTCAAATAGGTTCTTGTCCTGTTGGACTGGGAAGTGAGAAACTCAACTAAGAGCTACGCCAACAAAAATCATTTTTTTGAGTTAAGGTTCCGTCTTTTGGATACACAGATTGTTGAACTGTGCCATGGTTGGTGGCCTTTCCTCACATGGTACAATATTTATTCTGAAAGGAGCATGGACATTCTCCTTGAATCACAAGCATTCGTATCGGCCACGACAGACAGGATGACGTCAATATTTTAATTAATAATTTATGTTGTTAAAAAATTCTTTAGTGTCCGAGAAACGCAATAGTAAAACTGCTACTATTTTTCCAATTTAATTGTGTCTATTTTTATCTGAGATGCACTGATGGCATGAGACACGATTTAAAACCTCCTTGGGAACCCTTTTTTATCAATTTAAAAACGATCTTTTAAAATATGAGTGTTTAACTCTGACATGATAGGTGGAATTTCCTCTCGTGGTACAATATTGATTCTGAAAGTAGCATGGACATTCTCTTTGGATCAAAAGCATTAGTATCCTCCTCAACAGACAGGGTGATGTCAATATGAAGTCATCGCAGAATCACACATGGTGACTATGAATGAAAAAACAGAAGCGTGACTCATCTGCAAAGACGATTCTGTGCCACTCCGTTGTCAACATCTTTCTAACATATCTTCCATTGTCAACACCATTCTAGATGTTGGGGTCTATGCTGGGAGTTCAATGGCTGTCTTCTTAACGAACGCCATGAGTGCAGATGACTAGCAATCAATCGACAGCAAATGGTTCTGCTCGATATGGGAGCATCCTAAGCAGCATGTGCAAGATATGGGAGTCTTGCACATGCTGCAGAATATCGATATACGCCACAGCCGGTGCATTATGGAAGCATACAGGTGTCTGTCAGCTGCTTCTAATTGATGTAAAGTCCAACCTGCCATTTTCAGAATGATCACAATGCCCTCGTAAACTTGTCTGTTTATAGGAATTGATGCCGTCGACAATGGTCTGGCATTCTCTGAATCTACAGACGCCCTTTGCGACAAGAATAAAATTTCAGCTATTCTTTTCCAAGCAGTAAATAACGGTGTGAATATTGACCACTTTGCCGGTTCCTCACGTTATATCTTATCCTTCGTGCTCAGGAGAGCTGAGCATTTTAGATCATTTGCATAATTCAATAAGGTACGTCTATTCTGAAATCTGCATTATTTTCTGGCCACTTCTTCTAAGTGTGGGATTTTCAATGTCGGTAGTGTAAATCATATTGTAAATTTAATAATTAAACTTATTAATCAGTTCAAAATAGTTTTGATTTTATTAAAAATATGTAAACAGTAATTTAACATGAACGTGTCTAATTAGAAAGAAGTTTTGTTTTAATTTGTTTTTAATCAGAGTGCTTACATAAGTATGTGTATGCACTTTGCATGAAATAATTTAGTTGATACTGTTGTACGGAAATAAATTTTTCTTAATAGAAAGCAAATGAAAATTGGAAAAGGGCATATTTACAGTAGTACATGTTTTGATTCATATTTGTTGGTAATAAAAATTATTTTTGTTTAATATTTCTAGTGTAAATAACTTTTGTAATTACAAAATTCCTCATAACGTAGAAAGTAATTAACAGCTTTTACTTTGATTATTCGGTGACAAAAAATAACTACAATATCATTATTAATCCACGATAAAACAAAATGAAAAATAAAGCCATTTAATATAATTCTCTGAAGAGCTTGCGATGAGGTAATTCCAGACTCTCTTAAAATAATTATATTAACAGAGTCTGGAATAAATTAGAAATAAGGAGATTCATGTTAGAGATAATTTTAACGAGGATTATGTAAAAAGTACATTAAACTGAGTAAATACCGAACGAATCACGAAAAAAAGGAAAATATCAGGGGAGAAGAGCTAAAAAAAAAATGATTGAGTAAAAAGAAAGCGAAAGTATTTTGCTATTCAAATGGCTGGAAATTAACTCGGCATTTAATAAGCCTAATTAAGCTCAGGAAATAAAATTAATACAAAATATGTATTGAACTGTTTAAATGGAAGATAAAATGAGCTTATATTGGGCATTATATAATGTGTATTGGATGTTTTTTTTCAGAACTCAGATTAAAAATGAGTATTTCAGATCCACTATGACCCAAATAAAACTTTCTTTATTAATCCTTTTGTCACTTGAAAATGCCATAACTAAAATTATTGATTCTGATGATGTAGTTTAAAAATTTGCAAATAGAAATTGGAAAGAAAATATGATTATCACATAAGTCAAATTTTTTGAACTCAAGTCTAAAGAAAGAAATTTATAATTAACTGAGTTTATTATAAAATTAGTCATTATTTATAATAACTAACTTTCTGATTAATACTGCAATAATATGCATTAGATATAAATAATATGTAAAAATCTACATTTTAAATTAAAAAAGCTAATTAATAAATCATTTGTTTTTCATCCATAAAAATGTACTATTTTAAATAATAATTATCATTATGCCATTAGCTTAGAAAATTGAATAAATAAATTATGTAAAACATAATTTTTTTATTCAGTTTCTAAGCTAGTGGCATAATGCTATTTATTATTTTGTGAGCACACTTTTATTAATGAGAAGCAAATTAAATGCTTTGAATGAAACTATGTTTTACATAATTTCATTTCATATTTTGTTGGAACGGTAGTGACAGATTAAACCTTGGCACCAGCTACAAGTACTTGCTAAGTCGTTGATATAATATTTCTTCAACATGATTCATACAAATGGAAATATTTCCGCAACAAACAATATTTTTACATAAACTATAAATACAGATTAAATTTAAGAAGGTTGATTATTATTTAAATTACTATTCATTGGAATCAAAGCATAATAAAAGTATGTTTAAAATTAAATCATAACAGTCTGTAATTGTGTCCATAGCATTAATGTAAGACATTGAGATATTTATGCATAAGTAGTATTTTTGTAATGTTTACAGGAGTCTACTGATTTTTTGGTTCATAAGATACTTCTGATTTTTTAATTGTCACAAGATCACTTTAAATGATGATTGTGTATTAAACTTTAAGTGATGCGTATATTTTTTGGGTATATGAATAGTAAAAGTTAGTAAATTGATGTTTCACTCTTTTTTCCTGTTCGTGAAACTATGATAGGACAAACATTAGCTAGATGAACATAATTATCATCATTGGCATGAATAATGCTATGCATAGAGGCAATTTTCCAGAATTATCATGCTGGAAAATTCTATCCTCTTCAAAAAATAAAATTTGCATTATATACTCCACATGCATGGAACATTTAAAATAATAATTTTTTTTTTGTTTGTAAATTTTAATAATTTATTTTTTTCTATGATCAAGTTAAAATATGAACAATATTACGGAAGTGTATAGAAAATTATTTATTAAATTTTTTAAGTTTTGGTAATGATATGGGTTACAGGAAAAGTTCAGGAGTTAAAATCAAATTAAATGGATAAAAATTCATAATAATTAATTATTTTTAACCAATAAACTTTACTGTTAACGAAATTCTAAACTTATGTTTTTCAGAATTTTTAAATAATTCCAAGTGCAACATTTGAGAAACATATATTTTTAAATTGAAATTGATGATAACTTAAATAAAATTTCGAAACATATTCCACGCGTAAAAGATGAAAATGAAAAATCAACACTCCGTAAATAGTTCTCGTTTTTAAATGAATTTCATAAAAATTTTGCAGCTACATATTATAATGACAGTAATAGTACAGTAATGAATGTAATTATAACTTTGCATTTCTTGTTTCTAAAGTTCCTTTTCAATTTATTTCTGCAAAAATGTTTCAAAATTATATACAATTTGGATGTATTTTGAAAACATTTTTTATAATTCTTTATGTTGTTTCTGAATACATTAGCTGTTAATAGAGATTGGTGATTTTTTAAAAATTTTCGCAGCTTTTTTTAATGATGTGAGAAAGTGCTTTTCATTACCATAAAACCTCAAACTGAAAATAAATAAATTCTATGCATAAATATAATAATTTTTGTATTCGAAAGAATTTGATTGTATATAAATAATGGTTTTTAAATGGATAGTGGATTGAATGTTAATTAAAGCATTTAGAATTAAGAGTCAAATCATATGGACGTGATAATATTTCCAGTAAGACAATGAAAATAGAAAACCATATTACAGGATATTATAACTTGATAAAGAGTCTAGATCATTTTATTATGAATGTAAAAAGTTTGGGTAAAATATTCATTATAAAAATCTAATGAGATTTTGATAACAATCTAACTAAATAAGCACACACATGAAATTAAAAGTGGCAAGGAAAGACGTGGAAAAAGAAACGATGATTTTTTATTATAGTTGCATTTCATTAATTTGGCCGATTTGCGGTAGCTGAATGGTAACCACTTTGGTCTTCATTTCAACAGTTCATCTGCTAACTTGGTTCTGTATATTTGAAGTGGTTTTGAATCCATTTCAAATTCTAAGCATAAACAGAATTGGCTCTTATGGAAAAAAAGTGACCGGATAGATAAAAAAACTAACCATTAATTTATGTCAGTACTAGCAATCTATAACGCTGTGAATTGAATTTTAATTTTCAAATTGATTTGGATCTAAATTAGTTTACAGATTTATTCCACATTTCCTTAAGGAAAGTAGAAAACAATTTCTTGAACTTATCAAATATTTTTATTTTTTGAAAATAAGGGTTACGTTAAGAATGATGAGATATTTGATTTGGCTTTATATGCGGTTCTGAATTGCGAAAAATAAAAGCTATTCCTTAGCACACAGCTTCCTAGAGATAACAAGAGCTTCTAATCAAGCATTTTGTTTCTTGGTGTTTGATTTTGTTATATCTTTTTATGTGGCTCTCTGACTTACTCTTTCAGAATCTTATGTGTGAGAATGACTAGGATTCCCCTCTTTGAATAAAAAATCTACAAATTATGAAGGTCCTTTCTTGACAAGAAGTTACCCTGTATTTCATTATTATGATATGAAATTACTTTCCTTCCATCTCTATTGAAATAATTTCCTTTGATGCAATTCTGGTAATTTCGAGTTAATTTTTCAGCGTAACAAAAGGCAATAAAGTGAGTTTGGAAATATACGTAAAGAAAATTGGAGTGGTCGTTCATTTGTAGTTTTGTAAAATGATCTTTATATGGTGCCAATAGTATCAATATATTAAAAATTACAATGATTGGCCTTCAATCAATCAATGAGAGTTCTTTTAATCAATCAAATACTAATAGTTGAGGAATCGAAAAAGTTTGGTAAAGTTGGCAACAATAGTAAATATAGTTTTCTTTTCAGAAAAATTATTATTGCTGTTTAGATAGCACGCATATATCGTAATAAAATATCTTTTGCCAAAATTATTTTACTAAGAGATTAAATGCATCAACGTAGTACATGAAAAAAATGTAAAGGTTATTGTTAACTTCAAGCTTTTAATTTACATTTAGAATCTAAATTTATTAATTTGACAGTCATTTTAATCTGAAAAGTTCTAACTGATATAAAGAACTAAGAATATAATATTGGTTTTGAACTGAGCAATTTTTTTATTTACTATAGGTCAATTTTTAGAGCGAATGTCAAGAAGTTAATGAAAATGTTTGATATCATACAAGTTTATTACATTTGTGAATTTTTTATGGCTTGTGAAGTTATTTTTGATGCACTCTAAATAAAAGGATATTACACGAAATAATTGTCATTTCGATTACCAGCATCGGCATATAATACTGATTTTGTACTCCATTCTCGTCCGATTTATCAGTTTCAATATAATCTGTGACATGCGAAGAATGAGTTACTTAAATCATTTATAGAAATAACTGAACTTGCGAAGAACAATTGACAAGGTCAAAGTAAATACTTTTTAAAGTTTTGTATATTCATCAATATAATATTGCCAATTCTAAAAAACGTGTCATATTTAATAAAGATAATAATTTATTAAAGAAAGTACGATTTTCAAAGCAAAAAACGGGAATTCTGAGAAAAATCTGGATGTTTCTGAGTAAATTAGCAACTCCTAACTAATATTCACATTCATAGAGTTATTATTCCCATTTTAACTATTTCTTTGATATACTCAGATTAATAATATAAAATGTTATTTACGTATCTAAATACAATCAAATACATATTGTTAGTAGAATTTTATGCATTATCTTTTAAGTGTAAAAATTCAACAGGTAAATACGTTGAAAAGGTAAGGACCGTCTCGATTTGGGTAGGTCAGAACTCATCAAGACAATAAATCCCGTTTCAGCTTTTTCCAGAGTCTAATTCATTAGAATATAAAAGGAACAAGAAATATTAACGTAATTAACTTTGTGATACAAAATAAAGTGATTTTACTTCAAATATGCATAGAAGTAAATTAGTTTGTTAATCTGGAAATTATCCTAGTTTGCCCACAAAAAAGAAAGGTTTTAATATTTTAACAAATAAGTTGTTTTGTTAATAGGTGGAATTTTGATTGTTAACTGATTTTTTAACTGAACAGAAAATATTGTTAAGTTCCTCAGATATCCCTTAAACAAACAAGCAAATGAACAGTTAAACTAACCTTCTGATTCATAAGTTAGGGGGAAAAAAGAATTTTAATGGCATCACTTGTAATTTATTTCGATTAACGCTTGAATTTATGTTTACTTCATTAATATATCTCAGTTGGAATTCGAGAAGAGAAAAATACTGATTTCTATTACTTTTTAGAAGAAAAATATGGGAGAAGAAAATTTTCTTCTTTGTAACTAGAAAGCAATTGTCATGTCCAAATCAGTAAAATATTGATAAAGTTTAAATGATTTCCGAGAAATAATTTGTGAGCCACGTTTCGCCCATGGGACATAGGTTGTGCATCGGCAAATTAAAATATTTTAAAGGTAAAATATAGCTAATCTTGTGCAGGACTATGTCGTTGTACTTTAAGACAAAAATTTCTTGCTTTTTATAAATTATGTATCCTTCCACTTAAAGGCGTTGATAAAAACATGCACTGGAAATGCACTAATTTTAAAGAATTTGAATTGCTTAAATTTTAATTATAGATTGATTTCTATAAATATTTTTGAACCCAATGTTGAAAACTATTTAAAACAGAAAAATTTTGAGTTTCAGGATGTCATTTCTAGATAACGCTTCATTTCAAACACAAGATCTAAGTTATTCTGACATCAAAATTTTGTGATTCTTTTTCTCTACCACTGAACATTAATTTAGTGCTTTAACCATTGGGTAAAGATTTTTTATTTAAAACTTATGTAAGAAATCATTGCAATCGATTTTAGCCATAATAAAATTTAAATTATGATTAACATTATTTCTAATTTCTATGAACTTTAAATTAAAGATTTAATACTTTGAAGTGAAATAAATTAATTAATAAAAATGCCTATTATAAAAGACTTGCATCTCTATAAAATAAACATGAAATTGTAGGGATTTTAAAAATGCAAGTATATATTAAGTAAAGCAGTGTTCAAAAATTTAGGAGGCACAATGAAACTCTCCGCTGATGACTAATGTCAAATAAAATACCCAAAAATTAAAGCATAGCAGTTCAGAAAATTGATATACAAGTCAATGTTTGACATCAAAAGTCAGAAAAAGAATATAAGTGTAGAAATCATAACCGCGCAAGCTCTATTTTCTTCACTACAGTTGTGCAATTGAATTTTTCCACTTCTATTTAGAGAAAATTAACTCAAAAATTTTTTATTCCAACATTTATTTGGATTCTTGAATATAGGTAAGTATAAAATGTCCGAGATACTATTGGGGAAAAGGAAGTAGTATCACAAATTTTGGAACCGTTTACAAAATATTAAGTGCTGGGCATCGAATAGAACAAAGTGCAACTTCAGGAAATGATGATACATTGCGTTAGATTAGTAATGTTAATTTAATCCAGAAAGATTACATGTAAAGCTACGCAGATGCAAAAACACTTTATGTTTCAAACAAAATAACTTTAAGCAGGCTTATTCAGGGTGTAGTACATTTTCGATTGTCCTGTAACATGCAGGACAATCGTGAGAATTCCTGCATATCGATACCATTTAGACCGAAGAGTTTTCTGCTGACCAGCTTGAAAAATAGGTGAACAAAATTTAAATTCAAATGATTAAAGTAAATAGGTTTATTAAGGCATCAGGATTTTAATTTGATATGTAACAAATTGCGTATTTTGATGTGATGAAAAAAAATGTACTTAGAATAATTCAGCATTCAGACAGGAAACATCTAATTCCAAATAAGGTAGGCTGATAGTTAGACTGATTCGATTTGTCAGTCAACGATCATTTTTTTGCAGAAGAGGACTAATTAGATTGGGACCTAGTTTAAAGTAGATTCGGAACAGAAACATCAACATTTGATGGCAATCGAATATGAACTTTTGAATTAAAGGACACAGCATTAAGCTGTCTCCGTACAGGTAAATATGCTTCTGGTCACACACAAACCATATGAATTATTGCTGTAAAACCAGGTCATCTTATTACAATCCCCTTACTAAGAAATTATTCTTTTCAGTGGTGGAATATCATTTCCCAGCTTTATCGTTGACATCATTGTTTTTAGGCAAAGTTGGTGTGCAGCAGTTTTATATCTCGAATGGATCTCAATTCGAGAATTTCTTAACTAAATTTCTTACATTATTCCCAGTATCTTTTTTTATTTATATAATATCAACTTTTGCTCAGATGCATATTTTCATGTTCAATTTAATATTCAATTGTTAAATTGGTAGCTGAGTGCTTAATAGTCTACAATAAGTTCAATTCGTAAGTTGATTTCCAACTGTCGAATTAGCGTTCTACTGTGCAAAAAATAACTGCCAACAGGCAAACTAAACTACTTTTTGCGACAAGAAATATAACTCCTACTGAACATTACAAAATTTTCATAAAATAATTCAAATACATTAAAATTTGAATTTTATTTAAGATCAGAAATATAAATAAAATTAAACTTATTTTCAAAAATATTTATGTGTCTGATAATAGTTTTAAATCAAAGAATCAAAATATTTTTTGAAAAAGAAATTATTGAATATAAATTACACATTAAGTTAAATATTCAAAAATTCATTGCACAGAATATAGTTTGTTCTTTATAGAAACGATTCCGCATTCATTTTTGCTCTTCCGATTTGAGATAATATTTTTATAATGCGAGAAAAAAATATTTATTATAATATACATTTTATGAAGAAGTGTTACGAGTATTAAATAATGAATTAAAAAACGTGAAGTATTCATTTACAAAAAATTCTCTTACTAAATTAATTAATTAAATATTGGATACTAGTATTTGAGAATTTATGCACAATTAATCCACAGAATCAATAAAGTAGAATACATTTAATACCTTGATATGGCATGATTTAACATTAGAAAATTTTATTAGTTTATTGAAATAATAAAAACTCATTTTTATCAGTTTCTATTGATTAAAATGGGTAATTCTTTTTAAATTTTTTATGCTAAATTTTGAAAAGCTTGTTCTTACACAAAACAAAATTAAAATGCATTGCATTACACAATATAATATTTTATTTCACATACATATGCAAATAACTAACATTGTTAATAAAAAGTCTCCAAATTTAAAATATAATTTTTAGGCAAAACAGTAGCTTTACAAAATAAAGACTTTTAAGATTCATTATTTTACAATATTCAAGCAAAGTAAAAACACAAATAAATGCAAATATAAACTAATTAAAAATCTGAAACTCTTCCTTTCCTTTCCCAGTCACCATAACGAGTAGGTTCTGGACCTCTTGGCCCTCCTATTTCTCCTGTTAAAGGATTTTTATTTTCTGGGAAAGGAGCATAAGGATCTGGAGCTTCATCCTCTTTTTCTTCGCTTTTAGTATCTTTGTCAAGTTTTCCAATAGGAGTTTTACCTCTTGTATTTTTATCTGGGTCAGTGAAATTTCTTAATGTTAAAAGAGTTGGTGAAAATGTTTTAAGAGACTTTTCACCTAAAATAAACAGAATATTTAAAAAACCAAGCATTTAAATAATAAGGTAAAAATTATCGGTACTTTTCCATTATACCGGCGTAAAATAATCGCCGTAATTTGGAAAAAAAAAAAAAAAAAAAAAAAAAAAAAAAAAACGTAAATTACAGTCGTAAATATTCTATTTGCAAGCATCGTGTATTGTTTAAAGGTTTACATTTTTAGCAACTACTAAAAAATATATAACAAACATTTTACATTTTATAAACTAAATAATTATTAACTGACAAAACTTATTTAAAGGGCAATCAATGTTTTTGGCTTAAACTGTTCAGCAATCGCATCGGTGATCGATTGCGTAAGTATAATATAATAGGACCCTTTTTCAAAGAAATAAAATAAAATTTTGCTGTATTTGGCTGTTTTAGGCTTTGGTAATTTGTGACCGTAATACTCCTTTTAACCGACAAAATTATCACCAAGAATCTTTTGCAACAATTAGTTTTAGCTTTATTCAGCATTTAGCTTGCTTATCATTGTTTATTACTTATTAGTAAATTTTTGAAAAATTAAATTTTGTAAAATTAAATTTTTCAAATTGTATTGTATTCAATAAATTCTTCTTCTTCTTTTTTTTTTTTTATCTACGCTTTATTATTATTATTTTTTTTTTTGCTTCTTTGTAAGAAACATGCAATTACTTTAGGATCACAAGCGGGGGTATAATTAAAAAACATCTTATCATCACATAAATATCTATTAGATTTCATATTATCGAATTTACATAAAAATTTATCTCTTTAAATAGATTGAAAAATTTTTGTTTCACAAATTTTTTACCTCCACAAATGTGCTTATAAACTTGTTTAATTTAGTTACTAAAAACTCTTGAGGTCAGAATTCAAATAAGAAATATTAAAAAATTTTAAAGTAAGAAACAAAATGTAAGACAACAATTAAAAAAATATAAGTAAATATAATATAAATTGAATCATCATATACTAAGATAACATAAGTTTTTAAAATTTATCTACCCTGAATTTAATACAATTTTTAACATTTTAAATTTGTTCCAATGAATACAAATGAAAATTGTAAATTTGAAAATAAATTATGAGTATATAAAATGACCTGCTACTTTAAAAATTTTGAGAAATTTGACATATAACCTCTCAGCTTTGATATAAAATGATAAAATTTCTAGATTTGTATCAAAACTTAATCAAACATTTTAGAAACATTAAATAAAATAAACATACATATACACACTAATGATATAAAAATTATTTTTAAGAATTTAATAAGATTTTCTAACACAGATGAAATAAACAAATATTTACCATAAATATTGCATTTTCATTCTTGAAATTAAATGCATGATATTTGTATTCATAATTTAAAATTTTTTGATACATTAATTATTAAATTAATGTGAAAATAAAGAATAACAGAAGAATTAAAAAAATGCATAGCCATAAAATCCACTTTTATTTTTATAATAATTTGCATTAATCTAAGAACAAATATACCAGTCCCAATCAATAAAAAAGTATTTATACATACATCTCTATACAGATTGCTGTTTAGTTGCATACATCTCTATACAGATTGCTGATATGATTGTTTTGTGATCAACAAAGATTGCTGTTTAGTTTCTATTATTAGAGAAATTTGTATACATTTGAGGTTAATCAGCAAATTTAATTAAAAATTTTAATTATAATTCTTTTTCCTTGAATGAGAGAAATTGATGTTAATTTTCATCATTTTTTTAAATTGGAGTGACTAATTCAGATTTAGTGGAACTTTTTGTACTTCTTCTAGACAACTTTTACCAAACTCAAGTATTAATTTTCATATCTGACACTTTTAGAGATATCAGTCCTTCAAATACTGTCTAAATTGTAAAAAAATCTTATATAAATTAATTCTGGGCCCTAAAGTTTGTGTGCTAATGGTTAAGGACATCCCAATCAATTTATGACCATGTGATTCAAGTTAATGTCATTTTAGATCTTCCTATAAATTTATTATGTGTGTGTGTGATTGAGTAATAAAAGATACTTAATTCAAGTATCATATATGCAATAAGATGTTTAGTACTGAAAAAAAAATCTATTTTTAATGAATAAAATTTACTACATATAGTTAAAACTGACACTTTAAAAAAATCTCATGGAATCGCTTTCTGGATGAAGACATCAAACTAGATGGTTGGGAGTCAATGAAAAAGAGTTAAGTACCATATAAAGATTAAGAATTAGAAAAGTGTTGCTATGGATAAAAAGCACTGAGAAACATACATAATTGAGGCAATGAAGGTTTGTAAGGGATTGTCATGCTTGTAAGGAAGAAAAAAGCTCATCACAGTAAAATTCTTGAATGTTCGCGTGGAATGATTATCTTTCTAATATAATTTGACAATTTTATATGCAGTTATTTTAGAGCAAAAAACAAAGCATATTTTATGTAATATTATAAATTTTTTATACATTCTTATTTTTTTAAATATAAATACCTAAATATTTAATATAAAATATACTTTTTAAATATTTTATACAATTATAGCCTTTATTTTTATTGAGTTTTACACACAGCTTAAAGAGTTGGAAAATAGTGTAAATAAAAATGAAATAAATTCTACCAAATAGTGTAATGATTGAATAAAATTAAATGTGTAAGAATGTATTCCCTTATACCACAATTTTTGCTCTGTGCATCTGGTTAGTTAGTTATACTAAGCATATGAAAGCTTATAGTCCAGAATTTAAGGAATAGACAGAAATTGATTGAGGTACTAAGAGAGATTTAATGAGATAGGAATTAACTAAGTGTTTACTTCAATTTTGTGTGAAATGTAAAAAGTTTCCAAAGAATTTGTTTGAATGTTATTAAGCTTTAAGTAATTTTATTTTTTTGAAGTTAAATGAGCTTTGAGATGAAAAATTTGAATTACTGGTTGATTATTGGTTTGATATAAGTAAGTGTATTTAGAAACATTAATTTTAAGTCAAGTAGACAAAAAATTGATTTTGTGTATATTTACTATTTTTATACTTATAGGTTCAAATGTATCATTCAGTAGCTATCAGTTTAAAAAAAAACATCTAAATTATTAATCAAGAACTGAATTCATGAACAGCTGGACCAAAAATCAAAGTACTAATTATTCAACTCATTAGGTTTTTAATAGTTTGCTTCTATTTTAAAAATTTCTAACGTGCTGCTGATTCTTGAACAGCTCTATTGTGCTAACAAATGAAAGCTATTATTGTTGCAAATATCAATGAACTCTGATAACAGCACATTTTTCTTTGAGTGTCCCAAAATCAAAATAAAATTGCTTTCTTTCTGATTTAAAATAAATGCCACAAGCAAATCTTTGAAATTCATGGGGAAAATATACAAATGTCCATATTAGAAATCAAATTCTTAAGTAGATAATTATTATATTAGATAAAAGGTATTGATCCAGATAATGAGAGATGCCCAGCTCTTACAATATTCTTATTTAAATTTTTAATTCATAATCTTCGTTATATGTGAACCTTATAAAATATAATAGTTTTGAAGCTTTAATTGAAATACTTAATACTTTTAAATAACTTTTGGCAACTTATTCACTTATAATTACTTTTTATTTAAATATTAATAAAACATTTAATGATTTCTTGGTTACAGCAACTTTTTTAAAGGGTTCATGCTAAACTTTCTAAAATAAAAAGTTCAAATATATTAAACTGAATTGATTATTTTTTATTAAATTATTTACCAAGTTTTTGGGTACGTTTATAAGAAGGAAAATTTCCCTTCTTATAAACACATTCAAACAAGCAAAGACATTACTAGAATTTATCTGCTTTTTCAATATTTGTTAATCATTATGATTATAAATTACATAAAATTGTCAATATCATCTATTTCATACGTAAATTCGGAAGAAATTGCAGCAGTAATTATTTAGTTTTCAACTGTAGCACAAAAAATTGTAAGAACAATGGGAAAATTAACAAACAGAATAACATTACTGTTTATCATAAACATAGATGATGCAGATAAAGTTATTTTATAAAACATCTTCCAGCTAAGTTTAGAGACCTGAAGATGAAAATGCATTTCAAGTTTATTTCTAAAGGAGTTATTTTATTGTATTTTCTAATATGAATAGTTCAGAGAAAAAGAAGACAGTGATAAGATATCTATGCAGCCAACACGAGTAAAATATGTAATAAAATTATTTAAGACTGATAAAACAAATTTCAAAATAATCATAGTTTTGGCAACCTTATCAATGAAATTATGAGGAGTTTGCTAGAGGGGGGGGGGAACTCAAAATTCTGCAATTATTAAACATAATATTTACTTCTCATTTCAATTAAAAAATCTGAAGCAAATCATCACAATTTCCTTCTTTCAAAATGATATATACTTGAGCTTAAACATAATGGTATAATATGTAAGCTCAAATCTCATAACAGGTGCTATAATTTTTTTAAAATTAAATAAGATTAGTAAGGTAAGTTTTTTTGTTTTTGAGGTTTTGGTTTAATTTATTCTTTAATCACTTTTTTTTTTTTTTTTTTTGCATATGATAGATAATTCAACCTAAATCAATAACTTAAAGTGAATTTAAAATCACAAGTTTACAAGTTTGAAATGAGTGTTAAATTAATAAATTATTAGACTGAAGGTCAAAGTACTGATTAAATATCAATTGAATAAATTAAACTTAGAGAGACATTGGTAAAGTATTAATCTAAATTTATTAATAAGAATTATCCAAAAATATTTTTAAAGAAAAAAGTAAAATAATTTAGTTAAATTTTCATAGAATAAAAATTTAAAATAGGGATGATGACATGAAAACTTTCGATTAGGGAAAAGGTGTTACTCTTTCAGTTCCAAACAAAAATGAATCAAAGGATAATTCATGTTTATACAGTTATGGAAAGAAGAAAAATCAATTTTTTGGCATATACAGAGCAATAAAATTTAAAAAACTATTTTTTTATAGAAAAGGCAAATAAAAAATAATTAAAATAATGAAGAGTGATTTTTTCCTAAAAATTTGAATAGAAATAAAAAAATATAAAAATATTATGTTTCATGCACAACTATAATAATTGTTCAGACACATAACTTTTTAAAGTTTTTGCTTCATTTCATATCAATTACGTATAAGAAAATATTATAATTTAAATTTGATTGTAATGAGTTTGCTTTGCCGAGAATATTTAGTATGTATTTTAATATATTACCATAAATATAATAAAATCAATGAAATAAAACATATTTTACAAAAATTGACAAAGAATTTTTTTATATTTAAATTTTTTTTTTCTTGGAACAACTTGAAAACTGGTTACTGTTTCTTTATCAACAAAATAATCTCACAAATAAATTTAGCAATAGTTGTAGAACAGCTAATAATCAAGCAATTTTCATAATTTAAATAAGAAAAACAAGGTTTATTTAATGCATAATATACGTATCCCATAAAAGAAAAATTGATCAGATTAAATTATTCATACCAGTAATAATAGTAGCCAAAAATATTGTAAGATACAGCAGTCATAAATTTAAGAATTTCTGAAAAAATTTGATGTAATGAATTTTTGAATGTAATAAATATTTTCCTTAGTTTCAATCAATTCATTATTTTCCAATATAATTAATTTTTTTTAAAATTAAAGTGAGAGAAAATATTTAAACTACTTATTAAAAATTACATTTTTCTCACTTTTTTTTAATCAATAACACATAAGTGTTATCTTAATTTATAAAAATTACTTTTAGAGTATACTTAAATTTATTTTTCCAAATTAAAGGCATTGACACTAGCACACTTTATACTAACACATCTTAATTCTTAATAGATTAAGCAATTAGAAAATTATGTACAATAATATTATAAATATGTATGAATATTATAAACATTTTAGGTTTCATTATAAGCAAAATTGTCAAATTACCTTTATTAAGCTAACACTATTCATCAATAAAATTACTACTGCAGTTATTAGTTTAATACATAATTCAAATTTACATTACAAAAGTTGTTAAAATAGCCAGCGAAAATGTTCATAAAAATTAAAATACATAAAAATTAAAATTTCTATAATAGAAATTATTTAATATATTATTTTGCAACTTAATGGAAAAACATTTTTAATTGCTATTTAAGTAAAAACTAGTTTTTTAACAGAAATTTTAAATCCATTTAATTTCATGATTCTATTATACAAACACAGAAAACCATTTAAAATTACTAATTTCAAAAATAAATATAATAACATACTTTTGAGTATAAAAATATATAATCACAAAATTATGAATTGGGATGTGTTTGTATTTCTTAATTAAATTGTTATTTTTATCACATTTATGTAATTTAGTTATTTTAAATTATTTCTCAAAAATAATAACAAAGTAACTATTTCTTACAATCCTGCAATTTCAAAATGTTTTAAACAATAGTTAACTTTTTTGAAATTTGATCATTTTTATAATAAATTTTCTGTTAAGAAAATTTAAATAGACATATTCTGAATTTATATCTTGGTTCGGGAATGGATGTACTTTTTCTGTCTATGGTGTCTTGTCCTTTTCTTGTATGAATAGGTTGTGAATGCTTGCCTACCCAATTAAGGGGTTCCCATAGCATGTATGTACTGAGTAAGTCAAACTCCACACCAAAATATGTTCAGTTGGAAAAGTGGAGCAGAGCACACTATTGCCAGCCTAATTGGCACAAAACAGCAACATTTTAATATTATTTATTTTTATTTAAAATCTAGATGTGATTTTAGTTTCACCACAGTTGGGAGCTCATTAGACTTTGGTTCTTCTACAGTCATTTGATACAAAGTAATTATAAATGAAAATTTTTTACTTTTTTAATATCTTTGAATTGATAAAGGTCAACTCAACCTTTCATCTTTTCAGTAGGTTGATAAGTAGAGTAGCAAATATGCTTGGAAGTTAAACATTGTGGGTTTTGGATTAGGCTAACCACTTAACTGAAAATGTTTCAAAACCCAGGGCTATCAGTCAGGAAGACAAATATGGTTACTGTGGGCCTTGCCTCATATATAAGCACAGTTTTAGTTTCATATACAAGCATAGTTTTAGTTTTTAATATTTTAAACCTTGCTTACTACAGCCTTAACGATTATAAAACCACACTGCATTTTACTTACCTTTCTGCATTATTATCGTTAGAAGGAAAAAAAAAAAGAATTTTTATGGCTTTTTTAAGTGGGAATTAAGTCATAATTTTTTATTTATTTTAACCAGTTTATAAAAAACCATTGTGTTTTAATGAGTTTTCATGATAATATTTTTAAAATAGAAGCATAATGGAGATATTAAATTTTCTATTTTTTCATAAGCTTCAAACCATAGCAAATAACAATTATTAAAACTTCGTAACCAAGATTACAAAATTTTCAATATTTGCACAATTCATGATAGTTAACTTAACTTAAAAGTAAGAAAACTTATAATTTTGTGAATGAATGAAATTAATAATACCGTATAAAATTATTTCAAAATAAAAAGAACTGCTATTATATGATAAAATCAATAATTTATGGAACAAACCATTGCCAAATAAAAAGTCTTTCTTCGGAAAATTTACACTAACAATTCTTTTATTAACTAATTTAAACATTTTTAATTGCAACAACAACCAGCGATATGACTGATAATTAAAAACATTTCAGTTCCTAATAAACAACATTCCAATGTTTATTTACATTCTTTGATAAAAGCCAAATGTCGTTGCCACCTTAAATCTTATAAATTATGTCAAAAATATTCTCAGTTTATAATAAATAATATTCCAAACAATTTAATTAAATTTGTTGCGAAATAGTAAAAGAGAGTTTATTTATTTATTTATTTTTTTAAGAAGGAATCAATGTCATGATATGAATATAAGGAACTCATACTCAAACTTTATGTGACACGCTTCCTTAAAATAATATTTAGTTAGTTTTTAGTACTTAGAACTAAAAAATAAATTGTTTGATTTATTATTTTTAAATTTTATAGACTGAAATTCATCAATCAGGATTAATAATAATTTACCTTTCTAAAATGAAATGTTTATCTTATTTTGAATTGAACAACAATGTTCAAATTTATTTCCTTTTATTCATTATTAATTTTCAGTAGCATAAAATGTTTTTACTTGCAAAACAGAATTGTTTGTAATGAAGAATTTCCGCTTGATAATTTTTAATCATAAAATTTTTGTTCTTAAACAACTATAAGACCCTATTAGAAGTTTGAATGAAACAAATGACAAAGCATTTTAGGAATCTTCAAGTAAAGCAATTTTTCCCAAGTAAAAATCTTTATCTTCATTCATTACACTTGAATATTACTTGTAATTCCTACAGTCAAAATACAAAGATTATTTTAAAATATATTCATAAAATACTCAAAAATAAACTGAAGAACGAAAATATTTTAAAATGAATACATCATTATTCCTAATATAGAAGAAGATAGTTGTTTTCAAAAGCACAATCGTGGTTATTTTGGTGAATAGACATTTATAGGATTCGAATGACAAAATTTTAGTTATACACAGAAAATAATGTAACCACTATATTATAGAAAGCAGCACTTCCTTAAAAATACATTCGTTAATTATTTGAAAAATATAAAATAATTCCATGTTTCCATAAATTTCAATATAATTAATTATAAGCCAAAATGTATTTGACCTACGAAAAAATTTATTGTTTAGTTTTCATTTAGTATTGGACCCTGCATTTAAATTTTATGGCCTCTAGAAGCTTACCATCAATTATGAACTTCAAAGATTTATTGCAATAAACAAAAATTCCTAATAAAAGGCGAAAAATTATTTTTCAATGAAGAATATAATATTTTTCCTTAAAAATATTGTAAATATAAGAAACTTTCATATAACTTTTGTAAGGATTTAAATTTTTTATAATTTTTCTTTAATTATCCAATTTATAATTATGATGCTAATATCAGTATTAATATTTATTACATGTATATTTAATATATAACTGGTTATTAAAATATTGAAGAGATTCTTTAAATATTATTATTCTATAGATCTTAGGAGAAAATATATTATTTTTATTTAGACATGAAGATTTTTGCAGTAAATACAAAATTTCAGTGGAGCGACAGAAACTATAGTTTCAGGAAAAAATTTGTTAAGATTGCATTATTAGGAAATAAATATTTTAGATTTTAATAATGTTAAAGATGTAAAAAATATTCGTCGGCACAAACTTCGCTGAAACCTGATTTCTTAAAAATTTTTATTCATTGTGCAATTTTTCTTTGAAGTTCATCCATTAGTATTGTTTTGTAGATAATTATTCATAGCTTTGTGAAAAAATGAAGTTTAATTTTTAAAATAGGAATAATATACATTACAAAAACTCAAATACATGTATGTTCTTGTTAATAAAGGTAGAAAAACTAATCTCAATCTCTTGTCATAGTTTTTAGTTAACTATAAAACTTTGTATTTATCCTATTTGCTGAAGAATAATGAGCACATTTTTCTTAGAAAATAGGTCTTAAAACAAATATAAAGAAAGAAAAATGTTTTAAATTTCCTACTATGATTTATTATAATAAATAAAGTATCATATTTAAAGAATTTGTATTAAAAAGATAAACGAGCCTTATAAACTGGGACGTCTTATATACCGGAAAATATGGTAATTCATTCTTGGATAATAAAACTACTTTTGAAATTCATACTTTACTGCACATATAATGAGGTACATTTTTTAGAAATGAGACTGAGTAGCATTTGGGAAAAATCTCGCATTTTTTTGATAACTAAACAACTGAAACAAATTAGGAGGTTTTCTATAAATAAACATTATTATAAAATTTATCTTATATTGGTTCTTTTCTGTTTGGGATAGGTAATTGAAAAGAATGAGAATAAATGAAAAGAGTTTTGTAAAAGATGAAAGAAGTTGCGAACCTGCTTAACAGGTAATTTTGATGAATATTATACTAATAAATATTTCCTCTGACTACAAATAAAATATGCTTAATTATATAAATTATAATTATTAGAATTTAT
This sequence comes from Latrodectus elegans, assembly GCA_030067965.1. NCBI lineage: Eukaryota > Metazoa > Arthropoda > Arachnida > Araneae > Theridiidae > Latrodectus > Latrodectus elegans. The sequence goes on along the minus strand of CM057822.1, from coordinate 61,690,909 downwards.
AGAAAGATATATTATAATTTTTTAAATTATAAATGTTAAAAAAATTGAAACCAAGCAATATTTAAACTTTATTAAATACTTTGTAACATTCCATTACAGTAAAAAGCTTATTTTCATGATAAAACTCAGTTTTCTCAATTTATCAAATATAATGAAATTTCTATTTATTTAACTGTTGCGTTTTCTTAATCACTCAGATCATTTATTTATACTAATTACTAAAATTATTTTGATTAATATATTCTCAATGTAAAATTTTAATTTTTTAAAAACTCAGTTTTCTCAATTTATCAAATATAATGAAATTTCTATTTATTTAACTGTTGCGTTTTCTTAATCACTCAGATCATTTATTTATACTAATTACTAAAATTATTTTGATTAATATATTCTCAATGTAAAATTTTAATTTTGTGTTAAAAATTCAAGATAAATCGTGGGAAAATGATAGTTTAATTTGTTAGATCTTTTCATTTTCGTGTGATATTTATTTCAAATTTGACGCTAAACTTATTTTACGATATTAAATTAATTCGAAACTTTTAAAAAATATTTTTAGATCCAATAATGAATTACATTTTTCAACTTTTCCATTAATAATATAATTGGCATATATGCATGACGGCAATCATTATGGAATTCTAATAGAAAAATTAAGGCGAGGTTCACAGCTGAGACACAATATTATTTGAAATTCAAAAATACCTAATATTATAAAAATACCTAATATCAAAAATACCTAATAATCTTTGATAATCAGAAATTAGCTAATGTTTTGTGATTAGGTGTTCTTTCATATTTTCGTGAAGAGTAATAAGTGTAAAATTTGTTATTTGCAAAATTAATTATAAGCAATTTTTATGAATGCTTAGTTTTCCTTCCATGAATCTTGATATACGTTCATGAAATATAACATCAATCGTAGAATACACTATTATTAAATAAAAATGTTAATCATTGGAAAAATATATGAATACAATCAATTGTCTAAGGTATTTCACAAAGGAGTTGATTGATAAAAGAACTGCCAAGTAAACAAGTAAACATGAATCAATTCACATATTATTTCTTCTTTCATTTATTAATTGATTTATTAGTTTATTGATTTGCATATGAAATATTTACTATCTAAAGAACAACCGATAAGATTTGGTTCACTGGTTGTTCTACCATCCTTTTAACATTTGAGGACTAAACTGACAAGCATTTGCTTTTTGAAATGGATTTCAAGATAATACAAATATCCACACTCGAAATGAGTATCAAATTCCTGAACTTTTTGTTTCCTGTAAGTTAAAATGCTAACCATTCATCTGCCAGTTTATCAGTAGCGATAAGTAAAAAAAATGTCACCATAATAATTTTTTTTTTTTGAAATTGCTCTTCCTGGATAAATTACGTATTAAATAGATCGTTCTAAATTTCAAAACATTTTAGAAAACTTAGAATTGCTGTTAAAGCATGCTTTTACAATTAATAATATTTATCGTAAAAGCATGCTTTAACTTTTTGTCAAGCAACTCTTGATATTTGAAATTTTTAGTTTTTGAAGTCAATAGTTTCAAATCAAGCTTAAAAGTTTAAGCTATTGCATGAAAAGTTTAGTAATATCCATTCGAAATTGAAGGTTTTCTACTTTTATATCATAAAGTTCTTTTTAAGCAATTGTGATTTAACTTATCAAATAATTTATAAAGTTACTTATTTTGAATTGATTTGGCGAAAAAATAATATTGAATTAATTACTTTTTTAATCAAACTAAGCACATTTTTTAAATGAATTACTATATCTGATCAATAATTTATTTAATTTAACAATTATTCAAGAGAAGCATGAATATTTTGGAGAATTTCATTTCCATTTTCAGAAAATTGTCTAAGTCACAATTTGTTTAAATAGTATTATTTTAAACTTTTTAAATTCTTCAAAATGTTTGATAAATGATACCCTAATAAAATTTTTTCAAATGAAACAGTTCTCCAAATCTTTAATATAAGTTTATGATGAAAACTGTGAATCATGAGAACTTTTAAAACATCATGAAATTTAGGAAAATTTCTTAAAATTTCTCAAAGCTTACTATATACAATAAAATAATATATATGTTTGCTCCATTTTTATTACTCTTATCATTTAACTTTAAGGAAAGTGTAGCGTTTCAGAGCTTGATGGATGGAGTAAAAAATAAACTTAATTTGCATAATATCGGATCTATTCAAAGTATCTTTCTTTGAAAATAAAGGATATTTCCAACTTTTAACACGTAATATGCAAATTTTGTTTGTTGCATAAGCAACTCTTAGTTGCAAGTAAATAAAAAAAGGAAATTTTGATACAGAAATTACTTATATGTTAATAAAAAATTGAGTAATAATTTAATTAAGGACAAGCCAGAATAAGAACATTTCATACTTATTGCACAGCTACAAATAATTAATAAAGACATAAATAAAGAAAGTGATGATTCCCTATTAAGAAGTTATCAAAAGTAATTACATAAAAAAGTATAGTAGACTCACACAGAAAAGGCATTAATTTTTAAAAAGTTAAAATTCGTGAAAAGGAAATAAATTAGTATTATATCAAACTAGATATTGCAGCCGAAAAAAAAATGTGAATAACCTAATCATAATTTTAAATGAAACCCTCTAGTTGCTTATTATTGTTGGATACAAAGGAAAGTAAAATGAAATATTCATTGCATTTTATAATTTCTTTCAATTTCTTATAAAAAAATTAATATTTTTAGATTGGGGCTTGTTTAATTTTCCTCTTCTGTTTTGTATTTTCTGACTTGTTTTAATTATTTTCCTCTCCAGCGTCACGTGTTTACTGTTATGAGTCACAGAAGGCTCATTGTCACTGAGTCACGTGCACCAGTTACCGAATTTAATGAGAAGGTCGTTTTTCATTAAGAGTAAAGAAAATTATGCAAAATTTTCTGTTTTTCATAGAGGAGAATATTAATTTTTGTGCATATCTTCTTTTTATATAAATTCATAACAGTTTTTAATTTCTTTAATTTGTACATGATCTAAAACATAAATATTATTCATCTACTTTTTAACATTTTTTTATGCCTATAAAGGTTTAACAAATTAATAGATTACATTAATAGTTTTTTTTTGTTTAAGCTCTACTAAAAATTTTTGGTAATAAACTTCTCAAGAGTTACAATAATCTTTGTATTGAGAATATTCTATTTAATTCTAAACTCTGTTTCCTCATTAAACAAATTATGATTAAAATGATTCTGATTTTTATTTATTAATGTATTTATTATGCAAGGCATTATAAAGTATTTATTATGCATCATTAAGATTTAGATACACGAGAAACTAATTATTTATAAGACAATATTTTTCTTCATTTTTCAATTTTATTAATTAATTAATTTTCTTTCTGGATTTGAGAACTTTATTGTTGAAACCCCAAGAAACTTTAAAAATTTTATTATCAATTCCAAGAAATATGTCTTCTGGGCATCAGCATGTTTTCAAATGTTAAGTTGTGACAAATGTATCCTATAACATAATGATTAATGTATCTACTGAGAAAAGATTGTAGATTTTGTATTTTTCGTAAATCGGATAGCCTTGTTTTAAACGCAGCATTGAAGAAAGAATAAAAAAGTTAAAAAATTTAAGCTATCACAATAAAAGCACAAATTAGACAACTTAATTTGCCAACAATCAGCTGCATTTCTATGATTTCAACTAAAAAAACCTTTAGTTTCACATGGAAAGCACTTTATTATCTTTAAAAATTAGGAAAAATTTCATTTTTATAAAAAAAATTATCAAGAAATTGCATTTTTCAGGAAATCAGTTCTTGAATTTCATACTGTTTATATATTGTTTGAATCTTTGCACATTACTTCTCCTAATTACGATTTTACGGTGATGAAATTCTTTTCAGAAGTTTTAGCTATGGAAAATACAATGACAAGCTATAGTTTTTGTATTCAGCTTATAGTTTTTAGCTCAAAGACATGTTAAAAGACTTCCAAACATATTCTTATTAGATAAAGATCTAGTTTTGAAATTAAAAAATGACTTTCATAAAACTGAATTTCGATGAACGATTGATGTCGTTAAATTAATTTATGATGGTTGAAATATTTATAAGAATAAAAAAAGTATGTAATCTTTTTTTTAAATAAAACAGAAATATTTTTCAATAAAAAGTGATATTTTTATATTTAAATATATGAAAAGAGTTTTTAAGTAAATGTAAAATATTAAAAAAATAATGTAAAATTTATTTGGCATAAAAATGTAACTATAATTGTATCCTTAAATATTTCATTCTTGAATTGTCAGCTCTATTATATAAATAAAAGTAAAAAAGACATCTAATTTAATGCATTTTAAAATAAATTTGATTACAGAAGAAATTCAAATTGCTTCTTTGCTTTGAATTTAAAGCATTTACATGCCTTAAATCGTATTAAAATCCTGAAAAATCTTGCTTTAGTAATCTCTCTCTCTTATATATATATATTTTTTTTTCAAATTTATTTTATGTTTTATATATATATATATATATATACCTCCGATTGGTCACAGTGCGGGTAGTGGGGAGTAGCGCGCCATCTGTGCATTCACGCGCTCAGCAGGTCAGTCGGCATCAAGCCGTAGTCGAGTGAACATCGTACCTACGCTAGTTTAGTTTTTGTGGCAGTTTGAAATGTGTGCTGCAATAGAAAATCCCGCCAAATGTGAGGTGCGTGCTGTTATAAGGTTTTTACAGCCAAAGGATACTCTGCAGCAGCTATTCATCGTGAGCTTTGTGCCGTGTACGGACCAAAAGTTATGAGTGAAGGAGTTGTCCGTGAATGGGTACGTTTATTTAAAAGTGGACGAGAAAACGTTCATGATGAAGAGAGGAGTGGTAGACCATCATTGGTGACTGACGAACTCGTTCAGACAGTTGATGCAAAAGTTCGTGAAAATCGACGTTTCACAATGGCGGAGTTGTCTACTGATTTTCCACAGATTTCTAAGACTCTTTTGTACGAGATAGTGACAGCAAGATTGGGTTACCGTAAGTTCTGTGCACGATGGGTGCCGAAAATTCTTACCGACCACCACAAAACTCAAAGAATGGCCTCTGCATTAGACTTTCTGTCACGTTATGAGGACGAAGGAGAACCATTGTTAAACAGAATCGTGACCGGTGACGAAACCTGGATTAAGTACGTGAACCCTGAGACAAAAGAACAATCAAAGATGTGGGCACATTCAGATTCGCCTACCAAACCAAAAAAAGCCCGGCAAGATTTTTTCTGCCAGAAAACTGATGGCAACGGTGTTTTGGGATGCCAAAGGGGTGTTGTTGGTTGAATTCATGGAACGTGGGACGACCATTAATCAAGACGTGTACTGTGAAACACTAAAAGCATTACGACGGGCTATACAGAACAAACGCCGTGGTATGCTGACTTCCGGTATCGTTTTTGCACGATAACGCCCGTCCTCACTCTGCTCGCAGAACAACAGCCCTTCTTGAGTCCTTCAAGTGGGACGTTTTCAACCATCCACCTTACAGCCCAGATCTGGCGCCAAGCGATTATCACCTCTTCATGCATATGAAGAAATGGCTCGGGTCCCAGCGGTTTGATGACGACGAAGAGCTCAAAGATGCGGTCACAGGCTGGCTCAAGGCACAAGCGGGTGATTTTTATGCAGAAGGAATTTCAAACCTTGTGAAGAGATACAATAAGTGCCTCAATCGTAATGGTGACTATGTCGAAAAATAGTGCAAAGATGTAGTTGTAAGATGTATATATTAAAATATTTTTACTTAACTTGGTATATTTTTTTCAATTAACCGGAGGTTAGTTTCTGAACGGCCCTCGTATATACAGGGTGCGCCATAAATTCGTGCAAACTTTAAAACTTAATTAAAAAAGAACAAATGATGTTAAAAAAGTGTGGTTTTCAAGAATGGCAACACAAAAAAGGCGAATTTTTTTTAAGAACAAAAAATATTAGTTAAAATATTACCAATAGGTGGCGCTGATGATGAATATCTTAAGCAAATTAACACAATACTAATGCAATTATGGATTTTCAAAGATTTATTTAAGCTGAAGTTGTTCAATATGACCTTCACCAGATTGTATGAGGCAGGTAAAGCGGGTCTCAACACCTGTGACAGCTGAGTACTGCATGATAGAAGGAATCCCATACACGATTTGCTGAATGGCTTCTTTAAGTTCCGCCAGTGTGGGAGGACCAGTACACCACGGATTTTAAATAACCCCACAGCCAAAAATCTACAGGAGTCAAATCTTCTGATCGTGGGGGCCATTTGATCTTACAACTTCGACTTATCACTCGGTCTTTACCAAACGTTAAAAAAAAAATGTTTTTTACTGAGAGGGCGGCATCAAATGAAGAGTCCATGTCCATTCATGTGTTTTATTTAAAACCTGATTTGCATAAATCAGCATCGTGTATTCACCGCAGTGCCACCTGTCGGTCATGTTTTGAACTATTTTTTTGTTTATAAAAAATCCGCCTTCTTTTTGATGCCATTGGTGTAAACCACACTTTTTTAATATCATTTGTGCCTTTTTAATAATTTTTAAAGTTTGCATGAATTTATGGCAGACCATGTACACACACACACATTCATAGTTGTCCTTTATAAAATACAATTAAATACTGTGAAAAGCGATCAAAACAAAAATTGTGCAATAACTTAAATTTGTTTAACAAAATAACATAGCTTTTGTTTAAAATATGAAATTTCCATATAAATTCTATAGCTTGGGAAATAATATTGCTTTTTCTATCTGTTCTTTTAAGCTCCTTTGTTTTGATAAATTTATTGTGAAACATTTTGCTAAAAAGTAAAAAATAGTGAGAGTAGCCCTATAACTGTTTTTATAAATGAGTAATATTTATAGACAAGGAAAGAATGTGCTTTTATATGGATTTGCATAAATTTGCCGAAAATTTACATTTATATTTTAATTGGAAAATACAGAAATGTGTAATGAGACAAAACAATTTTTATGAAATTCAATGATGGATTGATGATATTTTAAACTTTGTAGATTTTGATGCTCGTTTAAATTTTGAAGTTTTCGTCTCGTTAGATTATTTTCACACTATCTAACGAATAAACATTTAAAAATGCTTAAGAAAAATGGTTTAATGTTGAAAAAATAGCTTTTTCTGTTTTAATAATGGTTTTGGTATCTCTTATAAGCATAAGAGAGGGAATACTTTAAAATAAATTCGTATGATAAGGGCATCACAAAATTAGAAACAGTTGACGTATGCTTATACTATGCTTACGTCAACTTGTTTCTAATTTGGCGAGTAAGAGAACTACCCCAATAACAATTCTTCGAACAATTGATAATAATACAAATATATGTGTGTATGTAGATATTTAAAATGAATAAAATACTTATTTTTTATTCTAGTACCAATTACCAGAGTTAGCTCATGAATGGTTTGTGCTTTGGATTTTGGTTCAACACAGTTAATGGGTTTATATCTCACCTCACCTTAGTCTTAGGTGATTATAATAATTCGGACTACACTAAAAATTGAAAGCCACGATCTAATTAGTCCTCGTGTGCGGCAAAAGATTGTTGAAAAACAAATAAACCAAGCTATTATTGCAAAAGTTCATAGACTGATTGAATATTTAGGTGAAGTTTTTGTTTTTTCTCCCACACAGATATGAGAAAACAATGAATTATATTCTTTAGTAAATAATTAAATATTCCGAAACAAATTTTAGGCTTATGAGGAAACATTCTTATCCAAACTGTACTCATAAAGAATAATGTTTAGAAAGAGCAAATTATTCCATGTATATAGAGTAATTATTTCCATTGATAAATTTAGTTAAAGTGTAAGAGCACTTTTTTCCTTTTTGTTCATAGTATCTGAATTTTATTCATAATAATCTAAGTTCTTAGAAATATTCAAAAATCCCATTTTACCAAATTTATGATAAAATTTTACAAAAATCTAAGCGACAGTCTTATTTGCAACTATGAAAAAAATAATATTAATTTGTGATTTAATATTGATTAATGGTAATAATATTTTGATGTGCCTCATATTTTGTGACTTATTCACAAAATTTATGCAATTTTATCCGAATAGTCATTACACATATTTATTTCTATGCAAAATAAAAGTGCGAGAAACAATTTTTTAATTAAAAATATCACAGTATTTTTTTTACATTTTCAGGTATAATAATACATTTAACTTCTCTAAATCACGTACTGTATATAATAAAATAAAGCATGTTCTTAATATAACTTTGTTCATATTAAAATATTATCTTAACTAAGCACAAAAAAGTATTTCGGATTTAATACTATAACACAACACGTCAAACTTACTTTGCAAGCTATAAATATTAACGTTGGTTAAGCAATTCTGACAGTTTAAGCAGGAGTGGGGATCTTAACAATGCGTTGATTTATTTCGGTAAAGTGTTAAATATTAAAATGTTTTCCAAGTAAAACCCAGTTCAAAATGTTTTATAAGTAAAGCATCAGAATCTTAATAAAACTCTGCAGTCATTAAATGTTGGAGATATAAATCATTGCTTTCAAGGGATTGCTTTGGTGATCATTAACTTTCCTTGCAAATAATAAAAACATTTTATTTCTTAACAATTCCATTAAGGGCCGTAGTAATAATTATAGTTGTATAAATATGGATATTGTGGTTTATAAATTATAATTCTATTTAAAACCCTAATTATATGGAAGAAAAAGTGTTCATAATTAGACTTTACATCTAATATAAATTAAAATGCTTCTGAAGTGAAAACTTGTGGAACTACAAATGATGATATTGTGTAGAGTAACAAAAAAGTACAGTTAAGTTATAGACTAACTTAATATGAATTAATAGCTAACTGATGAGGTTCATTCCTTCGTGTAAAAGTTCTTAAAATCTACCAAATGCAGAGGAATCTCCCAGCTTATATGTGAATTCCTAACATCATCTACTGATTTATAAAAACTGTTTTTATGTAGTTAAGTGAGATTTAGAATACTTGATGGCTGTTATATTAAGAAAAACTATGTATGTAATATATATTTTGAAATGTAATCAAGTGTTTGCCGAGTGTATAATATGCAACAGGAAATGGATGGGAATCATTTCAGTCATTGCTCTGCACTGAATTCAAGACACTTGTAGGAGACATTGTAGAATTCAGCGCAGGTTGAATGATTTATAGAGAGTTACTGTGGTTTCAGTTTTATTACCTGAATTTATGTTTTCTTCTTTGTTCTAGTTTTAATGTCTGTTATTCTGATTACAGCTGTCTTCGATTCTTCCATTACAAATGAAAAAAAAAATAATATTTAAAAATTAAATCTTTGTTTTCAAAACCATTTTTATTGAAATTTAATCCTATAACTATGATTTCTTTAAAAGGGACATAAATATTTTAATTGAAAAATACATGCTAGCAATAAATTATCAGAGAAACGAATATAAAATAATGATGTGGTACTAAAAAGTCACCTGTTAACAACATTTATTTTAGGAGGTATACCATATAAAGAATTCAAATGTTTGATATTCCAAAAGTTTGTAACAATGCAAAAATTAGTAATCTCTTAAAAACTGAATGATGAAAGAACTTTAAGTTTTCTAAATGAAAGAATAATTTCAGATACTAATTCCCCAATAAATTCATTGGGAAAAAGGAATCAAATAAAACAATATTTTGATTACCGTGGCTGAGTTTTGTACAGAAAGTTTTCAACCATATTATTTGTAATAATGTTTTTAATTAATATTCTAGTGTTTCTTCTAAAGCATGAAAAACAGTATCTAAGTTAAAAATGTATCAATATAAACGAATATTTAATAATATACAGGGAAAATATATTAAAAGTATTATCAGATTTTTAGCTAAGAAAATATGTTATTACACGGCAAGAAAATGGTTATTCTACTTATGGTGATGAATTCTGATAAAATTTGATATAAATTTGAAAATATCAATAAACAGTCCCTACCGAAATAGAGAAGCAAGACATAATTTTGACTGGGTCAGTTATCGTAAGAATACTTTCTGCAATTCAGGTAATAAAACTTAATTTCCTATCAAATTATATAAATTTATTTAAACCATTAAAAGAAAAAAAGGAACTTAAAAAAGAAAATATTCAAGAAATTACTCTTCGAGATGGCTAATGATTAAATTTTATGATGGGATATTACATTGTTTTAATTAGATTTTTCTATGAAAAATAAAGCTATTTTTTATTAAAATCACCCTAAAAATTTCAATTTTTACTTCATTTACGCTGGAAGTAAATGCATTCATTCCTACTCATTATTTCACAAAAATATTTTTATTAAATATTTTAGATTTACTTTCTAGATGAATCAGCATAGCAAATTTTATTAACAAAATTTAAAAAAAAAATTTCGTTCGAATACAAGATGAAGAATTTCTTCAGCAATAAATAGTTTTTAAAAATTATACATCATTAAAAAGTCACACTGTTCAAGGCTAAGGGGAGGCTACAGATATTTTTCAACTTCCTGAGTAAATCAAAATCAATATCTAGAGAAATTTGGAAAGAAGAAAATTTTTATTCTGTATTCAGCAATAATGTAGTAAGAAGAATGAAATTATGCAGAATGAGAAAGTCTTAGGTCATATTGTCAGGGATATATAGATATTTTTGGATAAAAAGTGTCTTGCAGTTTTTCCCTGATATAGAAAAGCTTCTGCATGAATGCGATAAAACATTTCTAAAAAATTAAGGAAAAGTTTAAGAAGCGATCTTTGTTCAAAAATAAACCCTTATTAGAAAATGGATTTTTTCCTTATGATTTATGAATAAGTGACACAATTTATGAAAGAAATCTTTCAAAAAGCAAATACACCATTAAGATTTCAACTGTTATTTAAATTATTCATATGAGACAACATAGTAAATGTTGTGTGCTTATCATGATTTTATGGTAAAGAAAATGTGTGCGCTTGTAGGAATAAAATTCAAAAACACTCTTTGTCCTTGACATTATTGAAACACTAGACAAAAATATTGTTTCTTCATTTTTTGCATGTATACTTAAAAAGTGGTAGGCTTGGGAATTTTTCATGATTTTGTCCTTTAACTTATAATAATAAATTTATTTAAGGGACCCCATAGTTAAAATATAAACCCCACGGTTATCATACACATTATACAACAGCAAGGAAAGTGAAATGTTAGTTAAAAGTCAACAAAAAATTATATTTGTGAAAAAAAAAACTCTCACATTGCATTAAAGGTAACTATTTTATCATTTAAAAGTAATGATTATAAGCCATTAATTTATTTTAAGAATGATAAATGTTAATTGTTTAAACTTCTCTCGTTATGTAGTTTATCAAATATCCTTATCAGTCTTAGCTAAATGAAAGGACTATAAAACAAAATAAAATCACTTAAATCTCTGAATTCACGTAGATTTGCTTACTAATTTGCATATAATATATTTTCTGTTTCGTCAAACTATAGTTTCACATATTCAGTTTAAATTTCTCATCGTAATTTTTTTCTATGAAATATAATTTCAAAAATATTTGTTGAAGTAATTTGTCTAAAATTTCTAATACAATTTTGACATATTGCTCTAAAATATCTTTTGTAGATAAAGTCTTATAGATAATATATTTAAAAATAAATACAAATTGGAAAGGTAAATGTATCAAATTCAATATTGGGTCTTAACCAATTATTGGTATTTTAGGGGACGAAATAAATATTTTCGAAATTTTATAGCTTATAAAATTGTAAAAGAAATACAGTAATGTTTATAGAACTGATATGAATTTCTTGAGTGGCATGAGAAGAGAAGATAATCTATGTACACACACACACACACACACACACACACACACACACACACACACACACACACACACACACACACACACACACACACACACACACACACACACACACGTTGCTGCTAGCTTTCCAAAATTCAACATCCTGAGAGAAGCATGAAAATCACCTGGAATTTATATCATGCAATTGTGGTTATAATATATGCAAATCATTGTATCATTTTCATGGACTGCAATCAAGTTCTATGTAAAAAGAGGAGAGGGGTTGCAAATTTGAAGTATGACATTGTTTTCTTAAGAGTTTTTCCATTAATTGCTTAACAATGCTTCAAAAGACATCGAGCATTTTTCAAACAAATTTCAAAGTTAAATTTAGAAATAATAATAACTTAGGGATTATTGATTATATTTCAGAGACATCAGCGATTGTGTTGGACGAAACCAAGCAAGTGTGTAACAGCTTTCTAATCGCTGAATGCAAGTAGTGATCGAAGGGGCTGATGGAATACACTTCATTCTATCACTGAACGCGATTGCAAGCATATTGTGTTCATGGCAGTGACGGATCTCTTTGCCACATCACGAACCTATTTCAAAAATAGATTCAGTTTGTTACGAATCTTTCAGCATCTCGTCATACCATTCAACGTCATTTGGAGACGAATTGAATGTACACAAGAGATTCATTGCTTCCGCAGTTGATTTAAATCCACAGGTGTTGTTCCAGTCAATTGTTCACCACCAATGGTGCAATAAAAGACTTACAAGTATAGCACAATTAAACAACATCATATTTATTGATGGATCCTGCTTCTGCCTTAAATGCCACGATGGTTGGATTGGAATTTGGTGACAGTATATTGAAAGGGTGTTAAAATTTTGCGTTATTAATTAAGATGCAGATTCTGCACCCAGTATCATGGTTTGAGATGCTATTGTATTTCACTTTCACATCCTTCTAGTAGGCATTGCTAGTGCACTGAACAGCCAATGCTACATTTCTGAGGTATTAAATTTCATCTATTGCCCCCCAGCCATATTCTAAAACGATAATACCCGATCCCACGGGGAATGTAATATTCAAATATTTTTTTTTACTCATCATATTCAATTGCTTCTTAGGCTTGTTTGTTCACCCAATCCATCATAAACCAAAAACGTCTGGTTTATGTTTTCATAACTAGATCGGGATACATCACCCACTGGTACACCAGATAAAATATTAGTTATATGTGGATGCCACAAGATTTACTACACTTTAAGGATACATCAAAAGCTACTTGGATTTCTTGATGAAACAAATGGCAGAGTTTACAGCCAACAATGACGTGGCTACATTAACTACTGATTTTTTCAGCATCCACAATTCACAAAAAGTTGTAATTACAAACATTTGATTTTAGTATAACGTGTTATCTGCCATACAAATTCCAAATTCTGTTAAGATGTCTTTGATTTTTCTTGATGTTGCATTTTGAGTGGCCAGCAGTGTATACATAGAATCCAACAATCCATACACGCACACACACACACACACACACACACACACACACACACACACACACACACACACACACACACACACACACACACACACACACACACACACACACACACACACACACACACACACACACACACACACACACACACACACACACACACACACACACACTTTTATTATAATCTTTATAAATGTATGTGTCACTTCAGATATACGTTTCTTTTAAAGAGAAGTTGTTTTCTTAAGCATGGTCTTTGCTACTCGATGGTTGTACAATGTACTTTCTGGCGGGCAGTGTTTTGTTTTTTAGGCTTTTGTTTTAGATAAATAAGGAGTCTCTCTTTCAGAAAACTAACATTTATAAACATATGAAAATGAAATTTTTACGAATTCGTACGATTTTAAAATACTTTCCTTTCCTTAAAAAATAGGAAACCCTGTCTTTATTTTAATTGTGTGTCTTTATTTTAATAGTCTTGCATATATATTCGTACGATAGTGTGTGTCTTTATTTTAATGCGTTACGATTATTGCTGCATTATTCTTAAGATAAGAGACAGTAAAACTTTATTGGAAATTCGTAATATTTATCCTTTATTAGATGTTTTACATTTAAAAAAATTCCCTTGCTATAGTACTTTAGAAATTTAACATTGTATATCTTTCCTTTTATATAAGAAAATTATTTCTATTTAGTTATAATAAATAATTAAATGGAAAGAAAGAGTAAAAAAATTGTTTGCTTTTTTAAAATAGAGTTTGACGATATAAGTTAGTTTTACATATTTTAGAATCTCCTAAACTGTCATCCATTTTCCTAGTTACAGACAGTATAAAAATATTTGATTTAATTGAATTACTTTTTTTTATACAGAAATGTGACATTATATTCCTAAAGTTTGCAAATTAATTTTATTGTTACTTCAAAGTATTATTATTATTTATTATTTTAGAACTGAAAATTTATTTTAGAGATTCCTTGTATCATATATTTTCTGTTTTAGATATATCTCTTGTATCCTAATTATCTAGATATATATAACATATAAAGGTTTCCTTTTATACTGTGTATTAATATTAATATTTTATTTCCCAAATAAAGGAAATCTACTAGTTTAATAATAAAATAAATTTTCATGAATATTATAAAGATATTTCTTAAATGTTAAACTGGATATATCAAAAGAATTTAAAATTCAATGTTTGTCAAAGTCGTTTAAGGAATATATTGTTTAATAATGTGTTTAAATCTTGTTTTGTTCCCCTAGGTATAAGGGTGATACATCATATGAAAAATCTCTTATCTTATGGACATTTTATTGAAATTTGTACGATAGGATGCATTTATTTAAGATTTATATTTTATGAAATATAAATGGAAGCTAGAGAGAAGATTTCTACAACCAGAAATGTTTTTTTTTTTTTAAAAAAAAGAGCCTCTTTTATTATTAAAGAAAATCACTCAAATATTTGGAAATTTTATCGGTTTGAGGAACATTTCAAGGGAAGAAATAATTTTTAATGTCAGTTTCCTGAAAAGGAAATATCAAAATAAATACATTTTGATGTATTATGATGTTTAAGTAGACACTTATATATATATAGCAAATATTTATAAATTTAATATTTTGCTTTTGTTGATGAGTGAAAGCGATTTTATTCAAAACTGCTTAATAAAAGCCGATCTTATAAAATTACTCAAAATCCTGATTAGATAAATATTAATTTCAGTTCTAATGCATCATTCAAACATTTGATTAATAGTTTTTCAATAAATTTATTTTTTTGCCTTTCTAAAATACACGAAATTGATAAAAAAATTGGCATTTTAGTACTGTTGGAATGTTATTTGATAATATTCTTGATTAACTAAGAAATGAGCTTTGATTTTTCAATTGATATAATTTTATCAATCAAAAGATCAAAATAAAAATATACCATTAGCAGTTGCTCAAAAACACATCATTAGTGATTTAAAAAAAAAGCATTCAATATATATATATATATATATATATATATATATATATATATATATATATATATATATATATATATATATATATATATATATATATATATATATATATATATATATATATATATATATATATATATATATATATATATATATACATACATACACTACTGGAAATTAAAATTGCTACACCAGGAAGAAATGCAGATAATAAAATGATATTTATTGGACAAATATATTATACTAGAAATAACAAGTGATTAGATTTTCAAAAAATTTGGCTGGATATATATAGATCCTGAGAAATCAGTACCCAGAACAACCACCTCAGGCAGTAATAACAGCAGTTATACGCCTGGGCATTGAGTCAAACAGAGATTGGATTGCATGTACAGGCACAGATGCCCATGGAGCTTCAACACGATACCACAGTTCATCAACCGAAGTGACTGGCGTTTGGTGACGAGCCAGTCGCTCGGCAACCATTGACCAGGCGTTTTCTATTGGTGAAAGATCTGGAAAACGTGCTGGTCAGGGCAACAGCCGAACATGTTCCGTATCAAGGAAGGTCTGTACAATACCGGCAACAAGCGGTCGGGCATTATCGTGCTGAAACGTAGGGTTTCGCAGGGCTCGAATAAAGGGTAGAGCCACGGGTCGTAACACATCAGAAATGTAACGTACACCTTTCAAAGCACCGTTAATGCGAACAAGAGGTGACCGAGACGTGTATCCAATGGCACCCCATACCATCACGCCAGGTGATGGGCCAGTATGACGATGACGAATGCTCGCTGCCAGTGTGCGTTCACCACGATGCCGCCAAACACGGATGCGACAATCATGATGCTGTACACAGAACCTGGATTCATCTGAAAAGCTGACGTCTCGCCATTCATGCGCCCAGGTTCGACGTTGATCACATCATTGAAGGCGCTCTTGTCTATGACGCAGCGTCAAGGGAAACCGCAGCCATGGTCTCCGATCTGAGAGTCCATGCTGCTGCAAACGTCGTCGAACTGTTCGTGCAGGCACTTGTTATCTTCCAAACTACCCCGTTTCTTGACTCACGGCTCGTGACCTGGTTGAACGATCCATTACGGCCATGCGGATAATATGCCTGTCTTCTCGGTTGCTAGTGATAGGTGGCCGTTGAGATTCCGCAAGGCATTCCGTATTACCGTCCTGAACCCATCGGTTCCATATTCTGCTAACAGTCATTGGATCTCGACCGACGCGAGCAGCAATACTGCGATAAGATAAACCGCAATCCCGGTACGCTACAATTCGACCTTTATCAAAGTCAGAAATGTGCTGGTACGCATTTCTCCTTCTTACACGAGGCATCACAACAACTTTTCACCAGGCGACAAGTTCAAATTCAATTTGTGTATGAGGAACCGGCTGAACAATTTCCTCATTTAAACACAATGTAGGTGTCGCTACTGGCGCCTGCTTTGTCTGAATGCGCTGAAAAGCTAATCATTTGCATATCACAGCACCTTCTTCCTTTCGTATAAATTTCACGTCTGTAGCATGTCGCCTTCTTGATGTAGCAATTTTAATGGCCAGTAGTGTGTGTGTATATATATATATATATAGTCTTGTGGTTCAAATTTTAAATTATTACTAGTGATATTAATAAACATAATATAAAGCAAAATACTGAAAAATTTAGTAAAACGAATCTTAATAATATTCCAAATATCATTAATAGAATACTAAAAATGCTTCAGCTGTATAATTTTTTTATATGTGTTATAAAAACAAAAAAATTAATATAATACAATTCACAATTTATTATGATACTCTTGTAAAATTTACTTGTGAAAGATTAAAAATAGCTTATAGTTCTTATTTTTTAAGAATATGATTAAATAAAATTTATCATGCTATCAAATAACACAGTTTGCTAAACATATTTTGAAAGCAATACATTTTAAGTACTTTTAGTGATGAAAGTAAGTGGAATTTGTTTTAACACATGGTTTTGGGCATATAATTCTTTCAAACGCGACAGCAAGAACAATCACAGATTTTAGTCAAAACATAAGATATTTGGGTTTGAAAGAAGTTACGGTTATAAAGAAAAAAAAATTTCTGAAAAGTCTTAGTTGGAAAATTATGCCTCTCATGAACTTTCAGTTTGAGATAAACAAGAAAATACAAGGTACAAAGTGCTCAAATATTATGTCAATTGATAATTTATTCTTTTATAGCTGCTTAGGCTGTTACTGTTTAATATTTATCTTTCCTATTTGTTGGCTTATCAGTTTAAAAATTAATTGAAATGAAATGATTCTGATAATATTTCATTTCTTTCAATTTTTTAAGATATTTCTCAATGCATCTTAGACCTGTTGTTGTTATTACTTAAGACTTCTTATATTTGTTATTGACACGGACAAGCCAGGCTCGTTATGCCGTTGACTATGCGAAATTATGTTAGTAGGGTTTAACCAGAGAGTACTATGAAGGTGAGGGTTGCTCTAAGCTCCTCCGATAGGTGGGCATCTTCGATCTTCAAAGACCATTGAATGAAATTATTGTGCATTTCTAACCGTAATTCATAATATTTTTTTAAGGAATTTGCATTAGTTTCTATTGAAGTAAGCATGCTGAGTTATATGGATTTATTTTTCAAATATTTAAAATTAAAACTGAGTTTAAAATTACTTAATTTAAATTTCGAAGATTGGAGTGAATCGAATGCAGCTGTTACAAAAAAAATTTAGTTTAAAATGAAGAAGAATGAAATTAGAAACTAAATGAATAGAAATTAAATGAATTCCTCATTATTTCATTGAAGTAATTACTGAAAGTAATCGATTTTAAAAGCCAATAATTTGTTTCTGAAATTAGAAACAAAAATTTTATCTCCCTTTTACTATATATATACACATGATACACTCATGTCCATAAATTAAGGATAATTCAGAATCACAAAGAAATTAAACTCTAAAATAAATATTTCGCACGTAGAATTATTACACACATCTTGAAGAATAATATGCAAATTACAAGAAAGCACCAATAGCACCACCAGATGGCACCGATAGTACGTAAGAATGATGAGAGTGAAAGAGAGGGGTATATAAAGAATGGTTGCAAAGAAGTAATATTGTTCACAAGCGCTTTAAAAGCTTTTCAATGCAAAAATCGTAGAGTTTGGAAAATATTTTACGTGGTAGAATTATCGGCCATCTGGAACGTAGACGTACTCAACTGGAAGTATCAGAGGAACTTGGAATCGCCCAGAGTGTCATCTCCAGGCTTTGGTAACAGTTCCAAGATGATGGTAATGTGAGTGAACATTGCAGAACAGGTCGCCCTCGAGTTACAACGCCGAATGAAGACCAATATTTGACAGTTACTGCCAAAAGAAACAGACGAAGCACACCATCAGACCTGTCTCGTCAACTCACTTCACCTACCGGTACGACAATTTCAAAGCAGATAGAGTAGAAACGTTTAGAGCACATTTGTCTATAAGCTCGTAAGCCTATCAGATTTGTTTCACTTACTGCAACTCACCGTCGAGACTTATATCACTAAGACCATAGCATGAAATTACTCTACGTTTCTAATCGTAATTCATAATATTTTTGCAAAATTGAAAATTTGCATTAATTTTTATTAAAGTAAACGTAATAAATTATGTATGGATTTACTTCTCAAATAATTAAAATTAAAACATCTTAAGATTATTAAGATATAAATCTGGAAGAAAATCAATCTACACCTGTTAAAAAAAAAACTTCAGTTTAAAACAGAACAGGATTTCCCATTATTTCATTGAAGTAATTACTGTAACATCGATTTTAAATTGCAACAATTTGTTTCTGAAATTGGAAACGGAACTTTAATTTCCTTTTTAAAATTGAGAAAAAGTACTTTATATTTTAAATTTATTTAAACGTATAGGTACAGGCACCTGTGAAACGTTTAATAAGATATCATGAAATATATCATTTTTCTAAATATAAAGAAATTAATTTAATTGCCTTTTACATAAGTTATTTGAAATGATTTGAGAGTCAAATCTAAATTTTTAACATTATTCTTATAATTAATGAACTCTGATACCAATGAAAGAATTACTTTTAGAATATATAATTATGTTCCTTACCTCACACACGATTTTATTTTTTTCAGCAAAAAATAAAAATTAATTGAATTTTAATATCATTGGAAAAAAAGTAAAACCAATTTCATTTCTAGGGAATAATTAAAATCATTTCTTTCCCATGAAATGGGAACCTTATTTGAAATGTATTTCAAAATTGCGATTAAAATGCCTTAATTGAATAAAATTAATATCTTAATGATTAATTTTTTACTTTAAAAACTAATTGCTTAACAATTTGACATACTTTTATTAATTTATGTATATAGTTACAACTTTAATATTAATGTAAAATAATTTTTAACATTAAATAATTTTTTTATAAAGTAGTTAAATTAATTTTCCAGAAAACCATTATAATAAAGTTTTTAAATAATCGTTAATTAAATTTTATAATTCATTTTTATGTTATTTGAGAATAAGGTCTTTAAATTGAAGCACAACTTTAAAATGCTTCGTTAAAATAAGGAATATTATATTAATAACAAAAATTAATATATAATTTTGTCTATTATTTTTGAAGTTGAATTAAAAAAATATATACATATAACTAAAATAAATTTTTTAAAATTCTACCAGAAGCATAATTTTGCAAAAAATTATTTAGAAAATTTAATTGTTTGAAATTCTTAGTTTCAATATTTTGTTAGAAAAATTATGATTCCTTAGCGAGAAACTATTTTTATTAGAATTTTTTAACGAATACATTTTAATTTAACAGAAAAAATAACTTGAGTTAGAATGATTTGGTGCATTTAATATTTTTTTACTTGGCAACTGGTTTTTCTGTCTTTAATACCTGTCAAATTTTTATATTTATGCCCTTTTAGTTTATATGATTATCTTTTCTGTTCAGTGATGAGAAATAAAGCAATAAAAGATTATTATTTATGATATCTTCCATGAAGAAAATGAATGTTTATTTCCAAACGTATGTATTTTATCATATAGAAAAATATGATTTTAATATTGGCTGAATCTTTTTATCGCATCACAAAAATTTGGATAGTATAGAACCAGATATAGAGATGTAGGGATGTATCTTTGATACAAAGGCTTAATTATTGTTTTATAATATTCTTTGTTTTAAAATTTAGTTTATAACAAATTATGCTAGATATTGTTCATTTATAAATAAGCTAAAAAAACCCAAAATGCTTTTTATAGTTTAGGAACAAGTTCAGTATCCCCATATATGATTTCTCGCCAAATCTGGCGCCCTTTGTTTACTTCGTAGTGTTGCCGATTTCAGCTTTAGTTTTTATTGTAGTGTTGCCAAATTCAGTTTCAGTTACTATTTCTTTCTTTTTTTTTGGTTGCCACTATTCATTTTCTTGTGTTTTACATAAATTTTACAGCTATTTAAATTTTACTTCGACTTTCATTGTTCTAGAACATTCTTTGTTCCACGTTTCTATTGGAATTGGAAGGGATTTTCCCTCAGTTGGGCTTCGTTGTCACCAGCGTCCAATCATCGTAAATTCTTCTTTTTTACAATTTCTTTTACATTATTTCATTTTATTTGGTTTATTTATTATATGTATTTATTATATCTTATTAATTTAATTTATTATCTTTTACATTTTTGTTAAATACAATAAATAATTACAGATTTTAAATTTTACCTTGCAATGTATATGTTTCATAAAGCTTGCTTAGCTGCAAATGAAAATTGTTTTAATAAATTTGTTGAAATCGTTTCGGAAATTAATTGGGATGAGTACCAAATTTTGCAGAAGGTGTAATTATTTTATTCAAATTCTGAATGTATATTTTTTATTGTATTAGTGTTTTATCTTCATTTACTTTAAAAGTGTATATATTTAAAAAAAACATTTTTTGCATGCTTATCTTAAAATTTATAAAGTGTATATATTTAGAAAAATATTTTTTAAATGCTTTTTTTTTCAATTTTATAAAGTAATTTATATTTAAAATAATATTTTTGCATGCCTTTTTTTTTGCTATTTTTAAATTTTATAAAGTGTAAATATTTAGAAAAATATTTTTTGCATGCCTTTAAAAAAAAAAAAAAAAAAAAAAAAAAAAACAACTGAAATGTGACACTGGTGACAACGAAAAAAATGTCGAAATAAACATACCAATCGGCATATCAGCTAAACTTCATATCAAGTAAGTCCATCATTTATATTTATTTCCCTTTTTTAATTTTCTAAAATGCTTATTTTTCGATCGAACTTCGGGAAATTTCCCGTGTTAGCTTGGCGTGCTTACTTTGGCGACGAAAAAAATTCGCCGCGTTCGCCAATATATAGTTTATTATTCCATAGTTCCATAGTTTATTATTTAGTTGTATATTTTTCTATTTACTTGATATATTTTTCAATTACAAAATATTTGGCTCAATGCTCTAAATGTATGTAAGAAAGTTTTACTTTATAATTAAGCAACATCAGATTTAATATAGGTTAATAAGATAAAACGCAGGTGAGAAATTTGTAATTTTTCAGTTACTCAAGATTTGAAGTGGTTGAAAGTATTCACTGATTTTAAGTCAGTAGAAACGAGAAATGGAAACATAACACAATTTCTGATTAATTATTTTAGTCGAGTACTAATTACGAGTACTAATAATTTGTTGCTTCCTAATTATTATTTGTAATCATTTAAGCAAAACAATAAATCTATACTGTCTCTGAAAACGAAAGAATAATTCATTAACAGTATTTAGTGCTTTGTTTTCAAATTAAGTGAAAATATAACATTTTAAATAAGTTTACTGTTTTGTCAGAGCAGAAGTTAAAAAAAATCCTATTTCAATCACATTTAATAACGATCAAACTATTCAAAAATATTTAACAAATAATAAGGAAAATATTATACAAAAACTTACTTATTTATTCTATTGTCTTGTGAATATTTTGATATTACGTTATTCCCACACTTATTTTAAAAATTATAATTATTTTTCTTTTAAAAAATTTTCTAAATTTTTTCTTATTTGATCCGTGCCAAACTGCAATCTTTCGAAAATATTCGCTGGATAATAGATCGATCAACAAATGCTAGATGTTGTGACTAATTTTTCAGGAAGAACATTTGATATCTTATGTTGTGTTATGTTATCACACCAACGTATTTTCCTTCACTTAGGCCTGAGATAGGTTCTAGCAGTTACATAGAGTTAGCCGGGTTGGATTCTTAGTAATTTAGAATCGGTGACCAAGCAGAAGAACCACCACCACTCTCAAAGATATTATTTCACTTAGAGGACATTGTGACCACGACAAATTTAACATTCCCCAGTCGTCATTAGCGAACACGATTGATCTTCCGTGAGTCTAGATTCGAAGCCATTAATTTCCAATAACGAGAGCGAACTCCCTAACTAACCAAACCATTGCAACTCTTTGCTAATAAATTCTTTTCAACGTCCGCTTTTGAAGAATTAAGTGGTTAAGATTTGACGCTTAAGCAATTAGAATATTATTCGGAAAATTAGCAATTATTTACAGAATATAAAAATGCGGGTGTGTTATTCTACTCACAGAGATCGTTTTCCATATAGGATAAATTTAGTTGAATATTTGCATATAAGCAACACGTCTGTTAAATAAATGGAAATTAAAATTTTTGTTATACTTTAACTTTTATGAGTATTTTTAATGTTTATTTGTTATGTGTCTACTAATTCTATGAACTATGAAAAGTGATTTTGAAATGTTCATAAATATTTTTTTTAATTTACACTCCTTTTTAGATTTAGCATGAATTGTGATTAAAATAAATTTTAAACACGTAAGCTAACTTACGTTAGGTATTTTATTAGGTGTATTATAATTATTTACGGAAATGGAAGAACACGCATTTTTCTTTTTTTATATATAATTTAATTCCAATTTATATTTCAATCATTTTTCAAATGCTTTCAACAAAAATTGCAAACTTATTTTATTTTCTTACATTGAAATAAAATGAATATTTTGAGTGACACAAATGAATGAATACATTTGAAAAGAATAATGTGACACAAATGGAGAATAATTTAGTGATTCTTTCATTATAAATATAATAAATTAATAATTTCATGAGGATTTCTCTTTTATGCATAATTACAAACGGATCTATTTTTAGTCCTGTCAAGCTATTAACCAAATCATTATTTTTTGTACTCGACAATAAATTAAAAAGCTTTGCAAAATAAAAATCAATAAATTTGGAAATATTTTATTAATAAAAAAATGATATATCTAATGCAAAAGATCACAAACAAACTAAAATTAGTGCTTCAAAGGAGGTACGGGATATTCTGATTGCAAAATTTTATGCACTGAGTAATCATAAAATAATGAGGATCATTGTTATGTCTCTATTATAGGCAAATCCATTGCAAGAAATGTAACAAAATGTGCTGTGTTGATTATGAGGTTCAGCAATTGAAAATAACTGATTTGTTCTGAAAGTTTGAAAGGAATATTGTTTTAAGATCAGAATAACGGAAGTATGCATGAGAATTTTTCTTGTTCTGAGACATTGAATATAAATAAAAAAAATCCGAGGAAATTCTCAAAATAATTACATATTATTTTTAGATTTTTAACATGGAAGAGGCCAAAGTTCATTCTTCAAGTTGTCTTACCAACAATGCAAGTACTATCCTCTTTAAATTCAAGTGATATTGAAAGTAATGAAAAGGATCAGTAAGTATAATTAATTTATATAAAATTATTCAATGTTTTACTATTAAATAAAGAAAGAATATATTAGAAAGCCAATATTCAGCAACCGCTAGATGTTTCTGATGTAGAAAGAAGAAGAACGTGATATATATCAGTAGAACAAGGAATATAATCTCAATTATATGAACATTCTAATTCAAGGGTTAGGGAAATGTTGCAAAAGGGTTTTACATTTTATATTTAAAATTTTTCCTTATTAAGAAAAAAGTATTTCTTAGACACTAGAATTTGATCATGGAAAAATTCGAATATGTTTTTCTCTAAAAATTTAAGCATGTATAGACACATATAGAAAAAATATACAATTTTTTTAATGTTATAACATCGTAAAACTTCTTTTCATTTTAAGTGTATTATCAATATACACAGCTGCTGAGTTTCCGGCATATACTGATCCATTCGAATGTATAAAGACTCAAATGAATTGAAGAAAATTGGAACACTTGGTAAAAATTTATTATTAATATTCTTTTATCATAGTTCTTATTTCAGTAAAAAAGCTGGACATAGAACATTCATTTTGTAAATTTTGCAATGTTTTGATAATCTTTAGAATTTCGTAATGCTTATGAAAGCTACAAAATTTTCACACACATTATTCCATTTTTTAATGCAAGATGATGCATTCCTACATGCTGAATATTAAGTATTTTATATCTTATAGTAACAACTTAGGTATTACCATTTCATCTCAAATGATTTTTCAAGTTGCTCGAAACAACTTGAAATAAATGCAAGTTAATGGTGTGGAAATGTGTACTTTTACTCTCTATAGAATGCTCAGTAAACATTCTAGAGAGAATAAAAGTACATTATAGTGTCCACATTAATTAAATTTTTACATCAAGTATGTCTTTTTAACAATGCCTTAAATAGCTATAACAATTTCAGAAAGATAACACATTGTTTAGAAATAAAAATTAAAAATTAAGTAAAATGTTTGCGTACACAGGTACAAATTACAAAAAAATTTGCAAATTAATCGCCATTTTTTATCCTTTGTGAGCTTGTATGAGATGAAATATCGTATAAATTTATTTTTACTACATATTTATTTTAACTGTGGTAGTAATAAAAATAAAATAAAAAATATTGTTTCATTGCTATGAATCATTAATACTTGTAAACAAGTAGACTTAAAATCGATTTTAAAGGAAAAGAGATTGCTCCGGACGAAAAGAAAGTCACCTTAAGACTAAGATATAAAGGTAAAATTCTTCGAGTAATTGGTAAGATAGTTAGAAGAATTCATTCGTCTATCCAAAGAGTGATCAATATTTACAAGTCATCGAAATGTGTTATTTCAAAATCAACGAGTGGCCGTAGATCTAAACTGATTGTATGAGAAAAGATATGCTTCTTGATATCAGTATGTTTAAATCCAAAGATAACTGCATCTCAAACGCTAATTGATATTAGAGAAAAGTTTAAAAATTCTCTTCATAAAGATACTATAAGAAAATTCCGAAATAAAATCTGTATATCATGGCCGCAAAGCCATATATTTCAAATATCAATAAGGAAAGATGTTTAAATTTAGACAGTGAGTATTTAAACAAACCATCTTTGGGAAAAAACTAATATTGTCTTATGAAACCGGGTTTTATATCTTTGCCATCTAAGGGCGTTAACAGGGAGGAGAAAACAAGGTCAGTTTTTAAAAGCAAAATCTTGTGTCTACAGTTAAATATGGTGTGGGTGGCGTATTGATTTGGTGATCCATGGCAGCAAGTGAAGTAGGTCGATTAACTTTTATACACTCCACATTTGATCATATGGGATTTCTAAATAAATTAAAAGAAAATTTTAAACAGAGTGCATGAGATTCGAACCTTGGTGATGACTTTTGATTTCAAAAAGACAATGATGTAAAACACATTGTCCACTCTGTAAAGATCTGGTTATTGTATTGTATCAAAAATCAGTTGCATAATTATCCACAATCACCAGAATTAAATCGCATCAAACATTTACGGGACTTATTCGAACGCAAGATTTGGGAACATAATGTAACATCGAAAGATATGTTGAAAAGGTAATTATGAAGGAATGGAATAGTATTTCATCTAAGAATTCACCAAAAAAGTTCACTCTATGCCTAAGCGTTTGGAAGAGGTTCCTTGCCATGAAGGTTTTCTAACCATATATTGAAGTTTAATTGACAGTCCATGGAAGTTATTTTTTAAAGACTTTTCTCATCTTTACACAAATGTTTTTTGACTGTTACTAGTGTGATTTTTAATTATTATATATAATTTGAAAGAATATGTGTTATCATTCTAAATTTATTACAGATATTTTAGGAATTGATAAAGAAATATTTTAGATAAAAATTGAATTAATGTTGTGACACTATAATGTACTTTTATTCTCCCTAGAATGTTTACTGTGCGTCTGTACGCAGACTGTTTCTGGCAAAAGTATTTAAAGCTAATAAAAGAAAATGCTATAGACTAGTTACAAAGAGAATTAATCACTTACTGACTTAAATGCGAACATTTTTACGGAAATATTTAACAAAAATTTGACTAAATAGTACTATTTTAATGGGGTAAATATCATTTAATTTTAGAAACTTACTTTGCAGTGTTTTCAATTAAGAAGCTAAAGTTTCTTTTAGGATATACTGTCGTCCTTATATATATTTGATAAATTATTCAAGAAACTTGAAAATTGAAAGTGTGAAAAGTGGTACAAGTTTTTAAATATTACTTAAAGGAGGTTTTTTTGGATTCTGAAACTAATACAAAAATATGATTAAAAACATAACATTTTTATAGAAGATTAATATTTTTAGATAATAATTTGTAAATGTAATAATTTATTCAATTTAAAAATTTGATAATAATGGTAAAGAATCATTTTATCACTTTATGTAAATTTGTATCGCTATTTAACAATAAACTTCTATTGTTAAATGACACAAATTTTACGCTTTAAAAGAAAGAATTTATTATTAGTGAAATATATGGGAAAAATCAGAAAATATATTTCTGCGGATGAAATTTTAGATGAAATTTATTTAAGTAGTGGGTTAAAATATAGTTTGTGTGTGTATACACTATAGGGCAACCAATTTTTTTACAATAAACTCGAATATTTGAAAATTATAAAAATGTCCTAAAATATTTGTTTTAGTTTAAAAAAGATTCCTTTTTTTTTTTATAAAAACTTAGTGTTTTGAAAAACACTTAAATGCAACTTGAAAGCATATTAAATTGAATTTTTGGCATGACCAATAATAATTCCTAATATTAATGTTGAATAGAATATTCATAGAAACATACGTTGTTTCAAACATGTGATTCAAGAGAAAATTACAAAATACAGTATTGTTTGTTATTATTCCAATTCTGAGAAGGAGATTGATAAACTATACTAATCTACGAACAAACAAACTTTAGAGCGTATTGAAAAAAAAGGGAAACGCAATTTTATGATTAAAATTAGTTACATAGTTTTGTGTTTAGTATTCTCTTATTTTTTTTATCATCGCTTAGGAATATTATTTATGCTTCATTTTTTTTTCTAAGACTATTTTAGCTAATCTTAAATTAAGAATTAATTTTTAAGCTTATTCTAAAAGAAATTAAAGTAAGATTGTTATAAAAAATTTGTTATTAATTTTTATTTAATGGAATTACATTTTTAACAAGATTTTTGAACCCTAGATTTATTATTTTAATAAAATGTTGAAATAAATTCTGGAATTTTCTTAATAGAATAACAAATTGTTTTTATTATCACTTTATACATAAAATCTAGTCTATAATTTTGTATAATTTTTCATGTTGTTTATTGCCGAGTAGAGTAGAGTTATAAACTAAAAGTAAAACACTCCAACCTATATTATAATTTGAACTGATATGTCAGGTTATTTTCTGATATTTGAGATTTATTTCGAGTCTAAAAATTGGCTGAGTAAAGTAATAAAGTCTATGATTACAGCTTCACTATAAAAATATGTTTTATTACTTCCAAATGTTGTTAGTAAATTTGTAATGGTTTCTGAGAGGATAATTTATTTTTAGAATGTAAAAAATGTTTTTTTATTGCAATTTATAAGTTCAAAATTATCTTACTCTACATAGTTATTTAGGATAAATGCTTATTAGTGTAATCTGTTTCGATCGAATAAAAATATATAAATAATGTTATGATTGATGTAACAACAAGTCGAAATGTTTCTAGGATTAATTAATATGTAAAATGTTATTTTAAGGTAATTAATAATACTTTTCCTGTTAATGATTTTGCTTCAAAAATTACTTAGAAAATATTATTGAATGAGATGAAGACATTCGAATAGAAAAAGATATGGCTTTTAATGAAATTTAAATAAAACATTCAGAAACATTAAATTTTCTTAAAATTGATGTAGAAAATTTCTTGTAATGAAATGTTCATTTAAAAAAATTAATAAATAAAATTTAAATATAAGTACGGAATTTCGTCCAGAAGCTTTTTTTTTCATAAATTAAGTGATTATTAAAGACTTTTAAGAGAAACCATTAGAATAAATAGCAGTAAATTTACAAAAAAATTGCATTTTCTATAATATGTCATGTAGTATATAGTCCGCGTATTAATATTTAAAAAAACAATTTATATTCCTTAATTTGTCGTAATAGAAAATTATAATAATATACATATAATGATAGAGAATTATTAGTATCTATAAAATATTTCTCAAAGAATTTCGAAATTCTTTATTGCTATTGTTCACATAAGGACATGCTTTAAAAAATCAATAGGGGATTGAGAACTGAAATGGGAATAATAATTTCGTTTGTTTTGTTTCTAAGTTAGTATTTCATTGTTTAAGAATAATACAAGAAATTTATACGCATCATGTTTCCTGTTTTATTATAAAAATATGAAGTAAAATTTTAAGAAACCATGATTTCTACTTGATAATTAATTCTTCTGAAAAATACTCAAAGATAAATGTTTTGATACGTTTCAAAAGAACAATCTACAAAGTATTCATAAAATTTGTCAATGCAGAATCTTTTGTTATTGCATTATATTCTGGTTATTTTATTTTATATTATCTATTATTTCATTCTACATTTGCTTTTAATTTCGTATAGTTATTATTGCTTTAATGCAGTAGCTTACTATTATTTTGAAAGCATAACAAAGATTTAAAAAAATATTTTTAGCAAATTAGGAAATAAAAATTTATGAGTAAATCAAACGATTTTTTTGCTCAATATTCATACTTATTTGTGTTACTGCTAAATATGTGTTGAAATTATACATTATCAAGAAAAACACACCGAATAGAACAATGATATGTTTTAATAAATAACATTCAATGAAATATAATTCAAATTATATTAGAAATAGCTTATGAAGTTATAAAGAAAAGCACAGTAATAATGAAAAATATGACAAAATAAATAAACATTGAATGATGAAATGGGGAGTAATACACGTACATTAACAAGTAAAATCACTTTTTTTACACTGCAAATTCACATTCTTAGCTGACATAAAATTCATTGCGTAACACAGATTAAGTATTTCGAATATAAATTACATATAAGTATATTCACTTAAAATTACAATATCAAGTCATGCAGTAAGGAATTACATATAAAGAATATTACTTAGAAACAGCTGGCAACTAGATCGACAATGACATTCCATTATATGAAACTTTAATGTGACGTTATAAATTTTTACATATACTGACTAAATAAATACCAAAAGTAAGCATATTATAAAAATTTGAATTTTTTTTAATATCTCAAAATATTAAATATATACTGTTATGGTGGTTAAATGAAACATGTACACGAATATATTATATGCATAACTGATAAATATGCATATAAACGGAAAGTTATTCTAACACCTTAATAATATTTTATGTGATCATTTCAGTGTTATAATAAAGTTTCAATCTCAATTTGTTATTGAAATATAATATATTAAAATAGGCTACATTTCTCAGAATTTAATCTTAAAATTTATAATAAATTTAACTGCAAAATGTTTAAAATTCAAGACTTTCAATGACAATTTATTAATTTTTGCAAAAAGGAAACTCGATTATAGTTTAAGAAAATAAAATGTAGAAAAAAATGTGGGTATTATATATAAAAAAAATCTTTGATAATTAAATCAAGCACTTTTGTAGAATTCTGAAAATATTTTATATTTATGTTTTGCTACGAAATTAAAGTATATTTTGTATAAACTATATTTAAATTTGAAGAAGCTTACTTAGGGCTATATAATAATTTTAAGACCCATAGAGTAATGCAATTGAAAGATATTCAGTAATAATGGTTGAATGGACAACGATCAATTAAGAGTTAAATTTCAATTTAAAGAAAATTATGCATTCTTTTCCTTATCCTAAAACACTTTAAGATCTAATTAATTAATATTCTTAAGTTGAAAGAAGATTGTAAAGTTTACTAATATAAATGGAAATATATTAAAGAAACTAAAACTTCTATTAATAGTATTTTAATTAATATTATAAAAGAGAAAAAACTGTTTTTATTATACATTTTCATAGACAAAATTTATACAACGCAATTGCAATTTTATATATTTGTATATTTGTATTTATCCTCCTATTGGAAATAAAAAAATATTTTAATACATATTTAAAGAATGTATTGAAGTTAGTTCACTGAAGACTACGGTTTAGGTAGTAATTACATAAGCTTAACTAATTATTGTTAATACTTTTAAAAAGGTATTGTTGCTAAACAGACATTATGTAATAAATATAATTTCTTTTACTTTAAATATTTGCAGTATAAAAGAAAATGCAATCATGGAATTAACCTTATTTTTAATTTTGTTATGGCATACTTTTTAGAAAATCCCATCCCCTGAAAAGGTCATAGTAGTTTACTTGAAATAAAAAAATAAAATATATTTATCATGCAACATTTTCAAGTAAAAACAATCCTTTAGAACAACGCATCCATCTCAAATTTAATTCAGTCGCATCTATTTCCAAATTACATATAAAACAGTGCTCACAGCCATATTTTAAATCTTGTTTATATGCTCAAATTACTTTTTTTTACGAAAATATTTTGATTTATTTACTTCTTTGACATTCATGAAAACAGGATATAGCAAAGGGTATTCCTATTATATATTTTACAATTATTCGTAAAATACATTTATAGGCAAAATGTTGAATAAATAATAAAAAGTATAAAACTATATTTTTTATTGATTCTTAGATTAGAATGAGAAAATATAAATTTCACTTAAGGTGAAATTTTATAAATAAAAGATTTTAATGATGAAATATATTTTCTATATTGAAAAAAATGTACAGGATTTATTTCATGCATTTGGGATGGGAATAAACCTTTGACAAGAATGAGCAAAAGTGTACGGAAAGATGATGACACAATAATGATATAAAAATGGGAATAGAAATTTTTAAAATTTTGAGAAAAATCAAGAGAAATTAAAAAAAAAAGTAAATTGATATGTAAAACAAATTTGGAGACATAATAAAAACAAACATATAACTTTTTTTCAAAACAATAGTTTGTAAAAGAATATTTAATGAAAAGAGGGTATCTTGGACTGACGAAATTATATAATGAAAAAAAAATAATCATAATGTAAATAATTACATTATAAAAATAAAATCGATGATATCTAAATGTTCTCAACATGATAATTTTGCCCTTTTTTTCTTTTAAAGAGAGAGAGAAAGAGCTACATCAGAAATTTAGCATCTGCAGTTTTAACAAAATTAGGTGAAAAATGGTTTTAAGTTAAAATTTATTATAATATTGAAATAAATCCAAGTATTTTTCAATTTTGAAGACAAGTACATGAAGAATGAATTTTTTTCCATTTTGAAAAAAATACTAAAATTGAAATATGAGCAAACTAAATAAAACTACTAGTGACTTATCCTGCTGTCTTATAAAAATTGAAAATATTGATAATCGTACAAAGAAAAAATAAAGAAAGATGGAAATAAATTGAATTGAAAATTTATCATGAAGAAAGGAATCACGTGGAAAATATATAATCGTTTTATAAATGTTTTTTTTAGTATAAAATGAATTTTTATAGACATAAGCATCTGGATTTTATCAAAATCAAAAGAAATGTTTTGGAAATGCAATAACCATCTTTTATTAAAGTGCTTACATCAAACAGAAAAGCAAAAATAAAGAAAATATCAAGAGAAAAGTAAGGAGAACTTCATAAAAACATTTCACCTGTACATAATTAAATGATAAATTACAATTTATTAATAAGAAACTTTTAACTTGTAAAATCTAAAATGACGTGACTTTACAGCAGGAATTGAATCAAGTGAATTAAAGTATCTTCTGTTAAAAGAATGATGAAGGATAATTTAAATCTACTTCAAATCTTAAAAAATAAGGGAGATCAATTGTTATTTCTTTCTAAATAATTAAAAGTAAAACAAATATGCTTATATAATTTTTATTAAATAAAGTTTGTTACAAAAAACAACTTTAAATGGGAAATATTTTAATTTTAAGTGAACACATTGGAAGACAGAGTCAACTAATTTGGATGTAATATTATTTTAGTTACGAAATGATCTGAAAAAGTTAAAAACATCAAAAATCTAGTAATGTACGATAAGCCTAAAATTTAAAGCATTTTTAAAAATTATTTATTAGCATTTTGTAAAAGTATTTTATAATATTTATGATGTTAAATGTGAAATTAAGGAAAATCTATTTTTTGAAAAAAGTAATTAATTAATGAATCACATGTTTTATTAAAAATTTTGTCTTTTTACCATTTTTTTTCTTTAATTAGGGAAAACGGTCAACTGAGCCAGAACCAAAAATTTGTCATTAAATACAAAATAACTTGTTAAATTGAAACTTTCTTACTGTTAATTCCATATTTTTGAAACTTTTTCTCATGATTTAAGGCCAATATATTAGGTGAGGATTAAATGAAAATAGAAAAAAACACCTGAGCGCAACATTTAAATATTACGAGAACAATTGTTACTCAATCTCCCAAATATAAGTTACAGAGCATAAAGTAATATTATAAAAGTAAATAAATTCATCCCTCTCCAATGCTTTTAGCACTTAAAAATAACCCCATAAAATGTATCACACTGTCAACTTAAGATTCATCAAATTTTGAAGAATTTGAAAATATTTTACAGTTCTTCTAGAGTAGGAAATATGATACTTACTGCGGCAGTGATTTAACTCAACTGAAAAAAGCTCTTTCTCATCTTTTAGAAAATGGACTATTGTAACAATTTTAGACAATGCTTAACAACAATACATTAAGTACAAGCTGCCAATGTGTAAAGTTCACAAAACTAAAAGCATATAACATGTAATGAATCTCAAAATCTGTTTTGACATTTTAAAATCTTATGAAACTACCTCTATTTAATCTGTGATAATTAATATTCTCTATTAAAACAAAAGAGTATCTCTTATTATACATGATAGACAAGAGTGCATATTTATATTCTGAAAAAGAAGATGTTCAGGAAATGCTAATTTTATCTCAATCATTCACCAGTATCGAAATGTCCTCGCAGATTGGAAATAAATTAATTACAATAGATGTTTCCATAATTTAAGTGAATAAATACATGCAAGACTTCTATGACTATTTACGGTTAGTATATATTGCTGCATGTGCCAATCTTGTTAAAAGAAGGACAGAAAGGAAAATTAACAAAGTAATCTTTAAATATTTAAAATGGTAATAAGCTAAATCTTTTTGAACTAGAATTCCTCAATGATATTTTACTAAGTAATTGATCAAATTATTAAATGAATGTAAAAAATCTAGAAATGAATATTTTTTCAACATTTGTACTTGAGTATTTTAAACTATTTAAACAAAAACATCTAACAGTAAAATAAATTTTTATTGATAGGAGATTAAATTAATTAATTTTTGTACAGTTTTATAATTAAGTAGTTTAACAATTCACAACTTTCATTGATGAAAAGAAGCTCTTTGGATTCTGATTTTGTAGTTCAATTTAGAATAATATCAACTACAGCATATATTATTTATTCCTTGAATAAAAAAGATAACACAAACTTACTATAATACTCATTCTCCGAATTCAGAATTTTAATAACTGTAGTATATTATTCAAATCTGGTTGAAGAATAATACTAGTCACAGAACCGTATTCATTTTTCGAATAGAGAAAATATTGAAACCAAAATAAAATTCCTCTTTTTATGTATTGCTTAGATGTACCATAACAAAATACCTAACAATGAAATATATTTATGAAAATTCTTAAACTGTTCATTTGGTGTGTTTACATACTAAAAGAGCTATAGGAGAAACTGTTTGCGTGTCCTTAAGTAAGAAATGATTTGTGTGTCTTTAGTAAATAAAACAATATTAAACCTAAAGTGACTTGTATAATATGCTTGATATATAGAAATTACATAGTTGGAAAATATATCATAAAATATCAAATTATTTTCATACTTTCTTTGAAACTATTCGTGCTTAACAATATATTCTATATTGTTGGTTAATGTCCCAGAAACTATACTTTCAACATCAATAATAAATTAATCTTTTTTGAGGTTATATGTTTTTTTTAAAGTATAAGATGTAACATAACTTAATTTTAAATTAATACTTCTGTACTCATTATTAGTTATATAATGGAAACAGAAGTTTTAAAATAAGAGAAATACTTTTATTAATATTAGAGATTTATGTAAATTTTTCACTCTTTCAGTATAAAATATTATCAAATAAACTTCTTGTATTATTAGAGAATTGACACAATATTTATTAAATGTATGAAACTTAAGGGTAGTTATAGGGTAGGTAGATCTTAAGGTTCAATTCTACTTTGTAGCCTTTGGTTTAACAAAATACTTACAACTACAAATTTTTTCTCTCGACCAAACAAGCATCTTTTTTTTCCTTCAGACAGTTTATTGAATCTTATTTCTTCCGATTATCATGCAGTTTATTTATTATATGTTTGTCAAAATATAAGAAAGAAATTCTAGCATTGATTAATGTGAAAAGCTCATAGTTTTATATCAGACAAACTAAATTCATATGTAAGATTTATTGAAGGGGAATGTAATAAAAATGCTTATGATTTCGCCAAATGGCTGAAATTGTATTCATATTTTCTTCGAAAATTTAGAAAAATTAGTTGATTTGTTTATTGAATTTCTCAAATAATGTAATGTTTTTACAATAACTTTAATCTGTAATATTGAGTAAAGATTTTCTATTCCTTATTTTCCAGAATCCAGTTAAAAATAATCAAAATTTTAATATTCTTATTAATAAAATAATAGAAAATACTGGAATTCCTTCTTTTAGAATTATGGATTTTCTGTATGTTTGGGGCTTATATAAAAGCAAAAGGAATGAAAAATATTTTTCAAGAACAATTAAGAGCAATTTTACAGTTTTACATTCTCTAAACATTCAAATAAACAGTTAAAAAATCTATTTTTTTCAAAGTCAAGAAATATTTATATTCATATTATTGCTTATAATAAGATTTGTGTGATAATCTGCTAAATTTTTCCTGTAAATTTAATTGTTTTTAAAAATATATATTTTATTTTAAATTTTACAGTTTTCTTCACAAGAAAACTTACAGCGATTATCTTAAATATTATTTCATGAAAAAAAAATAAATCTATTTTTTAAAACACGTTTGAATTAAAGAAATTTCCTTTCTATATTATGTAGATTGAAATATTTTTCCCATAATTGTATAATATAGAGACACTTAGAGAGGAAATATTTTGTTATTTTACAGAGATAGGTAAAATGAATTATTTACGATTTTAAATTAAAGCATCAAATATATAAATTAAGATGAGGTATATCTTACAATATAATAAATTTTATTTACTTTGCATTGATGTATCGTAGAATTAATAAAAATACTTAATTAACTTCTAGACTGGTAAATGTGTAAACATAGTAGCTGAAATAATCATAAAAGAATAGAGAGAGAGAGAGAGTGTTAATAATAATTAATATAAACTTTAAACTTAACCCCCACTTAAATTTAAAGGTTTAGTAATATGATACATATGTAAAAATAAGTATAATAGTTAAATTGAAAAAATTTATTTCTTTAGTTATTTTTGAATAGTATATTTATTTATATATATGGAAAATAAAATACGATGTAAAAAATTTCTTTTGATTTATGCGTTTATATGCAGTTTATTTATTGGCATCATTTAAAAATAACATCTTATTGATATTTTTGCGAATCTTAACAGTTATTTATCATTATTTTTTTTAAAAAAAGGTAGGTTTTAAATAATAATATGATAAAATTTTCGTAGGACTTTATAAATAAACGAAAACTAAATTGCTTAATCATAAAGTATTCTAAAAAGGAAAACATTTATTTTGAAATTCTCAATGAAAAGAAATTTTAAATGATAATTTTATAGTATTACTACATATTTATATAACTTTCTAAAATAGAATAGTACAATTTAAAATCTTAGTTCAAGAAAACATCCAACCACCATAACAAGTATAGTTTAAATTTTAGATTATAGCTTTACAATATTAGTTGCATACTAAATCAAGTCTATTTTTTTAATATTTAAAATTTCTCTACTTCGTTTAAACCTCATTTTTCTAAAAACATAGTAA
This sequence comes from Latrodectus elegans, assembly GCA_030067965.1. Lineage (NCBI taxonomy): Eukaryota > Metazoa > Arthropoda > Arachnida > Araneae > Theridiidae > Latrodectus > Latrodectus elegans. The sequence continues at coordinate 61,654,102 of CM057822.1, read as the reverse complement.
TACAAATCACAGTTAATTAAAGTAATTGAGTATTAATTTTGTACTAATATTAAAGTGGATTTTAATGAGTATGCAATGAAAGCGTTTTAATGAAAAATTAGATATTTTAATGAGCATATTCGCTGAAACATGAGGAGATATAAATGATCAGAAACTATTACAATCTTCACATTCATATATTGTTACTTCACTTGAAATAATTGTTTTGTTTTGTGTAAGAAAATAGAAAATGTTCAAAATCGTAATCGAAAATAGAAAATTTAAGAAATTTTGTTTCAAAATTAGAATTTACAATTTTTAGAAGTTTAATTTTATAAATTAATTTCGAAGTAAATTTATTGTGATGTTTCGAAAAAAACTGAATGTGAAAATTTAATAATTCTGCATTAGTAGTAACTTCAATAACAGATAGTTATTCGAATTTTCGTTTCGTTTCAAAATATTAGAAAGCAACTATTAGCTACCTATCTTTATGAAAGCAATAATTATATCTTATAACAGACAGAAGTTCAATAAAATAAATTTAATCATTAGCAAAAAAATGTAAAAAACTAAAAAGTTTAATCTTTAAAAAAATTTTGAAAAATTTAGCAACATGTTTTTGGTAAAATTTATTATAATATTTTATAATTATATTTTTATTATAATATATAATAATTTATTATAATATATTATAATTTATTATAACAAATTATATGAGTAAAACAAATTATATGTTTTACTCATATAATTTGATCTCTATAGAGGCACTATTAAAACTACTATAAAAATTTGTAAGTTACGATCCAGAGAAAAATTAAGGAAGAATTAAAATCTCAGTAATTGAATTTTTAACTATAAATTACATCATTATTAACTTAGACAAGAATAAATCTGAAAATTATATTATAGCATAGGAATTTAAAGAAAAAGAGACATGGGGGAAAAAACTTGGTGTCTTTTTCCGTAACCTGAAATTTTCAGAATGAGATTTAAGGATGTGATTTAATTATTCTTTTATTCTTGAATTCTTAATTATTCTTTTATTCTTGAATATTTCATTTACTAAGAGAGAATAACTAATGTTTCCTTTTCTTTATCTGATAAATGCAGAATTTGCTCACATTTCACAAAATATTTTACTTTTATGCAAATTTATTTATGGAATGAAATTAGAGAAACAATGTAGATTGATATATTCAGAGTTTCAATAAATTAATTTCGAGAAAAAGATTTAAAATTTTTTTAAATACCAGCTGTGTTTACAATCGCATGATACGAGACGCATGTTTTAAAGAAACACTTATTTTACATGAAGTAATTCTTCATACAGAGAAATCCTTATTCAATGAAAGGGACTTGCAGTTGAACATAGAATACAATGCTACAACAAAATTAATCAGCATCAATAAAATTTAAATAAACCTTTTGCTGTCTTAATTGGATCCAACATCTAGTCAAGAAAACTATCCCACTCAACAAAAGTATTACGGCTGTAAAACAAGTCAAGAACATAATAAGCCTGCTGACGTAATGTCATTTACTGATGCCGAACCTAATACCTTTTCCTGCAATCCGTGTATATCTTTGCCTTCGTGCCTTTGCCAGTGCTTTCAACATATTTACTAGCTGGGCTGCAGTGTAGTCCCTTTTATTCACGCCACCTGCGTACAAAAATGTATTTAACACTAATTTCAACTATAATAAAACTTAAAAAGTATACCAATGTCATTACAGATTGTCTGATAACTATTTTTTATGGTTTAAAAATTTATCGAAATAAAAATTTTTACATTGGGGATGGTTTTGACTTACTTTATAATTATTGCTGAAAAGAAATTTTGTTCTGATTCTGAATCCAACGTTTAAAATATAGTATTATAAAATTGAAAAATTAAGGAAACTTTGAATGTGCCTTTTGTAAGGAATTTGCTTTATGTATGCATATGTGCTATAAAATAATATATTACAGCAAAGAAAATATTATTCATTTTACTTTTGGCTTAATTCATGAAAAATATTAGCCAAAATGTTCAATATGTTTTGAGCTATTTAAATCTTTTATGATTTTATAATACATTTTTTTTTAACTTTTACAGTATTAAATATCTTTACTAACTATGAAAACATATTCACTTTAAATGCAGCATTTTAAAGTTTTCATATGAAAGTGAAAATTAATAAATAATTTAACATATAAAATGTTTTACTATCTTGCATACATAAGATTATACATATCATATTAAGTAATTAGGAGAAATATTAATATTTGTGACCATGAGTTAATAGTCTGCAAGAAAATCATTTATGAACAACGGAATATTTAATAATAAAAAATTTCATTTTTTTATTTAATGTTTATAAGACATGAAATTTATTATGTAACAATCATAAAGCTACTCAAACAATCTCAGTGAACGTATGTAAAGTCTTTTAAATGAAGGTTTTTATCAACTTTTTAATATTTTTTCAAGTTAAATTTCTGATAAATTTTATATAAATTGCAAAACATTTAAAGAAAACCAGAGAATTTCATTAATTTTAGTATTAAGGGAATGAACTACATACATCCAAAGTTATTAGTTAAAATTTATAAATAAATTAAGAACTGTTTTTAAGATTTGACGAATAGTCGATTATTTAAAACACAACTATAAAAAGTATTAACTTTAAGTTTTTTAGTTAATGTTAATATATATATATATATATATATATAATATATATTATATATAATACCTTTTGACACGCACATACGAAATGAATTGCATTTGAAGAATTTGGTATCAAGATGAATACAGAATAATTTAGAAATTTATTATTTAGCATGAATTTAAAAATATTTCTTATCATAATAGAGGATTTTATAAATAATGGAGTGCTTATTAGAAGAAATTTCATATTTGTATTAAATACATTTTTCTTACACATAATTTTTAGGTAGAGAATATTTTATGTATTTAAAAGCGTTGAGACTCATAGAATAATAGATACCATTAATGTAATTGATGTTGTTATCATCCATATCATCATGGTATGGAATGTCTCTTGGCGAGCCATTTTGATAGAATGGGAATCTTTTCTTCCACCAGTAGACTTGGTCCAGACTTGATAAATCGGTAGGAGCAAATCCGTCTGAAATAAATCGAGTGGAATAACATCTAAATGTGTATTTAAAATGCTTTCCGAATGCAAGGGATTTTTTCCCACTTATATGATAATTTACTCGTCTTTTAAGGAAATGATGAGGTTAAAGTCTTAAAAAAATGGGATTTGAAAAATTTAACTTCTAAGAACAGTATGAGCAGACATCATATGTTTTATAAATTTTTATTGAATGTGCAAGTAATAACTGAAAAGAATGTTTTATATAAACTCTAGAAGAGTTTAATTTTCTTTCAGAATAGAAAAATTGGAAATAATAATAAAATATTGAATTAATTTTAATCAAACAGCTTATTTATTTATTTTAGTAAGACAACAACGAGAATTTGTGGATAAATAGATTTTTCTTTTACGATTATAAAAATAGGATTTTGAATATTTTCTTAAATAAGTTTTAAGATTTCAAAAAGTATCAACTTGCATAGAATTTTTGTAAGATAAGATAAAATTACTTTTTAAATTTCAGAGATTTCTATTCAGCTAAAGATGGATGATTTTTGCTGAATATTTGGGATAATTAATCAGATGGTGCATCTTAAAACTTTTGATTTAGTTATTAATTATAATAAATAACTTGAAAGTCGTATCATCTTTCTTACAAAAGCAGCCCCAATTTCTTCAATTCTCACAGATATAAATTATTCGTTTTGAAATTTGCTTTAAGAAATCGGAATAAACGTTTGTTATTTGTTTAATCTTGTAAAATTAAATAAATAACGTATTAGAAACGTTTTTTCTTTATGTTACTTGTATTAAAGAATTAAAAATACTTTTTCATAATTTTAATATTTTTAACTTGAATATTTTTGATAATTTTGTAGAAATGAAAATTTCTAAATTTTGTTTACTCCTTAAAAATTACAAAAATGAATAAATCTCATCTTATAATAATTTAATACATGATTGTATTAATATTAGAGGTTATAACTATATTGTTTTTCAATCAGCAAAAATGCGTCGATAAACAAAACTATTGTATATCATTAATCAGGTTCTCCGAAAAAGATTTTTAAGTTTTTAAAACTAAATTACTCAAAAAATAGAAAGTAAGTAAAAAAGGGATGAAAGTTTACAAAATACTCAAACTAGTCATAATATGGGAAGTACATGTATGACAAAACATTATTTAAAATTGTAAGCATGTGAAGAATTGTATAGGAATTTTAATTTCTTAGAACGATAAAAATTACATCAAAAATGCTTTATTTGGCGGTGAATACCGAACTACCATCAAACCAGGGATGTATTTCTAACTGTTAGGCACTGCTGTCGTATAAACCAGCATTTTCCAATTTTGAATTTTTTTGGCGACGAAGAAATGTCACAAAGATAATGTATTATGACGTCTAGCAATGACGTAAATACTAGGGTTCCCAAAATAGAATTTTGTACATTATTTCATTATTTTAAAAGGCTTCATCTGTATAACAAAAAAACCAGGTGATCAAATAAACAAAAAATTAAGCAAAAAAAAAATCAAAAAAAATCACCAGAGTCCGAATTTGGCATGCTGGATTACACTTCATCTGTTTTAACTGATAAACCGAAGTTCAAAGTACTAATCGTTTGGCTGCCAGCTCAACATACATAGGATATAAAATGTTGCAAGTTTTATAATATGGTATGTATTGCAGTTTCTTTGATAAGCTAAAACTCTTATATTTCTATATTCCATACGATTAATAAGATTTATCACTCGAAAAATGAATGTGAAATTTAAATTGTTCACAGAAATTTTAATTTAAATTAGTATTGATATAATTATAAAAGTTATAAACAGTTTAACATCCTAAAGATTGGTATTGTAATATTTAACGATTATAGTGATATCAAATTTTAAAGTCGTTAAATATCAATTATCGGTGTGAATGAAGGTCAGTGTAACTTTAACCTTTAAGAAAATTTTAGATATATTCGGGGTGTGAATTACGGGATAACATTTTTCGTATTTTTTATACTTAGATATCTTTCATTTGTGAGTACAATCATTATACTAATTGTGGATTTTCTTAATAAATTATTCGTTAGCAGTACTAATCTTATGATACTTACAAATTTCTTAAGTATTTTAAACCATTAAAACTTATGTTTCATTTCAATATTCTTACCTTGGATTCCAGAGTATGTAGGAAATTTTGGTCTATATTCGCCTTTGTAAGGAAGATCATCTGAAATATTATAATTATCCATGAAATAAATTATTTGAACTTAAATTTATAAGTACACGTTTTAAGTTTTACTTACATAAAGCTTTATAGATGTAATGATAAAAGAATGTTAAAATAAAAACCAAGATGAAAGAAAACAATTTTTGACTTATATACATATTATTGTTTCGGCAGATAATAGTTTTCTCAAATAAAAAAATATAAATTATCATTTGAAACTAAATTTAAATTAATATCTTCTGAATGTCAAATTCTTAAAAATATATGAAAAAATTATAGTTGCTAAGATATGATTCTTGGGAAAGAGAATTACATTTTGAAGCTTGGCTCTGAAAAGTTAATTCATAAATTTCCCTATTTGATTTAGCAAGATAAAAGATATTTTCTTCGTGTTCATTCTAATGTCGTCAAGAACTCAGTAATCTTCAATTATAGACCAATGAGCCTAATCACATAGTTTTAATGTTTCCTAACAGCATTTAATATTGATTTTGCAATTAGTTATTTTTGTCTTATATAATAATACTGAACAGAAACAACGTATAGTCACATATGTTGATCACTGACTTCAAAGCATTCTTTTTCCATTCCAATATGGGTTTTAATAAGTGCTTCCAAGACTCTTGTAAGTGAGATGCTTTTTTTTCTTCTGAAACAGACAATAGAAAACTTTTTTTTCCGATAATGTTTGCAAGAGTATACCACAACAATCTTCAAGGATTAATTTCTTGTTATTTAATCATAAAGAGCAGGGTACAGATACTTCTTAAAATGAATCTAGACTTATTTTAAAAAAAATAAGAGCTGGGTTTCATTTATTATCGTATTAAATTTACTTTTTCTTTGTATTTAGTTTTTTACTATGTAGGCATGAAATACAACAGCAAGACTAATATTACTACCTTTCAGTATATCATGAAAAAGAGATTGATTGAAATTCTGGGTGCATAGCAGGGTACTTTTGCTTCTAGACGCATATAAATATTCTTTTTTTTTTAAATTACGGCCCAAGATCGTCTTTTCAAATATAAAGTGTCTTGTAGTCCAGTACAATATTGAAGTAGCTCCAGAAGGTGAGAGGACTCGAAGTCATCATTGGAACGAACGTCAATAAAAGAGGAGCAACTAAGATTATGATCCCCAGTCATAGATAAGGAGTCGCAAAGCACACAAAGAGATGAATTGTCTAGATTAATTTTATTTAAATGGGCCTGCAAATAGTCATGTCTAGTGATAATTCTAAAACAAGCAACACTTTTTGTCCTTGGATGGAAAGGAAAGACGAGAAAGCAGAAGGTAAAACCAGCTTCATCAGCTAATTACTTAAGAATAGGAATCGTCCCATGTAGGATTTTGCTGGTAAGAAATCTCCTAGAATTTCGAAGAGGAACTGGATGGGAAGGTGGATAAAAAGATGAAGTTTCCTTAATCAAAAGATCAGTTCTTTCATTCCTGTAAATGCCATGTCCTGGGATCCACTGGAGAACAAACTCCCTTTCAGAAGAAAGATAATGGTCAATACATTGTTTGCCTTTAAACTCAACTTCAGAGGGGTATAAATTATAATCAGATATTGTCTGAATCGCAGCCTGAGAAGTGACGAAGATAACAATAGTTTTGATAGCTATAACTATTGCAAACATTTCTCCATCAAAATTATCCGCCGAAGTGTTGAGAGGCTCTCGAAGATTGAAACATTCGTAGTAAGCACCAGCTCCCACTGCATCAGCTTAAAAAGTGCCCAATTAATCAGTATAAACCTGTAACCATTCTTTACTCGAATAACTCTTGTACAATGACCAAAGCAACGAAATACAATTCAGATTTGGTGAAAATCTGACTTCCGGACAGACTGTATCAAGTCAAATCTAGCAGTAAAAATAGCCGGCCTGCAGATGCGAAGTCTGGATTTGGATTGCAAGCTTCATTCACTCAAAAAGAAAAGAATATCGAGATTTAAATCTAGTTTGAGAAAGAGTGTAGTCTGGCCAGAAATAAGTTTATAGAATGCATGGATTACCATGCAGCGAACTGACAAAACAAACCACGAGCAAGATAAACAAAGCAGATTATTATAAATGTAATTAAAACTTGCTTCTGGAAAAGAATAATGATATAAAAATCTATATCTGTATCTAATCTATAATCTGGGATAAAATATGATTTGACCTAAACTATGGTTATGACAAACTACGAAAAAATATTTTATGACTTAGTATATATAGCTTGAAAGAAAAAGGTAATGCCAAGGGTATGGAATTGCTCAAGAACTTGTCTAGTTTTAAAGTAAGAAAATACCTTGTAATACAATAAGTGACGTAGAATGTTTTTACTTAACTTGGCTTATTGATCAAAAAGTAACAAACTTTTAGTTTTTTTTTATTTTCGAGTTTAGAAAAAATTAGTCAATTGTTGACTTGATATTTCTTATGAAATATGTTAGATAAATACCTGAAAATAAGTCTAGGATACAATAAATGGAATAAAGCATGTTAAAAGCTTTACCAAAGTTTAATATTTATAAAAGATTAATTAGATTAATTAAAGCCAAAATTACTTCGCCAAAAACAAAAGTGAAGATTTAAAACAAATTAACCAGAGAAATTAAAATTTTGATACTATTAAGACAGAGCGACATGTGTTTCGGTAGTGACTGGAGAAAGTAACGAGCAAATACTTTATAAAAGAAAAATAATACTATTATCAATAAAACTAAATGAACTATTTTACGGCGATGACTAAGTTCTACGACAAGAATCCAGAAAGCTTTGATTGTTAAGTTTTAGGAATTGTAAAATGTAGTTAATACTTTTAGATTGCTGAAAATTTTTTAAAAAAACTTAATACATGATTAAGAAGTACAAAGAAATTGATACAGATATTGAACTAAGGACAAATGAATAAATAAAATTTGTAAGAGCAGAATTTAAGGAGCTTTGTTTAATTGTTTCAGAAAACAATGAAATTACGATAGAAATAAAGCAAAGGTTTAATGCAGAAACTGCAGTCTTCTTGCAGTACAAAATTGATGAGGCCTAAAAACATGAAAGTATTATTTCAAATACTTTCATGACACGAAAGTATTATTTTAAATGCTTTAAATACTATTATGTGGATGAAGTATTATTTTAAAACCCTTTGAAATGTCATAAGATTTCTTTTAAGCATATTTATTCATTTCTTGCAACGTTAATTCTTTATTTTACAGATAGAAAGAATGAAGCAAGATTTAGTTTATAGAATTTGTGTTAAAATGACTATTATTTATTAAAAAGTACTTTTACTAAATATATCGAGGATTTTGCAGAATGCTTGTAAGAAATGTTCTTATATTACATTTGGAATTTTTGTGCTAAAGCACATATTAAACATAGTTCTTCACGTTTCTGTTCCTAAAATATTGTCATAAATTTTATTTTACAATACTGAATATAATATTAACTTCTTTAATATAAAATAACTTTTTCTATGGTAGAGAAAAGAAAATTATGTATATATTTTATTAAATAAGCTTGAAAGGAAAAGAGATATGTTGACGATTCACTTTTTCATTTAAATAAATTACTTTTGGATTATAAATGAAAAAGTGAAAAATTCTCTTGGGTCTTCAATATCACTTTATGCTTATTCATTACAAAAAGGGTAACAAATTGCTTGTCTATTGCATTTTATATTTATTTATATTGATGAAGTTAGAAAGTCGAAAGAGAGATCTTCTGTAGAAAAGTCAAAGAGCTGTGCTAACAAACAGAAAAGATGAAGAAGTATGTTGTTTTAATACTTTTTCTCAAACATTTAAGATGTAAAATAACTTGTATATTCTTTAAAACTAATCACATATTTAATAAAATAGTTTTCAAAAGAGTTTAGCAAAAATACCGAAACTAAAATAAAATAGTATGTTCGATCTTAAATTGGTTTACAAAAATAAATTTTTTTTCACTTAAGCAATTTTGAAAATGGAAACACGTTTTTTCTATTTAATTTCTAAGTATGCTTAAGAAAAGATAAAATATATAGGTTCTTTTTCTTTTTAAGGAAATAACTTCAGCCTAAATATGATAATGCAATTTTATATGAAGAAGCGACAGTCACTTATAATGACAAAAATTTGAGGAACAAATGAATTAGTTAAAAGTATTGCTTATGAATTATTAAATGTTTTAATTGCTGATTAAATATTTCTAATAAAATGTTTTCACTTAAGTTACTAAGTAGTATATTATTAAAATGAATTTATATAGCATGTAAATGCTAAATCGAAATAAAAATAAATGATAAAATACTTTCTATTTCAGAAAATTTTTTTTCAAATGATACTTATACTTTATAGGTGCAAATGTAATCTTACCTTTAACATAGTTTAAGCGAGTGTTGAAAGAGTCAGCGTAGTTGTCATATTTGGGGTAATTATCTGAAAAAAAAAAACGATACTTAGTTAAATTATTTGCTTAAATACATTAATGCAGAATCGCTACATTCATAAATTACAAAGTTTGGGTGAGTAGTTTGCATTTTTTAATTACTTCTTAATATTAACGATTAAAATTTTCCCCTTTTAAAATTGCATGTTAGTATTCAAGGAAATTTCTAACAAAATGGTATTTATATTATAAAGCGAAGTAACATGAAAATTTGAAAAGAAATAGCTACTCTTCATAAACGCGCATTCTTGAAACATTTATAAGGATTAGTTTTTGATGAAATGAGAAAAAAAACAACTTTAAACCAGAATATTACAATTTAATCAAATGTGTGTTAAATAATTATTTTCTTAAAAATAAATTAAAGTAGTTATTTATTTTAATTTATTAATCTCCTATTTAATTACATTCTTGCAGTACAAAATCCTCTCTAAAACAGCAAAAATAAATAAAATAAAAGTAGTTTGCGTTCACTTTATAGGACTCTATAGTATATCTATTTCCCTTTCAAAATAATGAGTACAATCGGAAATAAAAGAAAAATTGATCCTTAAATTTCTGTTGATAATTTTTAGAAGGTTTTACAAAAGCGTTAATAATTATAAAGTTGTAAGTGTTAACAAAGAAAAAAAATTGACAGAGAATGATGTTGGATAGAAATAATACTTATCTTAACATTAGGACTATAAATAATAATACCAATAAAATGGTATATTTCTTTAGTTCAGTTAAACTAATGGTTTTGATAAAAGAAGACAAATTATTAAGAATAGTGAACAAAGATTTGTTAATGATAGGCGATTTGTTCCTATTCAGAAGTGCCACTAGTCAAAAAAGGAATGCTAAAGATTCAATGATTTTATTTTAATGACATATCATCTTTAATAAATAATTGGAACATAGAACTAATGATGGTGGTTAATACAAAGCATACAATGGATTTCACCAAATGGTAAATGTACTGTGTCCATCGAACGCGTCATAATAAATAGAAATTCTTTACAACATTTAATAATCAAAACAGATCAATAATTATAATTGCAAATGATATGAGTTAGGAATTTAAGTGCAGACAAATTAAACTTATACGAGAGAGCAAAATTTTACAATTTAGTTTTGTAATATAATTATAGCGACAAATCTAATGAGAATCCTAATTATGTACATTTGAGAAATATGAACTGAATCTAACCAAACATAAATCTACTTAAAATGAATATCTACATTTTTCACGCTGAGACTGAAGTGATTGCAAACGAAACACATAAATTTGATTTGATATTGTTAAAACTTAATAGTTAAGCAAATACTAAAGCAAAAAATTATGAATTTTTACATTTTTATGCGTTATTAAATTTCAGAAGAAGCTGTTAAATATTTGAGTTTTTTTCTAAATTCGTTATATAAAGTGCGATTTATGAAAATGGCATTTTATTTTTATACAAAAAAATTTCTCATATTATATTGTGTAAATTTGCAGTTTGTATAAAATATATTGTAAGAATTGTTGCCTATTTTGATAAAAGTTTAATAAAAACTTCCTTGAAATATTTCCTACGAGCACAATTTAAATTAACGTTGTAATATTTTTGATGAAAATAATATTAGGTAGATAATACATGATTTGTTAGTTATTCAGTAGTTATAAGAAACTTTTATGCAGAAAATAAACATCATTTAAATTTTTTATCTTTATTTAAATATATTATTATGGTGATGCTGTATAAATTAAAATATTTAAAAATCACTAATTTAGTTCCTTATTTAAAGCACTAGATTTTAATTAACCAAATCAAAAAATCAACTCGAATTATTCTCAAAATAATTCATGGCTCACTACACTGTTTATGAGTTTACAATCTGAGCTAATTCTAAATAGTATGTTTTCATAAAATGCAGCATAAACCCACATTCTTCCAAGGACATAAATTGGATTAAGAGATAATCTCCGATTGAGTAATTGTATGACATATTTTTGTAATATATATTTCAAAATGAAATAATCTGAAAATATCCTGGAAAAAACAGTAATATTATCTCTCTTTCTATTACAAACTTGCTACATTATCAATATGTGAATTAATATAAAATATATAAATAATAAGAGAATTCAATATACAAAATACTTTTTAAAATATTTTTAACATAATTTTTAAAAAATAATTCTTTAATTCTAATGATAAAACATTAATTAAATATGCAATGTAACTTGAACTAAAGTTATATTACAATTTCTAGGAAAAAAATAGAGTACAAAAATTCCTATTTATGAACGCCATTATATATTAACGTTATTACCATTAATTTATTTGAGAAGGAAATATATAATAAATATCAAAAGCACATTATATATTAACAAAAAAATTTTGTAATGAAAATTAAAAATAAAATAATATTTAAATATTAAAAGCATTTTAAAAATAATGTATCCATTAGTCATACTTTTTAGAAACTTTTTATACTGGGCAGTTAAAAAATATTTTAAATTTGTAATTTAAAATTAATTCTAAATTAATTTATGAAATATATTTCCAGAATTAAATTTCAATGCATACATGTAAACTAAGTGAAAGCATTTATGATGCTGAAAATATTATTAGTTTAAATATTTACAATTTATGGATATTAATTTTTTATACTAATTGAGACTAAAATTTATTCTTAGAAATTTTATAACTACATGAGCTATGCAAAATCATTTAAAACACTGAATATTTAAATAAACATGTTTATAATTTTTACTTTTTCCAAGTCTTTTAATTTCATAACTTTTTAGAATTTATTGTAACCTGTTCATTCTATGAAAATTCTTTTAGAATATAAAGTATGTTGCGTATTCTAAGAATTGAGAAATTTACATATTTTTCTGAATATATTCTGCTATTTAAAAGTAACAATTTCTCCTCATTATTTTGGATAAAAAATTTTTTAGTTCATTTTTGTTATCGGTTTATGAAATTTATTGTGTAGAAAATAAATGCTGATATTTTAGAACTTTCAACTTCTAAAAATATTTGTTGTATCATTATAAGTTTATACAATCAATCACAAGAAATTTGAAGAGAGTATAAAGTTTTTAATCGTTAATGAACATTTGAATAAGAATATTTATATATTTTCAAATTGATTATGTATAGAAATTGACATGTAAAATTATTTATGTTTGAGGATAAGTTTATTAATGAGACTATATAGCACGAGATATGCTATATTTGAAAAATTAAAATAAAAAAGAAGTTAAAATTGTTGAAAATAAACATTGTTATTTAACTAGAAATATTAAATAAAAGTTACACACAGAAAGTGCGCGTGTGTAGGGGGGATTTCCTTAAAACAATTACATATTAATTTTTCATATCATTACATATAGCTTACTTATAATAATCAATGTTAAATTTTGTATTGTATTTGTTGCACAAATGGCTTATAATCCAGGATAAAAATTTCTGTAATTATTTTGGTTATGACGAAATGTTGCCAAAATGACGTATTATGACGTGCGATATGACGTAAATACTAGGGTTGCCAAAATCGAATTTTCTGCATAAGTCTCATAGGTTATGCAGAAAATTCTATTTTGCAAAAGTAATATCAATAACGTAATAAAAACAATGTTGCCTAATACATAAAAAAATCCCATCAAAAAAAAAAATAAAATTCAGAACGCTGCATTTGGATTTTACGGCATCTGTGCTGTATTGCTTAAACGAAAAAAAAATGTGATAGCTTAAACATCCTTAATTAGCAAACTGGCAATCTACTCTAAATAATATGAAATTGAAATGTTAATAATTCGTTAGAAAATTTTAAAAAAAGGAAGCAGGAAAATAAAAACTACATTATTTTTTATATTATTTGATTAGAAATGTTAAAAAATTGAATCAATAGTCAATTAACAAATATAAAAGTTAACTAGACTATTAAAAATAATTGAAATAGTTTTTCTAAATACCATAATCATATAAAAATCCCACAGAAAATTTGACATCGTAAGGATTAGTATCAAATTTTTGTTTTTATACATCTTAGTATTCTGAAAATTTAATAAATGTTAGAAAGGTAACAATTTTTCATGATTAAAAATAGGAAACATTAATTTTAAAATGAAAAAATACCAGATTCTGTGCTTGTATACAACATATAATAACAATAATAATACTTATTAAGATAATTGGAAAATATTAATCTTACCAGAGTAAAATAAGTTTTTCCAAGGAATTTCATTTTTAACTCCTTTATCTTCTATAATAAAATAAAATACTTTTCAATAAAAAAAATAAAATAAATAAAAAAAACAATAATTAGAAAATAATATCACATTATTCATAAAAATATCATTGCCTTTTGTATACATAATTATTATTCAAATATAATAATTGCAATTTTTTAAAATAAAAACGCTATCTTCAATTGAAAGTAAGTACTTTAATCATTTAAATATAATACAATTGATCCATATAATGTTCTAAAAAAGTATAAAACTCCATAGCACATTAATAATGTGGCATTTATGAAAAAGGCTTTCTTAAAATCATAAGACTTTATCTTTAAATTATAATTTAAACAAAAATTGGAATAATTAAAAAAGATTAAGTTATTTAGCAGTTACTTTTATTCAGAATGAAAAATATGACAGGGATTATTATGAAGTAATAATTTCCCATCTCAACCAAACTATTACCAACAATCTAAAACATAAAAATAAGACAAATATTTAAAATTTTATTGTTTAAAAAAGAAAAGTTTTGATTAAAAATTCTTAAAAGCCGAGAAGATATTTCTGCATTACGTGAACTCATTAAATTATTTTTAAATGTTTTTCATTTTCAACAATTTTTTTTCTGAAAATAATTTTAATTGTCAAAGAAAATTATTATTAATGACAGTGAAAATTGTAAACTTTAAATTATATAAATTATCACATATAAGCATCGTTATTTGTTGTCTTTTACGGTCATATTTAACTGATAAAGGATTTTAAATTTAGAAAAAATTCCACTATTACTAGAAACAACTTTTGAGTTATAGAAAAAGCTTTTTTTCATGCAAAATTACAATTTAGCAACATTTTGTTTGTTCCCATCAAGTTTTAATTTTGTGTCAGAGTCAAACCGAAGTGGATGAGTAAATGTTAATAATGTTTTTTCAATAAAAATTAAAGATCTGCTAGAGTAAAAAATTGTTTCCTGTTAGAATAAAAAAATGCATAATTCTGTTTCCTTCTGAAGAAATATATTTACAATGATAATTATATTGCACTTTGTAAGTATATAGTAATGTATTCAAAGAGCTTTATTACTGCATTTATCTTACTTCATCCACAAGCATTGAATTAAGCATGAAAATTACATACAAAACAATTATTAGAGAAACTAGTAAAACGGGAAAAAAAACAACTATTTGCATTTAGTAAATAGTTGATTTTTTTTACATAATTGAGCTGTTAGAAAAAACGTAATCAAATACGCACAACTACCAGACAATACATTAGAACACCTTGTTTAAACAAAGCATTTCGTGACGTCAGAAACGCCTTTTTAACAGAAACGACAGAGTAGCGTCATACTGTATTGCAATGTTGTCTCCGCTTTACAGTAAAAGCAGATAACGATGTGTGCGGTTAATTATCTAAACTCATTGGGGGGAGGGGAAGGGAATATACATAACAATTCATAATTTATTATCAGAAGGAAAGACGAGAGGGATATTTGGCCTAACAAGAGATAATTTTCACTGGGAAATTGTGTCGAATACCACTTTCGGGTCATTAGGGACAGTAACTGAACTCTGCTTTGATCACACTGGTTTTTTTTTTCGTCTAGAGCTCTAACAAA
The DNA here is from genome assembly GCA_030067965.1 of Latrodectus elegans. NCBI lineage: Eukaryota > Metazoa > Arthropoda > Arachnida > Araneae > Theridiidae > Latrodectus > Latrodectus elegans. The sequence continues at coordinate 61,638,535 of CM057822.1, read as the reverse complement.
TTTAGAGAATAGAATATCCACAAAAACGACTTACTTTTGTTTCTAGCTACTTAATTTATTTATTGTATTTAATTCATCAAGATTATTCCTTCATTTGTACTTAAGTATATTGAAATGTTAATTTTAAAACTATATGGAAAATTAATAGATCATTCGTTAACATGATGTCAGTTTTACGAAAATAATTGGAGGGAAATCTTATGAAGAAATTCTCACCAACTTAAAAGCAAAATACTCTAATTGAAAAATAAAATAATTCAAACAAAAAATGAAAATATAAATAAAATTTTGATTAATAATAGAATCCATGTTATCCACTAATACTAAATATTTAGAATATAAAATTTTTCATACACTTCTTTATTAATATTCTGTTATACAGGAAATAACTAAATAATCTTACAAATAGAAATTCATTGGTTAGGCAATTTCTGCAATATTCAATAAAAAATAAAGAAATTATTTAGAGTTGGTTATAATTGGAATTTAAAAAATGATACTATTTGAAATACGTTATAATTTTACTTAATTATTAATTTTCAGAATTTAATAAATAATACTTTCTCAATTTAAAAAGAGCTTTATTATTGAAGAAATATGTTAAAATTTACAATATATTTTTAACTTTCTCGTTTATTTTTAAAACTAAATATATTAATTTATGAAAATTACTAAATATTGAAAAAAAATGTCTGCAGTAAATAATATCAAAGAAGAAACTTGTGCAGTTTTAATTCAAAATAATTATTTTATCAAGATTTAAAATTAATACAAGAAATAAATATATGTTATCTGTTAAAAGTTTGCTTGTCCCAATGGTATTTGTTAAAATGATATTCAAGGTAAATTAACGGGAAACGTTCTAATATCAGTAGCGAATGACACATTAGCCACACTTTAACAAAATTTTCTTTGTTCAATCAATAGAGCATTTGATTTTAATTTTTAAAAATATTGCTTTGCAATATTTGATTAATTCCTTCATAGTACAAGTTAAAATAAATATTGTGACAATATTTATTGTTAATTGTAAATAAAGTTTTCTTTTTATCACATTGTCTTGTTCTAAGAGCAGCAATAAGACCTAAACATTTGCTCTAGTGACGTGTCCGAAGTGATTTGAATCATATATACTGATTGGTATATCACCTCATAGTAAGCAATTGTCACGAAAATATTTAACTGACAAAAGAATCATTAGTTATGCGTTTTTTTAATGTGAGAACATTTAAGTTCTTCCATCCCAATCTTTATGGCTTTTAATTATAGCGTAGCCTATAAATAAAATGCCTTCAAAATCGCAATGCTGAAAAATCAAATTTAGTTATACGTAAGTTAAATTATTTAACAGATGCAATCTATGTAGTTCTTAGAATATCTCTGTGTTGATCATACTAAAACTTATTTGGAATTATCAATAAAAATTATAACTCACTGTTAATAAAATTTATGTACATTGTCTCATTTAGTATGTACTTATTCATCACTCATACTGCTATTTATTTATATACTTGGCAGTGCCATAGTAAAACAGTAGATGGCGATGTTTAGTACTAATCTATTGTTGTTATTTATGATACTTGGATAAGACAAGCTCGCTAGCCTACGGCTATGCGAAATTAAATCAGAAGGGTGAGTCTTTTGCGTAACCACGGCACCACAAATGTGAAAGTATGTTTTACTTTAAGAGTCCTGCGATAGATAGCTCCACCAGAGGATTTACTCTCTCAATTTTGACTTTGGTCTGGAGGAAGAAGAAAATTTCAATGAAAATCAAGAAAAATGGCAACTGCTCAACGACCGGCCATATGGCTTTCGATTCCACAGATTTAATGAGTGCATTTATCGCATGTACTCGGTGGGTCTTTGGCGGCATTGGGAATCGAACCATTCCTTTTGGACGGAAGTCCAAAAGGAATAGTTCGATTCCCAATGTCTTAAACCCTAGGTGATCATGGCCTTAGAGCTAAACTATTCCATAAATTCATATTTTATTGCCTTTTATGATATAAATTTTGTAATATTTCACGGAATACATAATTTGAAATAAAATCCAGAATTCCTTACGTTAACTTATGATTAACCTTATTAATATTTATGATGAATTTCTTACTTAAATTATAACACAATTATCATAAAATTTTATTCAATATCTGCAATGAAACTAATAAACTGATGTGAAACTAGAAATTTAATTAATTTATTTTTTAACTTTATTCCGGATAATGAAATATAAAAGTGTCTGATACAAAGAGCAATAACATCAGATTTTGCAATATCTAAGTAGTTTGTATGCTGCTTGATGATATTTTTTGCATACAAGCTATTATTCCATAGAGTCCATATTATAAAGTGGATTCTAAACCACTGAAATAGTCAACTAATATTCTTGAAACTGTACTGCTTCATGTAATCTAAGGATAAAAGTTTAGTACTTTTGTGTTATCAAATATCAAATATTGTTTAATATCAAATTTTAATATTAATTATATATATGAACTCCAATTACAATACTGAAAAGTAAACCTGCATGAAAAAATAAAACTATATTTTCGTGATAATAAAATTACTTAAATTATTAAATATCATATTTAATTATGTTATAACAATAAAGTTATTAATTAGATTGTCTCATTCCATCCCTTTACAGAACAGTTCAAAGGCTATAAAAATTTTAAATAACATTCCATGTATTCTGGTAATATAATTAGTCTTATATTTTTCTGAAGCATAAATTAAAAAAAAACATTTGAAACTTAGATTATCTATAGCGCAGAACAATTGTTTGGAATTAATTCCATTTTAATTAATGATGTTAAAATAATATGATGTAAACTGTATTTTGAAGTTAATTTGAAGTGATATATATATAAGCATAATCATAATTATTCTTTAATATTTTAATTACTGAAAGGAAATTTATAGATAATTTTATAAGAATAATTACTTGTAAAAATATCAGAATAAATCATAGGAATGAAAGACTTATCTAATAAAAGAAAATTTTTTAGCAAACTCTTGCATTTTCTGATGAAAACAGTTTGTTCAAGTTATTAAATAATTTGCCATGAATCATTAAGCATTCCTGGTAAATTAATAATTATTCGTATGTAATCAATGAAGCCATTATCAAATTATGGAACAATACACATAATATGACTTCACTAGACAATTGCTCTTAACAATTGTAAAATGTTTTTATCTTTTGTGAGAGTTAAATAAATTAGATTAATTTTAGTTTAGTATTTTACAGAAACATTTAATTTTGTAACATGAAAAATAGAATATATGATATATGACATTTCAAATTCTGAGAAAAACATTTTCGTAGAAGAATGCTATTGAATAAAGTAAAAGAAGCGCGCTGTGTTTGTTATATGAAGAGTTCTGTAAATCAAAGACATATAATTCCTATATCTCTAATGTGTCTTTTAACTCTTTCTATTTCTCAACGAGATTCAAAATAACATAAAGAGAATAACAACAGTCAGATATATATTTGATGTTATTTTCCTCAACAAACCATGTAATTTTATTTTTACTTACATAATGAATTATAAACACTCTCATTTTGTAAAATCTTTTAAATATCAAATGATTCTATATATAATTTGCTAATTTAGCTCTATTAGCTAAAAGTGAAAAAGTAGCAATACATCAAAGAAAACAATATTTATGAGAAGCGAGTTTAATACTTAACGTGATTCTAAATTAATTCCATGAGAGTTCAATAATCTTCTAAAAAATTAATTTCTAATAAGAACATAAATATTTTCTGCAAATTTATTCAAAACAAAATTATAAAATTTTGTTTTGCGACTTTATGAATTGTGAAATTTGAATTTTATGTAAAATATCTAAGTAGCGTCGCATGGTGCAATTTTGTTGAAGAGTTTTACAGTTAATTTAATTATGATGTGTTTCAAAAGTATTCTAGCGTAGTAGTTGGAGCAGAAAAATACAACATTATATAAATCATCCACACACGAAAGATTCTAAGGGAAGCTGCTTTCCAAACGGGGCTTTTTATTTACTGTGAAAGTGGATGAAATTTACCTTTTGGTTGCTAGCGATAACAACTCAGCGTAAATCATTTGCTTACAAGAACAAGTATAAGCTTCAGAATTTCATGAAAGAGTTGTAGCATGTGATTAGATTTTATTACATTAAGGTAAGTTGGGAAAATCTAATTACATTCTAGTCTTCACATTATCTCAAATTAATATTTTAATTACATATTTTTATGTGTAATCTAATAAAGTTCCCATTTCCTTTTCAAAACATGAGATTAACAGAAAAACTTTTCTTGTCAATTGAAATATAGATTTTTATTGAGAATTTATCTGAGCTGCGATATGGGCTATATTTTTTCATTATTAATACATTTGAGTAGATAAATTAAAAAATATAAATAACAAATTAATTTTTATAAGTTTTAACACTTTTAACAATTATATAAATTTTAAATATATTTTCTGCATATTTAAATTTTTTCAATAATTAAAAATCTAGCTATTATTATTTCGTAACCTAAAGAAGTTTAATTACTGTTAAGTAGGAATATTTCATATGATGCGAATCAGATCTCTTTAGGGCATGGAATAGCTGTGATTTTAAGTACCTGATATCCATTGTGCGTCCATCGTAAAAAATTCATGGATTTATTATTAAATAATAAAAATACTTCATTTTTAAAATAAATGGACAACATATATTTAAGTTTGTGTGTTACATAAATGCATACATATGTTCTGTACACCAACACATATGTATCGATATATATTGCGACTAACTGCTTCGATTTATTTTTCATTGTAATTTTTAACAATATACATTTAATTATTTATTTCAAATATGAAAAATGAATGTGCGTGCAATCAGACCTCTAATTCATCAAACCAACAATGTATATAAGACAATATTTATTAAATAATATGTATGTTAACAGTTATCGAAAATATTGTTAACAGTCATCGATTATTATATTATTATCACAAATAATCAAAATTGCAATGGTATTATTTGCAAATAATTTTCTTAAACTTATAAAAATTAAATGCAATTAATCATAACAATACCTTATCAGATTACTTTTTTAAAAAATTAAAAACAAAAAGTATATGCATGTCAATTAGAAATTTTTTACAAGCAAACACGTTGTCAGTTTAGTTAAGAAAAATTTAAACAGATATATATATATTTGAAATTAAAAAAACAGTTAAAGAAATATTTAATCATAAATAACTATTTTAAAAAAAATATTGTTGTCTATTCATAATATTAGCAGGGGATTTTTTACAATCTTGTTAGAAGAAAATATTAACAACATGTGAGTATGAAGTTATCACTATTGGCAAAGAAAATTGATATAGGTCATATTGATATATGCATAAATAACATTGCAGTCGGATAAGTAACTTCATGTTTAAAAAGAACAAATTTTGTTCATAAAATGAAAAAGTTTAAAAATATAAAACAAAAAGTTCATAAAATAAAAATTAAATAACAGTGTACATTTGTTATTTTAATCACCAACTTGTTATTTTACACACTGAATTATGAAATAATATAAACATTAGAAAGATTTTTGCAGTTTTATAGATTTCTTTCTATTTTTTAAAATATTTCCATTGAATTTATTTCCTTTTTTAAATCTATATTACTTTCAAAATATTATATTATGCAATATTATAGATATTTATAATTAATTAATTATAAATATTTATAATTAAGTAGTTATAAATATCTATAATTAATTAATATCTATCAATTATAAATATCTATAATTAATAATTAATTATTAATTATAGATATTTATAATTGATAGATATTAATTATTAATTATAAATATCTATAATTAATAATTAATTATTAATTATAGATATTTATAATTGATAGATATTAATTATTAATTATAGATATTTATAATTGATAGATATTAATTAATTATAGATATTTATAACTAATTAATTATAAATATTTATAATTAATTAATTATAAATATCTATAATATTTGCATGTTATAAATTTAATATTTGTTTTTGGTTGCCAAACATTACTTATATGCTTAAAGTTACCAAAACAGGCACATTTTTATATTTTTCATTTTGCACTAAAATCATATTTATATAAATTTTAAATAAATAAAAATAAAAATAGATCAGTAATTCACTATTCGAACGGACAAGTAATATGATATTCTTTTCAGAAAAAGTTTTTATTCATGCAACATAAAATTAAAATAAAATTTAAAACAATACGTTAAACGAAGTTTAAAATTTTCAAAAATTTTGAATTAATTTTAAATTTCATTATTTTAATCAAATATTAATCTTAAATGACTTTTAAATGAATTGTGGGTTAAATTTCCTTGAACTCAACAGTGAAAAAGTTCAAGAAAGATTAAGTAAATTAGCACAATTTTGCGCAGAAATATCAACTATCATTATTACTGAATAATAAATATGAAAGTGGAAAAAATTTAACAATTGAATAAAAGGTACTTTTCTTGTCAGTCAAACAGAGACTACGAAATGCAAACATGCATCACTGCTCCTTAACGTCACAAATGTCATTCACTAAAGACAATCCTCATAGCAGCACCTGTAATTTGTTAAACAAAACAAATCTACCTCATAAAATAAAAAGAAAACTTTTTTGAGGCATTCTGATTTGATTCTTTTCTCAATATTTGATGTGCAGTCATGTAGACAAGTAAAGAGATAAATACTTGTAACTGCAGGAATTTCAGAAAATCGTTTCTGAAGTAAAGTATTTTCTTATCAAAAATATTTTTTCATAAACTGCATGGGAAATGTCTTTACTGGGCAATTTATTTTGTTGTTTTCTTCTATATTTGGAAATTAAAAAATATAAAATTACAAAAAATGTATTTATTTATTCACACACACAGATAAAATCTATTTTCAGTAAAGATAAGAATTAGGGGAAATTTCTCTGTATGCTTTTATTTTAAAACCCATTATTACATTTAATTTTTGAGTAGAAAGAACTTGTACGTTTGTTTGTATTTGTATGTATATGTATTAAATATATTCAGTAGTGGCCAAAATTGTTGACAGTCTTTGAAATTTTTATAACTTTCAAATTTGCTTGCTCTATAGAATATACGAATTTTCTTTTAAATACAAATGCTTAAAATTCAAACAAATGGGGAATTTAATGTAGCATTTAATCGAAAACACAAAATTAAAGTGTTTATGTTACTAAAAAAGCAGTGATGGTTTTAGTCTAAAAAGCAAACAATTTATTATGAATTCTGAAGTGTAATATAATAAAAGTGCTCTAGCCAATTACAATTACTATTTTATGAACCAATATAACTAAACAATAGTGTGTTTGATTTGAAAAAGTGTTATTTTCTTGGAATAAATTTTGCACTAGGATGCTTGTTAGTAATAATTTATTATTAATTGCAGTTTTTAGAACTTTATCTTTGATCAAAAGTACGTGGTGTTAAACTTTTATTATGTAGTGTTGAAAACACAGTTTTACCAGCAAGTTTAGAAGAAAAATCTAATAAATGAGGAATTGGATATTTATCTGGGATAGTGATTGCATTCAAAGCACGATAGTTACCACATGACCTCCTAGATCAGTCAAGGTTTTTGACCACATGCAAGAGATTACGCTAGCAAATGCTCTAAGGACTGCACATGACTTTATACCTTAGTTGATAAAATTCAGTTTTTACTGCTTCTAATTTTTCATTTGATAACAATTTTACAGGAGAGTCTTTGGTATCTAAGCCTCATTTTTACAAGTACCATCGTTAGAAGTGAAATTTCAGGGAGTTTTATCATTATCCTCAAAAAGTGAATTATATTCTTTCAAAAAATAATCACATTTCGCTGGTAAATGCAGCATACTAAATTTAGGAGATTCACTTATGGAAATTCTGTAATAAAAAGAAAGAGAGCAATCAATCTCTCATTAATTCTTTTCGACTTGTTACCAACATAAGGTAGTAATTTGCTAAAAAAAAAAAAAAAAAAAAATCAGCTTCTGAAATTGGTTTTGACACATTGGTGATTGTGAAAGTCCATGCAAAAATGTAGTTTAAACCAATATCAAGTGGTAATTTCCATCCCCTAAATTAGAAATTTGATCCATTAGGAATTACTAAACTAAAATGATGGGTGATTTACGATTTTTCATTTGATGACGGAGGCAAAACAGAAATATTTGCCCAAATATTTATAAAACATTTGAAGAGATATGTGCCTTATGTCATCGATAGTCGAGTGTTTCGTCGCTTTAAACTTCAAGTCTTATCGTTTTAATGCTCGAAAGTACACGAACGCGAACACTTTGCCATCTTTTTGACGAATTTTATATGATACTAACACCTTGTATTAGAAGTAGAAGAGTTAACAGAATTTTTTCTGGGTCTTTAGTGAAATTTGTTATACTGCACATACAAGTTTATAGACAATTTTAATGAATTCAGAAATCTGTTTTCTAAAATCATTGATTTCTGTGAGTTTCGTTGTTAAATGCGATTCAAAATCATGTTAATTTTGAAAGTGATGTAACATCCGCGATTTTGCAGCGATAATCGATTGCTTATTTAAATCTTCGATCAAAATAGTTAAAAAGACATTTATGTATCCGGAAAGATATTGGGGACATAATGATTTTAAAAGTGTATCGCTAAAGTATTTACTCACCAAATTTTATATTTGTCTTAATAACGCTGAGGGGTGCTGATCACCAAAAATAATTATACAGGAATTCGGATATAGACACACCACCATGTCAGAAGTGTACTTTGGGCAAACCGACTCCATGAAAACTAACCTCACCACTATCAACTGCCATGAATAAGTGTATTGATGGTCAAGGCTAAACTGTATTATAGTAATGAGTAGATGGGTTATAGTTCAATAGAGAGATAGCGGCTGCCTGGTTGGTTAGGGCGTGACTTTCATTATCGGAAGACAGTGAGTTCAAATCCCAGCTTAACCAAAAATCCTTCTCATTTGGAAAAATACATAACTATGTCTTGGCCGCAATGTCCTCCAAGTGAAATAATACTTCTGAGGTTGGCAAGTTAAGTATTTGGAGTCTTTTGCTTGGTCCCTGTTTCAAAATCACGAAGGCTCTACCCGGCTGTTTCTATCTATCTGGTCAGGTCTACTATAACCAAACTCAGGCCTAGATACAGGAAAATATGCTGGTGGAAAAGAAATTGACAGATTCCTGGTCAGTTTAACGCTGGTGCATAGTAACGCGTGCTTTGTACAATTATGAAAAATCATCTCTTATGTATAAAATTCAGGATTTATCATCTTACGAAAAAAAAGCTCATATGCGGACCATACAAAACAATGTACAAAGATTATCATGAGCGTGGATACATTACAGATGAATGGCTAATATTCGAGAAAACGTTTCGTGAAATGATTGGAGTGATGAGTCATTATTCAATTTGATACATCCCAGTGGTTGAGTACAGTATAGCTTGAATCACATGAAACATTGAATCCTACATGCTTGTAAGTACTCTTCGTTTTTTGGAGGCCGTAATGTTTTTTTATGCAGAATACATGTGACTGGTAAAGATACCAACCGACAATTACTGCAATTCTTTAACGAAAATCTGCTCCCATAACTTCATTTTTGATATTTCATTACAGAAATGATCTTTTAATAGAAGGAATGGTTAGCGCCACCATTCTTAAATCCCTCTTAAATGGCTGGATAAATATTGGATATATCTGCAGGTTCTTTCGTGGCTATCAAGATCACCCAAACCCAATCGAAAAGATCACATCTGAAATACGATTGACAGAGATGTTCAAAATTCCAACCTCCTCTCTTTTAATTGAATGTGATTTTTAGGTGTTTGATTTGGAACTGAGGAGTTGTAGTTTTTCATCGCCTCTAGAGTTTTGCTCAGTTAGTGTCAAGACGAACTATAGTTGTCATAAAGGTGAAAGGTGATGCAATGTGCTAACATATGTATTTCTAATTCAACTGCTCGTTGGAGTTATACTGAAATTCGGATTACAGCCGTAGCTCATTCTACTGTTCTATATTCAGATCTATTATATTCCATATTCTTAAAACAGTCTACAAAGTATCTAAATTGCAGTTAATTCTCTCTCTCTCTCTCTCTCTCTCTCTCTCTCTCTATATATATATATATATATATATATAAGTAAAAATATTATTATTTAAAAGAAAAAATTTGAACTGAATTATGTAGTTTTAAGAGAATGCTTAAGTTATGTGGCTCAAATTATAAGCAGGAATTTTAAAATACTGGACTTAATTCTCATAAATTTTCAAATTTATCATGTAAATTTAGTGAATTTATTTGTTAGAAAAAAATTTCAAATGGAAAAATGCACATAATTTGAGAAAGGAGGAGCTTCAAATTTTAATTTTACTTGTTTTTAGAAAATACAATCAATGGCGAATTTTAATGTAAAGATATTTAAATTAGCATAAAAAGTACGTAACTTTAGTAGTACTTTGGTAAATTATATAACTAGCCAAATTTAAAAAGAACTTCAAATGCTTAACGCGAAATGCAAAAAAAAAAAAAGGGGGGGGGGAGACTCTGTAAAAGTAAATTATTTAAAGAAATTTGAGAATAAAACATATTCCTTATCTGTATATAAAAACATTGAATGTAATAAAGTATTTCGTTTGAAATGAACACGAATCATAGAATATATTAACATTTTTTTAAAATTATTGAAATAATTAAAGTTCTTGTTCAGTTTTGATATATTGAAGAAAATTGTAAAAAAAGTAACAAAAGAAAGCTGGATTATTAGTATTATGCAAAAATTTTGATGAGAATAAAAGGCAAATCGAGAACAAAGTACCAGGTACTTTTTTTATATCATGCAGTCATCTACAAAAATAAGTTATACATCTAGAGACTTTTATGTCATATCAAGCTTATGTATAGGTTTGTATAATATAAAGAACAGATTTATTTCCAATCATTCAAACAAATGGGCAATTCTGAAAAAGCTTTCTTTTCCATTTTATGTAAGCTTAGTTTGTTTCGTCTACCAATTGTTTCGGCTCTAGGATTTCAAGAACAAATGGGATCATCAGGAATCGGAGATTTTGATAACGAGAAAAAAATAATATTGGAATTGGATTGAAGATGATATCAATTTAAAAGCATCTATATTTTTAAAAAGGATGAAAATGTAAAATTTAGAAAGTCAAGTTATTTAATATAAACTATTTTTAAGTGAGACACTTATAAAAGTAAAATACAAATTGAAAATAAGTTGTGAAATTTAATATTTCTTATAAGTCAGGAAGAGAATTATAAAACTGTGAATAAAGAGAGTTGAGTCATTAACATATTCAAAATATTGTGAAGTATCTTTAATAAATCGAAACCATTAGTAATTTGAAAAATTTTATAAACAAATTTTTGTACATACTACTGGCAAAATTTTAAATGTTTATAAAAACATGGGGAAGAAATTAACCATGCAAAGCAGTTTTAAACGAATAACTATACTGTTTAGGATATAAATTATATTTTATTTTAATCAAGTAATAATTTCCAAAAAAATAAAGATTATATAATAAATTATATAAAAAATTTTGCAGTTAATTAATTAAGAATTAATTATTTATGATATCCTGATAATAATTTAATGTAATAAAGTATAATGATTTTGATTATAAACATACATAGATTTTTATTTTTATATAAAACTTTAATATAAATTTTTCATAAAAACATTTTATTTTAACTTATTCAAATGATAATTGAATAATTAAAAATGAACTGTTTGTATTTAATAATTTACATAAGATAGGTGCCAGAAAAAATTCGAAAAATAATTATATTTTAAAATAATTATTTTTACTTTTTAATATACTTTTGAAATCCATCATATCTTTATATATTATAAATTAATAGATATAAACACAAACGGATATATATATATATGTATGTGTGTGTGTATATATATATATATATATATGTATATATAACCAGTGTTTGAGAAATGTACTTGTTATTTTAATAGTCATGTGATCTTAAAATTTGATATAATCGCAACTTATATCTATATATATATGCCTATAATACAATACCTATATATACATACATACATATCTATTTATCAGGATATTATAAATAATTAATTTTAAATTATATAAAATATCTTTTTATATATATATATATATATATATATATATATATTTATATAATATATATATCTATATATATATTTATATATATATATATATATATATATATATATATATATATATATATATATATATATATATATATATATATATATATATATATATATATATATATTTATATAGGTATTTTATTGTAGGCATTTCCATAAAATGACATGCATTTAGATAATTGGAAACAAAGAACAACTTTTTTTATATGATCACTTTATTAAGATATATTTATTTACTCAATTTTCATATATTATAAATATAAATTGTTTATTAAAAACTACAGGCTATGCTTAAAATTTCATATTTTTTTTTGATACACTTCAGTTAAGAAAAAAACACGGAATTCTGCTTTGCAGAAGTAAGTTAAGCTAATAAATCCTCCAAATTTTGAGTGAATGCCTCATTCATTAGAATAAGATTTCAAACTTTAGAAAATTTATTTCTTATAGGTTATTAACTAATACCAAAGAATTGCAAACGTTCATTATTTCTAATAGGCACAAAAAGATGTAAATAAGAATTAAATTTTCAGAAAAACTCTTTCGCAAATTTTGGATTATCTTCCTAATTCTGAGTAAATAAGGCAAATGAGTTTTTTTTTTTCGTTCACCTTTTCGTGAACATATAAATTTTATTATTTTAGCATTTATCTTCTCAGATTCTAAAAAGTGTTTCGACTTATATTTTGAATCCATCATTTTGAGAACGCAATTATGTTAGGAATGCATTATTTATTAATAGATATATATTCACAGTAATTTCTATAAAGAGATATTTGATCTGAAATATAGATTTAACTATTACCTTACGTCTAAATAAATTTTAAAATTATGTCAGTAATAGTTCAGATACTATCAATAAAAACATATTTAAATAAAATTAAAAATTTCAACAAGATTTGACCTGAATCTAAAATTTTTGGTTGAAAAATAAATTATTATTAATGATATAATTAATTGTATACATAATTAAAAAATACATTAATTATTTTGTAAACATTTTGCATCCCAAAAATATTCACTATTCATTAATCATGTTTTAAATTATACATTTCTGTTTCTCATAAAAATAAAAACACAAAAATTAAAAATTATTAGAGAAAATTGTAATCTATTTCAATTTAAAATAAAAAATATAAATTTATGAGTAAATGAGTGAGTTTCTAGAAAAGGAGTGTTTATTATTTTCAAGAGTGTTTATCATTATAATGAGGGTTTATTGTTATCAAAAATGTTTATTATTCTTAGGAATGTTTATTATTATCAAAAGTGTTTATTATTATCTGATTTTAATATTTGAATAGAGAGGAGGTCAAAGGTAGTTAATTTATTAAATCTCAGAGTGAAATGTTTTGATTGCCTTCTAAATACACAATTAAAATAGTTTATAACTGAGTTAAGTACAAAATTGCTTCAGTAGCTCAAATTTAACTACTTAAATAAATTTAATACTTGTAGTGAGAGTAATACTTTTTGTTTGTTGTAAGCGTAGCAAATTTCATTCAATATTTTTAAAATATTAACATTAGTTTTATTCATAATTATTGCTATGTCCTTTATGAAACTTACACAGAGTCCTGAATACCTGAAAGTAAAGGCAATTTTAAATTTGGACTTGTTCATAATGTTAAGAAACATGTTTATCATAAAAATGTAAGCTTCCCTTTAGGTTTCCCTTCAATGAATTTTGTTATAAAATTATTTAGTTTTTCTTTTAAATAATATTCTTAATATTTTTTCACAAAAATACAAATCTAATGATGCAAAAAAAATTTAAATTACTAAATTTTGTTAAAAAAAGATAAATACATTATATAGTGTTTGAAATACAAATCTCATTACTTAACTAAACACTAAGAATAAAAAGGATTTTATCGTTGCTTCTAAGTTCAAAAATATTTTTATATTTTTAACAAAAAATATTGTGAATTTCTAAGTTTTTAATACCTAAAACTATTTAAAATGTAAAATAATTAATATAATATAAAAAATAAATAAAGGAATGTTGTGTAGTTTTCTTAGTTATATATCCTTTAAAATGTTGCTAAAAATAAATTAGGCAAGAAATGAGTGAGTTTCATAAAAAGTTCATTTTTCAAATTATAAAGTTTGATTTTATAGAATAATTAAATAATTTAGTATGTCTCGTAATACTTAAAAAGTTTGAAGATTTTGTTTAATATTAATATAACTGAAATGTTTTGCAAGTAATTTTAATCACAAGAAGATTCTTTGTTTATCCGGAATAAAAATGTCACGTAAAGTCAAATACATTTCAGCAAATCTTACTTTACAGACACCAATACAAGATACAATTTTTCTCTAAAATGCATCCCTATTATCTTTAAAATATTTACTAATAAAATTTCCCGGCATCCCTTTTTAAAAAGATTCCGCATTTGTGAAATAACTGCTTAAATAAATTGCTTGCAAAATGGAGAAGATAAATTTGAGAAATGAGAGGTGTCCACATAGGAAATGAGAAGTTTACATAATAAATATATATATATATATATATATATATATATATATATATATATATATATATATATATATATATATATATATATATATATATATATATATATATATATATTAATATATATGTATATATATATTATATATATATATATATAATATATATATGTATATATATATAATATATATATATATATGTACAAGTGTGATGCATGGTGCTTTTTCAATGATATTACTTTACAACAAATATTTTCATGTATATTAATTAATTTTAATTTACATTTGTCAAATTAAAGCATCAATATGCAATTAATGTACAAATTGTTAGAATAAAGGAAATATATTCATATTTTTTAAATAAATAAATGCACTATTTATTTTTACTGTATTTCTCAATTTTGATTAACATTTATTTGTTAATTAGTTTTGCCCTATCTGCAATATTTCTATAGTTATTTTCCATTATTTTTAAACGATTAAATTAATTATTTTGATTAATTTATCTATAAAATTAAATCAAATTCTTAATATGATGATAAATGTCATTGATTTTGTGAAAAATATATGTGACAAAATAACAGTAATTTTGAGGTGTATTATTTCAACTTTACTTTTAAGACATATTATTTCAACTTAATAAAATATGATTTTGTGACATTTAATTTAATAGAAATATAAAAATAGTGAGGTCAAATTAGCGAAGTTATTTAATTTAATCTCCATGCTTAGAGGCAATAAATTTCCTTGTTTTAGTGCTAAATTAATTTTATACATTTATTATTTATTTTTATAAAAATTGTTTTTAAATACTTTACCAAATGTATAATTTGGGTAATTCACTTTTATATATTTTTTGATTGCCTTATAAAAATGTAAAATTTTTATGATTCTCTCTATATAGAATTTAATATTACATAAATCAGTAAGTATTTATTCGAACTAAATTCATTTCATTTGAACATTTATATCCGGAAAAACTTGGCAGATAAAAATGCTCAGTAAATATTCGATATGATTTAAAGCATATAAGAAGACAAATAAAATTTCAGTTTTCAGTGTTTTGGGGCATAAATAGTAATACAAAAACTGTGCATTTTTCATGAAAATCTTCTTATAAAACAATCATTTTTGATTTGTTAATAATCTTCATTATATTATTATGTTTAAGACTTCACTAAAAATATTATTATCCATTTAAATATTTTAGCTGTTAAGAAAATTGATTACATTTTTCAAATATTTTAAATTATTTATTACTTACAAATTTACGCTTAAGAATCAATTAAAATAATAAAATTAACAAAAAATATTTAAAAATATACACATTCATTTTAATTGCAATATTCTATGGTAACATTTGGGCAATATTAAAAGCTGCTTAATTATTCAAAATAATTGAATAATAAATAATGTGTTAACATTGATTTTACAAGTCCTAATTTAATAACGATACCTTTGAAAAAAACTGAAAGAAAGATACGTGGTTAAACTTAAATTGATGCATTTTTTTCACTTCTTTGAAAATAAAAATCTTTGATAAAAGTAGCTAATTTAATTCAATACATTCTACAAATTCAATACTAATACTTTCAACAGTATTTACCTGGCTTATTTGCAACGTTTTTGTCAATATATAAATTAAACAAATATTGATGATGATTTTCATCATTTACAAATAACTTATTCTAATATCTGCGTTAACTTCATTTAAAAATTAATGATAATATATTCCACAAATAAAAAATAAAATGTTACTAACATATAAAATTTATGATATTAATTTCAAAATATAGGAAAATACATTAAATTTTTTATAATACTTTACTTGTAATTTCTAACCATAATTTTCTAAGTCATGATATTTTCTCTTCATTGCATATTGAAAAAAATTAATATTCTTATAATATTTTAATCATAAATATCAATATTAGTATTGATTAAGAAATAATTGTTGGAAATAAGTTTGTATGGTTTGGGAAATTTAAATATACTAAGGTAAAATTTTATTTTAGAAAAGAATAACGCTGACTAAATATTGAATATTTTTATAAATATTTTTAAAATTTAATAAAATATTTTTAAAATTTAATAAAATATTAAAAATAAGCCAATTTCTTATTACAAGAAATTATTGTTGTATATTTTAATGTTGTGGTATTTACATAACTTGAATTGGCTGTAAATATTTGCAGAGTAAAATTATAGTCAAATTGCTTAAGAGAATCTATTATTAAAATAAAAACAACTGCTAGAGTAAAAGCAATGGAATTTTATTTTCGATAAAATCAGTGCAAGTAGATAACAAAAAAATATTCAAAACTTGCTTTCAAAAAAAAAAAAGAAAAAATATAAAAGAAGTCAAGTAAATATTATTGGAAATAGTGGGGTGTATAACATTTCTCAAAATATGGCAATTTAAATTCACTTTCTTGCGAATCTATTTCTGCTGCAAGAACGGAGACGAAATAAAATATACGTTTTACGGCTACGCACGTGTGACAAGGACAAATGTAAAATGCGCAGCGAATACTGCGTACGCGGGGAACTTCCACAATCATTTTTGAGCACAGTGCAAACAAGTTGAAAACGTATTTCCCTTCCTCTGAAATAGAGTTATTTGGAAAGATGAGCTTCGCTGGGTTCCAATGGCAATCTACTGCCAAATCCAAATAAAAACATCGAATGCTTTCGATCTATGAATGATAAGAAGCAGAAACAAGAAATTTTCAAATTCAAAATATGAATAAGTAAATATAATTGCTCTTTCCCAGATTGAATATTATTTTGAAACAATTATGTTTATACTCTTCCTAACTATTTTTTTAAATAAAATTTTATGAAAAATTTAAATAAACGAGGTTTTATATTATTGTGTATATTTTTATATAAGTAAACACTACGTAAGTTCTTGTACTTTATTCTATCTGACAACAAACAATGATTGATGACGCAATGATTTTTCAAGAGCATATTATTCTAGATTTTTTCGTTTGAAAAATACTACAGAAAGTACTTAAATTAAATTCAGAATTTTACAGTAATAAAGTACAGTAAAAGTACATTTCCACCATATTTTTACTATGTTCATTGAAAGATTTAATATGGATTTATAGTTCAAAATAGTTAACTTACTTTGATTAAAAAGTTATTTGTTGTACTGATTATAATTATTATCGGAAATGTTATTTATCGGCATTGCAATATTTTTATATATAAATAATAATTTAATACTTATTAAATAATTGTTCTTTTAATTATTGTTATAATTTCTTCTAATTATTGTCTCTCTTCTCGATTTCTTTTACATATTGTTATAATAAATATATTTTTATCATAAAAAAACTTAAGAAAACCATGGAAATATGATACTAGAGAATTATAATTTATAAATAAATACAACTTATTTTGATTTCTTTGGACTAAACAGTAAAAATATTAGGAAACATAAAATATAAAAAAATGGTTTCGGAATTTGAAGGCAGACTATGTTACCAATGTACATTACCTCGTGCTTCAAATTTCTTGTAGGTACACATATTTTTTAAAATTAAATTAATATAATTTTCCACAGATAAAAAGAATGAATGTTATTTCTGGAAAAATAGTTTGGCATTTCAGATTATATAATAGCATTACAAGACCTTTCTTTATAATTTATATATCATTTTTTTTTACAAATTCTCTTTTAATTTAAAGACATGTCACTTTTATTTTACTTCATTAATGGAGGAATACTCCTTTGTTTTCAAAATCTGAATTTATTACTTTAACTTAAAGCCTTTAATGAATTCACTTCTTTCAAGCATTATTTTTTTAGTATTTTTACTTGCTGACAAAATAATTTTATCTTGGATTATTTCAATAAGTTTGGCATTTTAACCGAGAATTTTTACTCTTTAATTTTCCCTGAGTACTGGTTGTTGAAATATTTTTCATCACAGCTGCTTATTATTTTTTTTATCTTTTTTATTATTTAATGTTTTATGAATTGAATAAGTTTCAATATGTACTATAAAATGTTAAACTTAAAGAAAAAGTTTTCATTGACTTAAAGAAAAAATTGACATCAAAATTCTAAAACATATTTTTTTGTGGTTTTATTAAACTTTAAATAATTTTTGTATTAATATTATTTAAATATTAATATTTTGCTTAGTAACATGGCTTGTATCTGGTAATAAAGTTTTTATGTTGCTTATGATGAATTCAAAAATATTTCTGTTGAAATATATTGTATATTCCAAATGACATTGATTTCTTTAAAATGAGAAGTATTTTAAAAACGTCCACTTTTTTACATTTTGAAAGTAGACTATGAAGCATTTCAATCTTTTTAATCTATTTAATGAATAAGTTATTTGTGTTTTATATATTATTTCTCTAT
Source organism: Latrodectus elegans (assembly GCA_030067965.1). Lineage (NCBI taxonomy): Eukaryota > Metazoa > Arthropoda > Arachnida > Araneae > Theridiidae > Latrodectus > Latrodectus elegans. The sequence goes on along the minus strand of CM057822.1, from coordinate 61,619,464 downwards.
GTTATTAATGCTTATTACTTATTTATTTTTATCACATAGTTAAGTAGTTATTATATAATGAAAGCTTTGGCAAAATTTTTGTGAATAATTTCTTTACTTTATTCTATGGTTTAATTTCATAAAATAATTACTTTTCTGCTAGAATTAATTTCCTGTATCATGCTTACAGTAATAAGTAAATAATTAAAGAGGGCTTACATTTAAGCTATGTTATGCGACTAACACTAATTAAAATTCTGAGTCTTTAAATGCAATCACACCATTACAAAAATTCTACAGTTAGGAAGCCATAAACGGGTTATAAAGCGTATACAGGAAAATTTCAGAATGTAATGATAAAAGCTGATATTTTGTGTGCAGAGTTTAAATAATATGTAAACGAGAATTTTAGCAACACGATTTTACTATTCAGTGGACTAATCAACATATTGGCGAAATATTAAAGTAACTTTTTATCCTTAGACAAATTTTGGAAAATAAAATAGCTTTACAAATAAATTTTTATAACATAATGATAAAAATTATACAAATTTAGCTTATTGTCTTTTACGAAGATGAAGTTATTTGTTCAAATTATATATCTCAATAAATGCCTTATTATAATTCCTAATGTAATGCCTTGTTATATATAAGTTTTCAGTAAAGGGCAATAAATTTAATATAAGTCAATGCATTATAATCAGTTAAGTAATGCAAAAGTATTATTTGTTTCTTCCGAAAGAAATAAACACGAAATCTATAACAAAAAGAAAAATTCACTCATTTTTAGTTTGTTATACACCAAAACATATCTCCTCAGAGGTAACAGAAATTATGTTATTTTTATGATTCTGGTGGGAAAATTGAAAATGGTGAAAGAAAGAAAAAAAACGTCAATGTAAAAATTAAAAAATTAATTCATTAGGAATAATAAATTTTTTATTGTTACCAATGATATATGGACTTTCTACGTAATTAATCGATTGTGGTGAAATTTTAAAAAAATTTAAAAAATTTTAAAAAATACTGTTTAAAAATGACATTAAACATACAAAAAGTTGATAGATTAATGAGTTATTTGCTGAAACGTTTCACGCGTGCATTTTGTAAACATGAAAGTAGAGGGAAAAATTACATAATTATATGTAGTTTATGCAAAGAAAAGGATATATTTGCATATTTTCCAATTAATTCCCGAGTTTGTTTGCTCATTTGTCGTTGGTTTTAATAATGCGTTGCAAGTAAAAGAATAAAAAATCTCTTCTACTTAAGAATATATATTGCATGTAGGCATATTTATTATAAAACTGTTTATAATGATTTAAACGTTGCATCCACGTATTTTTTAGAAAAGCAAAAATATTAGGGAAATTGCAGAATAAAATTTCGTGTGAACTTTCTAAAAATTAATAAAATCAAAAATAGTTTATCAATTAAACTAATTAAATATTTTGATTAATTTAGCTTTGATGACTCTCTTCTCTATAAAATAAGCGCGTGCTGACAAAATCAGAAATTGTTTACATTAATTCGAAATGAAAAAAAATTTAAATTTAGAAATAAAACCATGGCATACTTATTAATTTACATATAATAGGATTTTTATTTTCATATCATTAGTAAATTTATCTTTATAAATGGTTTATTTAAAAATAAGCCAAAAGAAAATATCAATTATCCAAAAAAAAATACGGTTTACAGTACATCTTTGTATCAAAGTGTAAAGAAACTTGCTAATAATAATTTCAAAATTCAAGAGTTTGCCGTATTACTTTTCAAAGAAATAATAATCTGAATTAGATCAATTAGGTGTTATATATATTAATAATATACTCATCGATATCCCTAGAATGTAAATAAATAAATTTTACGTACATTCTGCTTTAAGGCATCAATTACTAGTGTCTATTATCACTGTATATTTTTCAGCAATTGAGGTTATTTTAGATCAAATAATTTTTGATACTATTTATAGTATAGCTTCAAGTTAAAATTAGTTTTTCACAGATAAGTCATATTTTGAATTACATTTTTAAGTAAAAAGATTTCTGGCAGAATTTTAGCGACTCCTCACACTCATATTCAACTATCATATACATGATAATCACAGTTGCCCGCCAATGGAATTCTTCGAATTCTTGGCCAATGGAATTCTTCGAATTCTTGGCCAATGGAATTCTTCGAATTCTTGGCCAATGGAATTCTTCGAATTCTTGGCCAATGGAAACTTTAATCTAAAACTGGTTTCCTTTTTAGTTGATTTCAGTGTATTTTTCATGGAATATGATATTCATGAGACAAAATGAAACATGCTTTGTCATTCAATATGTTAAAATTTGAGATATAAAAAAAGTAAATGTTTTACTCGCTCGTATGACATTTATTAAGTTTCTTACGAATAGATTATGGTAACGAATTTAAAAAAATCTCCTAAGTTTCCTGTGAGCAACTGTTTGAATAAGAAGTACGATTTCTGTTTCAATCTAAGAAGCGAAACACAGTTTTCACACTTTTTTATTGTGAAAAATTCAGAAATATTAATTTCTTCATACAGTGTAATTTCATTTTTAGTAAAAATATCTTTCTAATTCATTTCGTGTCATCTATTCTTTTGAACTCTTCTTCTCAGATTTAGATTTTATAAGTAATTTTTTATAAAAATTTTAAATTTTCTGATAATCATATAAAGTTTCTGATCTTCGTAAATGTTGGATTAAAAAAGTTAAACCCACTTTTTTTTCTTCTTTTTCAGATTTGTGACGTCTATATTCTTTAAAATAAACAGTTTTATCGAATAAATACAGAAGAAAGAACCATATCTTGTTTGCTTTAATAAATTTATAACAATTGTGCAAATTGTTTTGAAAATTAGAAATTCTCTTAACCGTTTTGGTATACGTAAAAATTTTTGTTGATTAAATTTTTCTGAGCGTGATATAGCATTTTTTCTTAAATCTTACAGTCATCTACTTCTGATTCTTAATTAAATTAACTTCAATTCTTTTATAAATTCTTAAATAAATTAAATTGTTTCGCAATATATATTTGGCCACTCATAAGTAGGCATTTATTAATTTCCTTTTTCTTAACATTATAGAAAAATACCTTTTAATGTCTTTTTTATTTATATCTTCATAATTACCAAGAAAGTTTGAAATGCTTTCTTTACTTTTGTTTAACTGATAACAAGTTCAACTTTCTCATCACATTTTACACATGACAATTGTAATTGAGCATTTAAATTTTAAGACAAACGATTTTAATTTGTTAATTCAAAATGTTACGCAAACTAGAAATAATGGTCATGTTTATCAGAGTTACTTAAAAAATTGATCGCTTATATGCATGTTTGAAATTATATTGATCATTAATGGCTATGGGAATCAGTTCCTTGAATGTTTATCTGCAATAAAGAGCAAATAAAATTTACTGAAAGAATTTCCCATGTAAGGACGTAAATCACAAATATGTTACTAACACGATTAATATAGGTTTTATATTTTGGACTGAAATTTTTTTTTTTTTTTTTTTTTTTTTTATAAAAAGAACATTTTATAAGAATATTATTTTAAGATATATTATGTCACTGCAAAATCATCTAATGTTTTTTTTAAATTAACCATTAAAAAATTTAATTTTCAGCATAATCTTTCATGAAAATAAATTAATTCATTTAATTTTTACAAGAATAAAATACTGCAGAAATGATTTAAATTATTAAAATGTTTTATTATTAAATACAGCGTTGCATAAATATATACGAATTCTACCCATTTTCAGTAAAGCCGTTTTTGAATAACTTTGAGCAATTTTTCGAGCATAATAGTAAAATATTCCCTTGCTTTTTACAGATAAATATTTTGTTGAGAAGAAATAATTTGTGAAAACAAAAAAATTTCTAAACTTTTTAGTTTGTGGTTTGACAAATTTGTAAAAATTAAAAATATAAGAAGAAGTAATGCAACTTATACAAGTATACATTATGAAATGTACTTTTTTTTAAAATAAATATTGATATAAACCATTATAACAATGTCGCTTGATATAAATTTATCATGAGAGATTCTAAAATTATATAAATATATAAACTTTATTAATAAAATTATATAAAAAGTTTTAGTTATTTTTAAAAAGTCATTGAGGAAATAAATGTAGTTTGTGATAAAACTTTTATGAAAATATAATATTTTATGTGTGCAATGATTAAGTACTTATATTATCATGAAAAGAAAAGAAATTTTAAAATCCATTAATGTCAAATAACTATTTATTTATATTTGCATGTTTAGTTAAAAATTTAGTTAATATAAGATTATATAAATTTTGATAAATAAAATCACAAAATAAAACAAATAAATGATTTTTTTCTATTTATGACTAAAAGTGGAAAAGTACTTTCAGTGAAATTTCATGCTATTTCTCATACTTCCCTATTTTTCATCTAAGTCAAGTTTCTCAAGTCTTTTTATATAGGCAAGAACATTAATTTACTAATTTAGTAATAAAATTATTTTATTTGTAAAAATTTAAGACGTATATTTTTGAAATTTTTTAAGTCAAATACATAACAAAAATACACTGATCAAAATGTTTAAACAGTAATTCATTAATTAATAGATTAGAATTTTTTAAAAATTTTAAATTTAGTCATAAATAAATTACATTAAGATTTTTATTTTAAATTCATTTAAATGTTAAATAAATGTTTTGATACATTTAACAACTATTTTCTCAACTAAAAATGTAAATACAATCCTATAACTAATAAATTGAGTATCTTATATCAATAATGTTCTTCATGCATATATGTATGCATGAACATTATTGATATATATATATATATATATATATATATATATATATATATATATATATATATATATATATATATATATATATATATATATATATATATATATATATGCATTGTATACATACATTAACACGCATTTACGCTCGCATGCACATTCGTAGTAAAATATATTTGAATCTAGAATTCTTTCATCACTTTCTAATTTCTTAAACAAAAAAGCAAAACACAAACTATATTTTATTATAGATTTTTGTATTACTTTTTGGAGTGCATTATTACATGGCAAACAAATTAATCTATCTTTATCTTAAAATTAATTTTTTTTCTCTTTGATTCATAAATAATCCTAATAAAGAGATGAAAAATAGAAATTTATGGAAAAACATCTTTTTTCATGTAAGATAATTTTCTGCAAAGTACTTACTATTTGCATTATTTAATGGACGCAAGTATAAGTATTTAATGGACGTAAGTCTCGATGTTTTATGATGCTGTATTAACCTTAACACTACGACTCAAATTGTGATACATATTAATTATAAATTAGAGATTTCAATGTGTATTAGATTAATTTGTATTAGAAATTTCGAATAAAAAGTATCGAAATTAAACATATTTTCAAAAAAAAAATAGATAAAATATATTAGTTTTGAAAAGATATATTTTTTATTTTAATGAAGCATATGCAAGTCAAAAGCAATCCAAATTGTTGCATGCTGGAACTAGATTCTGGGCCAGAGAAAAATAAGTAACATAATCGGAGAAAGGGCGTCCCACACGAAGGTATACGGCCAAGAGAGAAGTAAGTAGGGAATTAAATTAAAATTCTAAAATAAGTATGAAAATAAATAAATTAAATCCATATGGATTCTCATGAAGCTTAAAGACATTACAGTACTTATCTTCCTGATCAGAGGATAAAATTAAAAAAAATGTTGAATATAATATCTACCACAATTTAATTACTAAAAATTCAAAACTATTTACTGTATATTAAAATTCAACTTTCAAAATTACAGTAGCACCTTTATAAAATTATGAAAACACATATTTAATTTTAAATCAAACAGGTTAATTTTACATTACTAATTTAACAATTTATTTTTAACGTAAAATATATATTATTTAATCAAAACAGAGAGAGAGATCGATATAAACATAACAAATAACTTTTTGCATGTCTTTAGGTTATAAATACAAATGGCTAATATTTATGATTTTAAGAAAATTTTAAATAATATCAGATTGTAGTAATTATTATGATTCTTACTCACCAGATGACCACGGATGGTGTTTATCTGGAAAATAGCCAGTTGGTGAAGGCGGTCGGGATGATGAAATATTTATTAAAGAAAACCCAAACAGAAGGTAAGCTAAAGCTGTTGTTTCAAACTTCATCGTGTGCGAAAACATTGCCTGCGAAATTCTGAGCTGCAAACAAGTGAAGGAATAAATTGTCAAGAGCGCGGATTTTATAAGCCATGAAGGGCCAATGGGAACTAAGAATAGATTGCGCGCGCTTTGTTACGTCATATATCAGCTTAGATGAAATAGCCTGATTAAATTACTGATTGGTGAGCCTTTTTTTGAGTGGGTGAGGAGAAAAATCCATATCAAATTATCAAACTGCATCGCAATTAAAAATTTAGCTTCCAATTAAGAATAAAATACTAAAGATAATATTTCTGGAATTAAATAAAATTATCTTGCCATTTGCTGGCATTTTTTTTACGAATGACATTTTTGAATATAAAAAGACGTTTCTTAAGAAATATTTTAATGATAAATCTTGAAAATATTCCACAGAGTTTCAACATTATATTTTTGAAACAGTTTTGTATTCTCGGAAATCGGTGCTTTGTTTCATAGCTTTTCTCTAAATTTAATTTCTTCTTCAACTATAAGATTAGTTTAAATTTTTAAAAAAATTCTGTTTAAATGTCAGTTTGAAGATTCTACAAGGATGAAAAATCTAGATCAATGAATGTTTTATGAAATTAAATTAAAACTTTTGATGTGTTTAAGACTAAGAGATGAAAAAGAAACCATGATTCTATTTTTAAATAGGGTTTTATTAATGTATATTGCTCACTGTTAAAATTTCTATGCCAAACATGCAATACGATGTACTTATACACATCAAAACTTTTTACGGTGTAAAGAAGATTATGTGATATGCAAATAAATGTTATTTCAACATAATTATATAAAATAAAAGTAGATGATGATAATAACAATGTGTTCAAATCATGAAATTATTAAGCCCGTTCTATATAAACAATATACACTTAAATTGTATTGTCTAATAAAAAGTTGTTGTAATGCGAATAATCAGAAGGAGAAATGCTTACCATCTTGCATCTTCTTTTGCTCCTGATTTCAACCAGGTCATACTATAGACTATTTGGTTTATCATATATTGCTATTTGTGTTGGTGACATTTCAAAACGGTCTGAAAACATTTAATCAATGTATTCAGAATCCTCATATGAAAATCTACACTGAATTTTAATAACCCCCTATAATTGAAAACCAAGGAAACAAGCATGTTGCTGTCGCTCCAACATGGTTCCCTGTACCTAGATCTAAGTTGGACTCTACCACTTAGATATAACCAGCCAAGTAGAGTCTTGGTGATTTTGAAGTCGAAACCAAGCAGAAAATCCCTAATTGTCCTGCCACCTCCAGATTTATCAATTCACTTGGAGGACATTGCGACGAAGCCTAATTTTAATGTGTCCCAGTCATCTTTAACGAACACGACGGATCTTTGGTTAAGCTGAGATTCGAACTCACTACATTCCAATAATAAGAGTGATGCCCTAACCCACCTGGCCAACACAGCCCAGAAGACAGGCATGTTAATTTCATAGCCTTATAGAATAGTGGATAATTCGTGAATCCTGAGTAAAGAAATCAGGTATTTTGCAAGATAATGAAAGCTTGCAAAGCTTCATCTATTATTGACGCCATATCAAAGACAGGAATGTTTTCAATGGTGTGATCAAAAACAAATTTAAACTCAAGAATGGCTTAACGTAGTTTAATAATTCCCAGTTTTTTTAGAAGATCATGATGGTTGCATCTATGTTGGAGGGTATCGTGACGAACGTATATTGCCAGCGTGTATTTAACATCATATTCGCCTCTCATCAGTAAGATGGTATTACTCTTATTTGCAGAAAAATTATTTAACTCCTTGCACGAATCTTCCAACAGATAAAGAAAAATAGATTCAAATATTGCAAAATAGGAAAACTTCATTGCTGCAAAATTCACCTCTGTATCACTTTATATTTGTATTAAAGCTCTTTTGTTAACATTGATGATATTTCGAACAGTAGAACTGCCTTTTTGTATACTTAGAATCGTGATTGTCTTCTTTATTCAACTCAATGAAATGGCACTTTTCAGCAGGACCATGTGCGAACTCATTTTGCTAGTATTGCGTGTTTTTAGTAACTCAGATTTCTTAGAGTTCGATTGCTGCTCTAATAGTACCTGATCTCTCTCTAATAGTAAACGTTTGTTTAAAAGTGTACTAGAGACATCTTGTCATATTCCAATGGGATATTGTATGATCACATGTTGCGCTAGTATTATACTCACCTTTCTAGTTATATTTTATAGTTATATAAATTCAACTGCTTATCTATCCAGCTTTCTCTAAAAATCTATAACGACAGGAAATATGGTTACTTTGACTATAGTCACATTACAACGGTAACTAGAATCCATAAACTGTGGTATTGTGTTGCAGCTGCGTTGACAGCTGTATCTATTCCTATCATTTGAACTCTTCTTCACTTCATGCCTAATAATTATTTTAAGTAAAAACATTGTCCAAAAAGCATCCATTTTGTTATTAACATTTGATCCTTCTATAATGATTTTAATATCAAATTGCGTGTATTTAAAATGGGGAACTCAAAATTATTCTCTATATTGAAATAATGAATCCTTAATTCTAATGTTTGTTGTAAAAGTTTATATTAACATCATATAAATATAAGGCTCAGACATTCACTTCATTGCCCTTATGAACAAACTTTTCAGGATTACTTGATTGATGGAACTGGTTTTATTTCTAAATTTATTAATTCTTTAATTAGTCAAATTTATAATTTAATTTGTCATGAAAAAGGAAGAAATCATATCGTCGTATCATAATCACTTGAATTCTATATTCACCAAAATAAATAAAAAAAATATGCATAGGACATGTTAAAAAATTATGTTTCAAAATTCACATACATGAAAGAAAATGTTGAATTTCGACAGAATACCTTAATTGGAAAAGAATCAATTCGTTTAATGAATAGAAAATGAATATATAAATAAGTTACTTAGCAGTCAATATTTCTTATCGAAAATTTTATAAGAAAAGTTATAAAGTTATTCATATACAAAGTCATCCTTATGCTGGTTTACAGGAATTGTCTTAATGGTATTATGTTTTAGGTACGGTTTTTTTCCAAAGATGCTTCGATAGCTTCTCTTTAAGACGAATAAAAAGTTTTAACTGCTGGAATGATGTCAAACTCATCGAAATGGATTGCCAATGACTGTATATTTCTAAAACTTTCAGCATTTATTATTTTTCTATTCCTTAATTGTAGAAATAGGATGTGGTTTCTGATTTTCTCCATTCTGAATTCCCATTTGTCAAGTAGATTGTTGAGAATTTTCGTTTTTTTTTCCTTAGACATACATGTTAGATAGAGACACTGCCTACGTAAAGTTAAACTAGAAATCAAAATGTAGTAATCTTGGCGAATATCTTATGATAATGTTCTCCAAAACATTGCTGCTGAGTTCTTTCTTATGATACACTAGAGCATATATACGAATTTGTGGTTTAAGGGCTGTTATCCTACAATATATAATTAGATACTATAATTGTAGTCAAACGAAATCGAAAAGGGAGCACCATATGTGCATTGTATATAATTGCAGAAGATAATATTAATAGGATATCTGTAGCTACCTCGCTCATAAGGCTTTACAGTAATAAACTATGTACTCAGTAGGAGGAATGCGTTATCCTCTATGTATTCAAAGTGGAAAGAAACGGAATTAAAGTGGTATCTCTGATATTTCAATTAGAGTTTGAGTGAAAAAGGCAAAATTTTGGTTATGGATGAGTTGAGAGTTTCGCTGCAATCCGCTATACAAAACACAAGGCATATACAATTTACAATACATACAGAAGAGCGTCAAATATTTTGAAATGGCAACGACTTTTCTCTTGTTAAGAATTTCGTTGAGATATTGTAAACGTTAGCAAAACTTTAATGAGAATTTTTAAGCCATGATGAAACCTAAGATTTCATTATAAGATTAGTATATTTAACTCAAGACCGAAGAGAAGGGTAATCAGATACTGCAATAGTTTATCCTAATTTCAACGGAGTTTTAAATGATGATATGCATCTTTTGGATTAGGTTTTTATTATAAAGTACCGAAAAAGCGAAATGATTACATGTAGGCAGTGACCTCATACCTCCTGACCAACGTCGCACTGAAAACATATGGAATTCCTTGAATATTTGGTGTATTATGTTGCGCAATCACAATCATTGTCCCTGTAACATACTTAATAAAAGTTGAATGTCAGCTACAAGAATTTAGCTTGGATGGTCATATAATAGAAATTGTGGACTTTGTACAGACATGTGTGTGATTAGTGCTCACACATTTTATTATTTTTTGTTTATTTAAACATTCAAAAAAGTTTTCATCAGTTGAATATAGTATCATAATATGAAAATATAATATTGTTTCATCTTTGTAATTTTTACTTTTATTTCATAAATCAACACGATTGCAACTTTTTTATAATACTTTAATACCAGTTAAAGTAGTACTTTTTAATTTCTGCTTTTGCAGTATATAGCTTTATATAACTTATTTGATTTTTGGAAACGAATATGCCTTATTTTTGGAAACGAATATCATTTTAAATATAATATTGGGGACATTTGGAAACCAATTATTGTATGTTTATTTTTTTACTTCCTGAAAAGAACTAGATATTGAAACATCAGCATGCTTGTAGCTTTAAAATCAGAAATCAAATTCAAGCCATTACAAAAGAAAAAATAATCTATTGTTAATGGTATTGTCTCCTAAATATTAAAGAGTTTCTAGTAAGGGATATATATATATATATATATATATATATATATATATATATATATATATATATATATATATATATATATATATATATATATATATATATATATATATATATATATATATATATATAGATATTCATCTTAAGTAATCATAATATTTTTCTGTTAATGCTATTATAGTAATCGAAATTTTTTGTTGACTAGTTTCTATAGGCTTTTTGAAAACAGTTTTTTGGTCATTGATTCTATTGATTTCTTTAACTTTAAGCTTTATCATTGCTTTAGGCTCTATCATATAAGGCAAAATAATGAGAAATATAGTAGTCATAACTACCATATCTGTGTTTACTTTATCTGCAACTAGACTTTAATACAAATTCTATTTGAGAAACCTGATTTTTTATTTAACTAAGCATATTAAAATGTATTCAATCATGTTTTGTGATTTTTATTTAAAATTGTCTCTAAAGTTTTGAAAATTGTACACTGAATCACTTCAGGATCAAAATAATCTTCATTATTAAGAATATTTTTGTTATATAATTCCTCTCTTTTTTTATTACGACTACCACTTAATTGGCTTATATGAATGTGAAATAAGTTCTCCGAGTGTGCTATAAGCGCCATATTTTACTTGAAAATTATTTACAAGTAACTAAATTTTCAACATTTAAGGTTTTTATCCGCAAATCCTTATATTTATCTAAATGTAAATTTATTCAAGGGCTAGTACGTATTAAAATTAATGTTAGCTATTTAGTATAGTTAGATTACAAAATAATTAAAACTGTTGAAAATTGTAGAGTAAACTATCACACATATTTATGTTTTACTATAAATTGATATAATTTCATTATATTGTACTAACATTTAACGACAAAGAATTCAGATAAGGAAAAATGGGAAATATTAGTAAATAGATTTAGTAAATATTGTCCATTATAGTGCTTCTTATAAACAGTGGGTTTGATAAAAACAAATGGGGTTTTTTTTATCATATAACTTAAAATTTCATCATAGAGCATCATATATCCAATGATTCCTTTACTTTAACAACATATTTCTACCTACATGAAGTATTTATAAAAATTTACAAAGCAAACAGTAACCAAATGAAAGAGTAATTTTAATGTATATTATGATTATATTTTGTTTCACTTTTCCAATATTTAACACATAATTTAAATAACAATTATTTAGATATATTTAAACTTTCAATAACTTGAAAAGTTGGTATTTATTTTGAGCAACGTTTGATTTTGAATAGAAATGGAACTTAATTAAATATTTACCTTTATGATTCAAAGCTTTGGAATGAATCATATTCTTTTATTTCATTATCACCTCTAAAAGAGTTTATAGATTTGCTCAGAATAAGAAATACTTGTTAAGAATGTGATTAAAGTTTCGAATGTGACACATCTTTATTCATGCTTTTTTTGTTTAATGTTTATTGATTTTACGTTTGTTTACTTTTTCATTATCCTTTAGGAATATGTAAATTTTTGTTAAAATGAATTTCGATTTGTCTTTTGTAAAATTAACTACATATTGTAATCTAGTAAATACAAAAAAGGAATTAACAAAAATAATTATGGAAATATATTTTAAAAGTGTTATTTGTTCAGACAAAATTTACTATTTTAAGATGCAGATTGAAGTAAATATCAATTATAGTAGTTTTTGCAAATTTTACATTGCAAATTTTAATTATTTTAAAAAGGTACAATGTTTTCCCATTAATATTAAATATCAAGAAATTAATCTTAATTTTCAAAGGATGTCAGATTTTAAATTTAATGTGTTAATGATATTTAAATCTTTCTGCAAAACTCTGTGTTAAACAAAAAACTTAAATTTATAAATTCGATAAATTTTGTTTCACGACAAATATTCATAAATGTAAAAATTTATAGGGAAAGAAATTTTTTTTTAACTCACAAAATTGTCAGTCTCTTAATTTTAGATTTACAGGTTTTCTTTGTTCGTATTATATTTATACAATATTAAATATGAATTTATTTTGATTAAATATTCTATAATTATTTATTAACAATTAACATTGAAAAATTTTAAATCGCTTAAACTGTTACATTTTACTTAATAATTGAAATAATATGCTTGAAAAGCAATTTGATTGATAATGAAAAACTTAATGTAGTCAAAATATTAGAATTAATCTTTTGAAAAGGTACACTATATTAAGTTATCATTGTAATGAAAATTTCGGAATTACTCTTAACAGAGTTCATTTCTGAGGAGTTGAAGAGAGTTAAATATTTTAACTTCTTTCTCATAGTCCAAATAAAGCCACTCATGACCGAAGCACATTATTCTTAACAGAGTTCATTTCTGAGGAGTTGAAGAGAGTTAAATATTTTAACTTCATTCTCATAGTCCAAATAAAGCCACCCATGACCGAAGCACATAATTTAAATAAAATAATTTGATAAATGGTTGTAGATAATTTGTCAGTAGTTTGCAACTGAAGATAACAAATATATCAATAATTTATTTTTGAATATAAAAATAATTTGTTCCCCATTGTCAATATTCATTTAAATTTATAAATTTACGAAATAAATTGAATTAATATTTAATTTTATAAAGTTAATTATTTATAGATAAAAATAAGAAATAAGGCTTTGATGTTGAGCTTGTCAATTAAAGATAATAATATAATCACTGTTGTCGACTTCGTTATTTGGAAAGAATATCACGATATATTTTTATCACTGATGCTTATAAATATGTGTTATAAGCAAAAACAAAAATAGCTCTCGGTTCTGTCTGTATGATGTAAAAATGAGATAAGAATTGCAAATATTCAGAGAAATAATATATTTGTTTTTATCATACAAAGAACAGTACAATAAACTATTATTTAAAAATGAATTGCTCACTTTTTACAGTTTCTAAAATTTTTCTAATATCGTTGATATATACGTTAATAAACAAGCAATTGTACAATATTTTTTAGGAAAGACATTAAAAACCTGTCATGTTTTTTTATTAATTAACTTGAACAAGAATCTACATCTTTTTAATTTATTTTTATTTTACTTTAATAAAATTATTTTCCGGTGAAGAATTCTCTAAAATGAAAAGTAGAGTAAAAAATTCCCATTTGGTAAAAATTTTATTTTCTTTATAATAAAGACTTATGCGTTATTGTTTAAATTATGACATATATTGATTGTGACAATGCTTTATTGTCCCTACATGAGGCATGGAATAACCCAAAAAATGTCAAATAAATTATATAAAATGACTTTATTTTGATAAAGATGTAAGGTAAGAGTTGACTGATATTCTTTTTACTTTACGATGTACTTAGATAACTTGTAGAGAAAGAGAGAAAGATGTTTTGTTTAACATATTAGACGTCATTTTTTATCAACTAAAACTTTACAGAAAGAAATGTTTAAAATGTTTATAATATATATCGCAATATAAAGAAGCTTTTGCTCATAAATCAAATAAAATGGCAAAGTTTAAAGATAAAAAGATACCACATTCTCAGGGGTTTTTCCCAATTATCGTGAAAACAGCGTAAATAGAATTTTTTTCGAATGCTTTGAAAAAGTTTTGCTAAAAACTTCTCGACTGACGTGTTTTCCAAAATTTCAAGTTAAATTTGTGATAAAATATGTTCTTGGTATAACAAGTATAGCAATATTTTCCTTGCAGGGAAGGAGTTTAGATTTTTAACATAAATATTTTGCGGTTGTTAAATGGATGGTGTATAACTATACATTTTACAATTGCATAAAAGCATCATTTTAAATTATATAATAATTTAAGAATAGAAAAATGTTAACTGTAATATAAATTAGAATTTCAATTGAGTAATGCATTTGAAATTCAAATTTAGGAAGGAAAAAAAAAAAAAAAACAATAGCATGAGCATGGAATTTGCCTAAACAAAAATATATATTCATTGTAATTAGTTTTCTATTCAGAATCAAATTAGTATGTTACGTGAAAAATATAGTACGTGCTATTAAAATGCAAAGGATAATTCTATGATTTGCATGCTTAAAAACTTCAGAGAAAATTAGTGAAACTCTGAATATAATTATGTTGTAAGGTTTTTATAATTCTCATTTGAATACATTACGATGTATGAAAATATAGAATGTATTGATAACTTACTTAATCCACCAAAAATGTGGTTCTAATTTAAACCAAAATGAGTTAAGGAGTTTGATATCAGAACCAATATTCTCTTTTCAACATCATACCAAAAAAAATGCAACTTAAATTTAATGTGCTTTGAAACTTTAATTTTTATTGATTATAACCTTAGCATTATTCTTTCCATCAAAATATTTGATGCATTCAAATGATGAAATAAATTTGTGGTAAAAAAGAAATTTGCCAAAGCAAAGATTGCTATAAAATGTTACTTCAAAATAAAGAAGTATAAGCTTAAATGAAAAATGGTACAACAAAATAATGAACTATAGTTATTATGAAACATCAGTTATCTCACATCTGTTAGAGTAATTTTAATAGCCTAGAAATTACTTTATACTAATTATCGAATAAATAAACTTTCGTGTTAAAAAAACTGCACATTGTATGATCTACAGATTGAATAACTAAATATTGAACATACTGAAGTAAATAAAGATAACGTAGCAGTAAAACTATATATATATATATATATATACATACATACACACACTTATATACATATATATTATATATATATATATATATATATACATACATACACACACTTATATATATATTATATATATATATATATATATATATATATATATATATATATATATATATATATATATATATATATATATATATATATATATATATATATATATATATATATATATATAAGTGTGTGTGTGTGTATGTATGTATATTTATATAAGTATGTATGCATAAAAATAATTTTTTATATCATTTATAAATTTAATATACTTTACTTATTCCTTTACTTTCTGTATTACGTAATATCAAAAATTATTTAAATCTACATGCATGCGAAACTAAATAAAAATGTATTTTAAACGTAAGTATTTTTCCTGTGAATTTTCAATAATTAAAATTGAAATTTTTAAAAACAATTTAAAGCAAATAATATTAAAACTCATATTCGAAATATCACTGTAGTAGTTTATTTACATAAAATTTCAATCCTTCGGTTTAATAATTTTTTTAAATTTTATTTTGTAGTTTATTTTAAACTACGAATATATTTTCAAAATATCAGGGAAAACTCTTGCCTTTTAAGTTTTTTAAAATTTAAAAGAATTCTGCGAAATGAATTTTTTTTAAATTATCAAATTTTACATAAACGAAGTTTTTACACACTCAATTTTTATATCATCTTTATAAAATTATTGGCATTTTTTAATTTTTTCTTTCCACGAAGTAAGAATATAATAACACCTGAAATTGTTGAGAATTCCGGGATATATATTTAATTTTTATTTTATAAATCTGAATAATTTTTGTCAATATGATTCCTAAAACTTGTGAAGATTTTTCTCTTTTTCTTTTTTTATCCTGTTGAATTATATCTATAAGTTATATAAAATCAAATTGAAAGAAAAATAATCAATTTAATCGATATTAAATTAGATTAAAAACATATTTCGACAAGATTTTGCAAAGATATTCAAGCTGTAATTTATAATAAGGAATGAAATCAAAGTATTTTTTGTAAATATTAGTACATCAAAACTTAATCATTTTTTATAAACATTAAAATATTGAAAACTGCTCCGTAGAAATAAATTTAGTGCCGATATAATAAACAGCATTATTTCTTTGAACAAAGTGAAAAAAATATTTAGCTTGAGAAATGGAAAGTAATTGATACTAATATAACGAATGTTATTTATTAAATGATATTTTTTAAAATAAATTCTGATTTAAATATTTATTTGATATAAAACAAATTCAGTTCATTTTTTCAATTAATTAAACCCAATCAAAACAAATTGATTAAGCTTTATAACGATATGTTTCAAAACAAATTGAAGTTTATTTAAATTTTCTTTTATTAATAGAGATGCTTAAAGAAATGTTAATAGAAATAAAAATATTGAAATATTTATTCATTCCTTATAAATATATAATAATTGAATGTATTTTAAGTTACACTAAAAAGCAAATATACAATATATTTCTATTCGGATATTTATTATAAAAGATGATTAAAAAATAACAAAAATAAGTATCAAATTCTAAAAAAGACATGTTGTGAAAGATATGTGTATTAACTCTTACCTCACACAATGAGACTTCTATTATATATCTCAAGATAAAGATCAGAGACAATATAAATACTATAAGCAAATACGTATATTTCTTTATGTTTATAGTAACGTGATATATATATGTATATATATATATATATATATATATATATATATATATATATGTATTAATCGTGATTTTGCTTTAAAAATAGCATGTTAACTTTGCTATTTTTAAAGCAAATTAATTAAATAACGTTTTAAAAATAAAGAAGAGACAAAACAATTATGAAACAACCATTAATCGCCTAAGGTTTTTTGCGACACAAATAAAAAATATAATTCAAAAGGAAATTATCAAGACTTTTGAATTTTCTGAAAACCAAAATTATACATTGTGATCAAATAAAACAGCTTTTAAACAGGTAAGGCCATTTTATTTTTTTCCTTTTATACTTTAAATATAAAGTTTCTATTCCATTACAATATATTGCGGTTTCATAGTAAATTACAAGATTATATAAATAAATAGAAATAAATCTAACTGTAGTTGTGGTAGAATCTAAACATTAAATTATTAAATTTGTTATTTATCTGAGTGTTTTTTATTGATATTTTAATTATTTTCACAAACAAAACTTTTGAATTAACCACGTTATCAGTTTAACAAGTTATAACAAATTTAAAATTTGTTTGAATAATAGCATAAATAATAAAAAAGAATCAATCTCGACAAAAATATTGATGCATTTGATTATTACTTTATTATATCCATTTTTTTTAATCTGCAAATTTTGTTGTCACAAAAGTCTAGTAAATGGATACAGTTCTTCAGAGAGAAGAGAAAAATCTTGAGTTTAATACCAATCACTATTAAAAAATAAGCTTTGATAGAGTAACGTATAAATCGTCCTCTTTCTTTTCACATGACTAAATTGTTTACTATCTACATTCCCTTAGAAAAACTCCTAAACAGGATATGATTCAACCCGCAAGGAATGAGGTAGATTCTGGGGGAGGAGAGAACTGTGTCCGGTTTTCCAAAAAAGATTGCGGTGGCTCTGTTTAGAGGATTGTACTTAATTGCTTACAGGACCATTTTTATAGAATTTGAATGGTGGATTCCCCAAACTGTGTTTTGAGTGACTCTAACCAACCAATGATTTTTGAACATTTAAATAATTGTACATTATTTTCTCAGTTATAGAACATTTTCAAAAAGTATTGGAAAGCCAGTGAACTAATGGTTTAGGTACTAATGTTTAGCATTCGTAAAATAAATATTAATTAAAAATAAATATTAATATTAAAATTAGAGATGGTTGTCATGTTTTCGCTTTTGGCATGTATGTTTGTAGGAATGGATGTATAAAAATATTCAGTGTTCCCCCTTTTGCAACATGTTCTGAATATAAAAATTAATAAAAACATATTTTTTCAAATGACATTCATAATGAAAACATAGAACATAAAATATCAATTAAAAACTAATTTTTAATGATGCTAACATCTTTACGGAGAAAAATTAATTTAAGATAAATTAATTTAAAATATAAGTATATACGAGTATTTCTTCGGATTTGTATGTATAGTTTCTTATAAGTTTTAATATCTGTAGATTTTCACAACGTGCATGAAGTCCTTGAGGTTACTATAAAATATTTAATAGCTAATGTCTAATGTCTAAATTTCCTTTCGGAAATTTAGACATTAGGCATTAGCTATTAAAATGTTAAATTATATATATATATATATATATATATATAGATATATATATATATATATATATATATATATATATATATATATATATATATATATATATATATATATATATATATATATATATACACTAGGTTCTTAGCATTATATTAGGGATAACTATTCTTTAATAGCGACATTATGAAAAATGTTGATATTTTAACAAATTTAAAATTATATAGGTAAGGAAAACAAATAATATTTTCAATAATATTTCTTTTTCATACCAGAAATAATTCGAACTTAAGGGACTATTACCAAGATATCATTTTGAAATATGTTGTTGACAAATATTTTTGGTTCAAAATGTAAAATGAACTTTTATATTTGGAAAAAAGAAGTGTATTTTTTAAAAATATATCCACAAAAGTTCAATTAAAATTTCTTTCCCGATTAAAGATACATTATATGTAAAAAGGAATCACAATACAAAAGTGTTTTGTTGAAAAATGATTTATGTGATAAATATAAGCAAAAGTCATACTCTAATAAGTGAAACATACGCAATTGAATAGATAGAAAGTGAAAATATGTTATTAATATAATGATTTTAATCAGAATATTTCTAATTATAAGAAAGGAAATTGATATTTATAGAGACTTTCGATAAATATTCTCTAAAAAAGCGATAAATTTATATGAAATGCTTACATATTTCTTTTGCTAACCAAAATATATACATAATTTATAATTTTTAAATTTCTAAGGTAAATGTAATTAAATCATAGGATAAAATTAAGGAAAATTAGAAAAGGGTATTATGAAAAACCTGTATGATTCTTTAAATACATTATGAACACTATATTTTATGAAATCTTCTTCATCACTTAAAATAAAAAGTAATTATCATGAAATGATACCCTACTATTTTAGTGGATATATTGATATAATCCCTTTAATATGATTAATTTTGAAAACCTCATCACTAATGTATTTTGAAAGACGCAAGTTCTATAACTATACAGACTAATAAATACAACGTATTACCATATATTACCATTTCATAAATGTACTTATTATGTTATTCATAAATGTACTTATTATATGTATTTTGAAAGACGCAAGTTCTATAACTATACAGACTAATAAATACAACGTATTACCATATATTACCATTTCATAAATGTACTTATTATGTTATTCATAAATGTACTTATTATATGTATTTTGAAAGACGCAAGTTCTATAACTATACAGACTAATAAATACAACGTATTACCATATATTACCATTTCATAAATGTACTTATTATGTTATTTATTTTTTAACGATTTATTTCTACTAATGCTTTAAAATCAATAAATAATAATCAGTATGAAGGAATATTTTATAGTAAATATTTGAATGATAATTAAGTCCTCTAATAAGTATTAATGCTTTAAAAATAACTTTAAAATATTAATAAAAGTGAAATGTCACATTTACTTTTATGAATCCTTATTGTGGGCCATGAAAAATTAAGAATATATAAATAAAAAAGAATTCTCTTTTCATAAATGCACTTTTTACATTACTTATTCACTAATAATTTATTGTTATTAATTCTTTGAAATTAATAAATAAGTATCTATTCGAAATAATTTTTATGACAAATATTTGTATGCGAATAATGTCCTACAATAAATATATTATTACTATAAAATATATCTTTAAAATACGAAGATGATAAAGAGGAATGTCATATTTATTTTTTTATGATGCTCGATTGTGCATCATGAAAAATTAAGAGAATATAATTCGAAAAAAATTTCATCAACTATACTAAGATAAATTTAAATTATTTTGTTTATTATTTTCATTTAATAGAAATATTCTGATTGAAGTTATAGATAAAAATGCTAAAGCAATTGAAAAACAAAAAATTGAATAAATCTCTATTAAATTTAAGCAAATATACTTTAAAATAGAAATTTATTCAAAGAATTAAGAAACGCAATCACTTTAAAGAATAAATTATGTCTCGTACTTCTTTATTTTAGCATATTCTTAATCATATGTTTAATTTACGCAATTTTCAATTTTCTGGTATTTATATTTTATATTATACTATTTAAAAGGCTTAAAATAATTCACGCAGAATGTAAAAATCTATTTATAATAACTGCAATAAACAGAAAATTGGTTAGCGTTATCTATTGTATAAAAACTAATTATTATGAAAAGAAATATTTTTTTGATTTAAATTAAAAATATGCTGTTATTCAAGCAAGAGTGGAAAAGTATTCATAAATGCACTTATTCATCATTGTAGATTTTATTTTTGATAAAAAATAGGACGTTGACAAAAAAAAAAAAAAAAAAAAAAGGGAAAGTACTTTTCGTTGTCATGGTAATAAGAGGTTTTAAATTAATGATCTTATGCAGCTTTAGTTTTATATTTCATATTTGATTTTTTCCTTCTAAATAAGCATAGAGAAGATTAAGATAATTCAGTATTGCGAAAAACAATTTGTTTTTATGTTCGAATTAATTGATTTATTTTCCTTATTCCTATTTTATAGCATTTAAATCTTATTTGAACGATAGTTTTATTATATTCGTGTGATTCTTTCTTGAATTTAACTATTGATTCAATTTAATCTGATAATAAGTTCAAAATTTTTAAACTTAAAAATAAAACTTGAATAAATATTGAGCTTACAAATATCTTTCAATATATTTTAATACATATAATAATATTAATAATGATATAAATAAACATAAATTTACCTTAAAAGGCATCACTTTGTATTCATATAAATTTTTAAATTGTGGACATTTTTCAGATATGCATTTAATATTTTAAATTGTGCATTTGATTTTATAAAAATGTGTGTAACAAATTAATAAATTAATAAAATGTTTTCCTATGTATTTAATTTCTCACAAAATTATGCATGGCTAGGAAAAAAAAAACATACAAGTTTTATAAAATCAGATATTTTCCAATATTAAACTCATTTTCACTGAAAAAAAACTTTTCAAGGAGTTACAAAGATCGTGGAGAATAGATCTCACTTGAATAACACAAGAAATTTTACAATTGAGATTAAATTACACGAGCATCTGATTCAATAATTAAATTAAATGGGAAAATTAGTTGATTAGGACATTCTAATTGTAAGACAGTATGATGAAATTGCAGGAGCTTTAATCCGAATAGAGGATGAAAGCGAGCCCAACTGATCACGTATTTTTGTTAGTTTAATTTACTTTTATAACAGGTGTTTCTTGACTAAGTTCACGTTCACTGCGTCGCTTTCATTTGTATCAATAATTAGAATTCCAGCTGCGTCGATATAAACGTGGTTTATTGCAGTACTTCAGTGCACGATATCGGAAATTACGTGAATACCCACGAGGATGTTGATAACTTCCGACTGAAAATGAATTTATTTGCTTGGAAATGTTTACATTTGTTATTCATGTTCATTATAGCGTCAATATACATGTCTTCCATGTCGTTAATTCATTCTTATGTTAAAAGTTGCTGAAATGTAATCATTTTTATTTTAACAGTCATTGAAAATGATTTCTCATTGTTTTACATCAGAATATTTTAAGATACAAAGTTTTCAATGAGTGATTTTTTTAGAAAACGGATAGTTAAAATATAATTTTATTTGACTAAAAATTTTGTTATTATACTTCAACGTATTATACTTTTTAGTAATTACTTCTCTTAAAAGCTACTGTTGATTCATGTAATAAAATTTTATTTGCAGTTAACAAATTTATTGCCTCATTGAAAATAGACAAAAATTAACATCAAGTAATTTCTCAATGGATATATTCAAATATTCATTGCTTGACGTCCATAGTAAATGAATATGGAAGAAAAATCTTTAGCTTGTATCAGGAATTCAATTTTACAAAGTATTGTGTGAAGAAAAAAGTGGATTTCAGAAAGAAATGCTTTTTCTAGCTATGCAAAATTTTCCTACATATTTCTCTAATTTCTTTTCATATGGCTTACAGTTTGTTACAGGCTCCAGCACTGATTTAAGTTTTGTAGATTAGATTAATTATCCAAGGGTTTCATGTTGTTAGATATCATTTACGTATGTATATTGTCTACTTGTTTAATGTTGCTGTTACTTATGACACTTGGATAAGCCAAGGTCGCTATACCTTCCTATGCGAATTTAAGTCAATAGGTAGCGCCTTTCATTTTTTAATAAGAGCACCACTATGACTTGTTTAATTATTATCCTGTTTAAAATGACAAAGTGAATTGAAATCTTCGTAAAACTTCCTTTGATATTTTCATGGAAGACCCTTTGCATGTTTACTGGGTACAAGGATTTTCTTCTTCATAAATCTGAGACATTGAATGTATATGTCAGGTTTATATTCTTAACCGATAATATTTTTTCGATAAATGAAACCTGGAGGTTATCTTTGGAAATATCATTTTGATCCCGGTAAAATTTCATTTGATATTTTCATGGAAGATCCTTTGCATGTCTTCTGGGTACAAGGATTTTCTTCTTCATAAATCTGAGACATTGAATGTAAATGTCAGGTTTATATTCTTAACCGATAATATTTTTTCGATAAATAAAACCTGGAGGTTACCTTTGGAAATATCACTTTGATCCCGGTTAATTCATTGCATTTTAACCATATTATAAACATTCTCATTATTTCAAACAACATAATCTCACTTTCTTAATACAATACTTGCATGTATTCATAAATTTAATACCTATTTGCAATTCTTATTTCATGTAATATACTGATTATAAGAATTTTTTTCTGTTTAATTTAAATGTCTGATGTTTCCTTTGCGTAAACTTAATGAGAAAAAAGGAATCTTTAAAATCCCATGACTTTTAAGTCATTTACTTCTTAAGTGGTTTAAAAGATTTTTAAAATGTTACATAAATTGTAAATGAGGAATCATAAAACTGGGAATTAAAAGAAATACGATCGATGCAATAATCGACGGTACGTGGCATGAAATAAGAGAGTTTTTAATCAGAAATCTAACCATAAAAATTGTCTCATTAACCATTAAACTTCATTATAACAATGATGTATCCTTTAAATCTGATTTATATTAACTTGTTTGAAAAGTCTTAGAAGAATTTCTCTTAGCCATATGATTTCCTGGGATAAATGAAGTGTAATAAAGGTTCCATTATTAAGTATATAAAATCAGTAATATTTAATAAATACATGTACGTTTTTAGATTTTTTAGAAATTTATATATTACAATGTATTTTTGTTTTAACAATGCATTTTCGTTTATTTCAATTAATTTTTTTAAAGCTTTATTAAACATTGATTTGAAGGCCAAGAAAATACGCTTAGAAACAATATTGTAAAAATGCCTGAAAAATAATTTTCATGCGTTTTATATTAAGAAATATCGTGAACGCGTGATTGTTTAACATATAAAATCTAAAAGCATTTTTGATAAAGTGTTTAAATGTTCATCTCAAGCAAAGTTCCACATAACTAAAATTGAAATAAAAAATTTAAAATAAGAGGAAGGAAATTATTTTTCAATATATTTAAATATATCCTATTGTATGTTTTTCGGTTTGGAATAATCCTTAGAAGTAATAGGAAAAGCTTAAATATGATATAAAATGAAAGGATTTTCTTTATTTACCAATACCAAGTAATTACGAGTTTTATAAAAGGAATATTCTTTACCAAACTTAAAGCATTATTTCCAGTTAATAATAGCATAAATTATAACAGTTTCTAAAATTATGTTATAATTCCTGAATTAAAAGCCATTAATTACAAATTAACTTATGTTTAGGATATTATTCTTATAAGTAATTTTTAATAAGTACTACAAAAACCGTGTGTGATAGAGTAATTCTTGTAATTTATATGAAGTTGTTTAATAAATAAATAAATTTAATAAATAAAACTGTTTAATAAATAAATTTTAGATTTGATTAGCAGATGTATTTAAATATTAAATTAATTAATAAAAATCAAACAATTTGACATTTAAATGCAATAGCATGTATTAGTGATAAGCACTAAAGTTTCTCTATATATATTTTAATATATTAAAATTATTTTTTTCCAAAATTTTTGTAACAATAGTTTTAGCTGACTTTTTTAAAAATTGATTTTAAATGAAAAACAACTGCTTTTTTTCCATCGTTTTTATTATTGTTTTATTTACTTGACAAAAATATCAATATTTCTTTAGATTTATCAGTCATATTGTTGTAATTTATTTTACTCTTCAGCGAGACAATTTTAATGTGGTTTACCCTGAAATATATCAATTTCTAAATAATCATAAATGATACAATACAAATGAATATACATATTTATGGTGGAGTACGGCAACACTTAGTATTGTAATTAATACATATTTTATTAAATGAGATTTATTGAAAAAAAACTTATTAATATTTTACTGGTTTATTTTATATTTTAATTAACTTCAAGCAAAAACATACCATCAGTTAATATAATATTGTTTTAAATTCCGCATTACTAATACGATTTAGTTTAGAGTTTTAATATTTTACGTTTGGCACTACAAAGAACACATTCTGGTAGCTGAGGTATGTTGTAAGTATTCTTTGCTAAGTTTTGTATACGAAATGTACATTTGAGCAAGATTACTTTGAGACTTACACTTCAAGGATAGAGTTTCGTATGAATTTTTGAAGCGGAAAAAACCCAATAAGTTCTTAAGCACGTCTAAAAATTAATAAATGTATAAGTATAACATCTATCTCGCATTGTTTAACTGTGGCTCCTTTCCGATAAGGTTTATATCACAAGGCAAGGGTGAATCAATATAAAATGATTTGTTTTTATATTATTCGTAAGTGGTTGTCCATAACAACCACTTGTGAACAATATATTATTAACAATTCGTTATTCGTAAGTGGTTGTTACTCTAATATGATATATATTTTAAGATAATGTCCCACAAAATACCTTGCAATTTGAAACTATAAGAAGAGGGCCAGAAATTTCATTTTAGGTTTTTTTAAATAGCTATTAAAATGGAATTTATTAGTAAGAACTAATTATTGAGCACATAAATAAATAATTGAGAATATGATTAATGAGAACTAGAAGTAATCATCAAATGTCAAATAAATAAAAAGGGAGAAGATACAGTTAAAGTCTGTGAAACAAAGAAATGAATCTCTATCAAGATTGAGTTAATTTTTTGAGAAAAACAACAGTGAAATGTTTGCTACATCGAAGAAAAATAAAGGATAAACTTGTTCTCATCAATGCAGTTTTAAAACAAATAAATTTAAATACTTGGTACGATTTTTCATCAATAAATCAAATTCAAAATTGTTTCTAAGTATGAATTTTATTTTCAATCTGTTTTTTATCCAGTGCGTAACATACTTTTTTCTTACAGTAGTTTAGAGCAGCTTAATATACAAAATAAGTTTTAAACTTATAATACTTATTTTTCTTTGCTTTACAAATTATTTTCTGGGTCTTTCAAATTCGTAAAACGAAGCATTTATTAATCCTCATCCATAATCATTAATTTTTTTCCTGCATGTTCATTTAAAAGTAAGTTCTTACGGAAATATTTTGAAGCTAAAGTTAATCTTATTCTTAAATATGAAATTCTTGTTATATTTTCTATTATATTATAAGAAGTAGGAGGGAACATATATTTTTATTTCTTGTTCTAAAAGTGTAATCAAGTCAAATGAATTCCGGTGGAAGTAGGATGATCTCGTAACGTCATTCCTGAGTGACGTTCTTTTATTCTCACGTAAATGTGACATCACATTAAAACTAAAACTTTTTAGTATTTAGTGCTGCCATCTATCAGAATCAAATACATTTAAACTAATCGTTATGGTTTTGACACATGTAAAGAAGTAATTATCTCAAAAAGAAATATTTTTTCTATACATTCATTTTGGAGTGTGAATTCATATATTAACATATTAATGCATCGCAAAGTAAATAATATTAAATTTTTTCCAACAAGTAATCAATAATATTTTAAAAAAGTCATTTAAGCTTTTAATATATATATATAGAAAAAATAGTAAATCTTCACTTATTTTAAAAAAAAAATTGAAATTGAAAGTTGAAATATTTTTCCATTAAAAAAATTTTATGCTAAGCACACACACAAGAATATCTCGCTCATTTCTAATTAGTCTTTTTAAAGTTAAAGTAAAGTATTTTTAAAGTTTAAATTGCATTATTAAAATGACTAAAACAAAAAAATAATAATAATCCAAAATTATTAAGAAATGCTTAAATAATGAATATAATATCCAAGATTAAACGCGTGGAGAGAAACTATTGAATAAATTATTAAATTCTTTCCAACTTCAGTGAGGAAGTATTTTAATTCAATTTTCTCTAAGTTTTTAGTGTACAATCAAAAGAAAATTTGCTTTGTTGTTTGCCGATATTCTGTTTGCTTATTTATATATTGTTGTAGAAGAAAATCAAATTTTAGAATTGAAAGTTTTATAAAATTAAAACAGACACAAAACACAAATTTTGAAAAGAAAATTTATTTGAAATTTTTGTTTTTATAAATGAAAAATAAAAAAGAATGATTCTTTTCATTGTTTTTAATTTGTTAGAAGTGAGTGATTCATTACAGAAAGATACTAATACTGACTAAGCAAATTCTGTGGACGATAGAGTAGTTAGAGAAGCGTCAAACAAATATTTCAATTCAACCGTTAAAGATATTTATAAAAATGAGGTTTGCGTGTATGTTACTGAAACGCGAGTTAATTAAATTTAACAACATATTTATTAATATAAGCAAATAAGACGCATGAAAAGCAGTCAAACATCACAGATGTCACCAACGAGTACAATGCTGCTCATTTCGATTGTTGGAGCGTAAACATTCAACATGTTGCCATTGCTGGATTATAAACTTTAAGTATTGAGCAATGCTGCTACAAAAATATATTCGGAAACAAATGAAAACCAAGAGCTAATGAATTTGATGAATAGTATTTTTTATTTAAAATGAATGCCAGGAATAATTTATCTTGTTGAAGTTTTGTGTTAATTTATATATTTTGTTGAAAATAGTATATAATTTTAAATATGTATCTAACATTAATAGCATAGCACAAAGGATTGTGTTATAGAATTTTTGCCAAAACTTAAAAAATAAGTTATAAAGTTAATTTAAAATAGATTTAGTACGGATATCAAATTGATTTCTTCTATAACAAATTAAATATAATTGCTTAGTTAAAAGCATTCATGCGTTGCTTTATATAAAATTGAAAAAATAGTTAACCAAACTATTTTTACCACTGACCAAAAAAAAAATTTGTTGTTTTTAATAAAGACAGCTGACCATAATTTGAAGGGACAATTTATTTAATGTTAATCCATGTTTCCTATGATGTGTCCATTGACCATCGGGGATTAATTGAAAACATCACGTATAAGCTCATTTGGATAATATTAGGAATGCGCGTTAATAATTTCATTTTGGCGTTGATGTTAAAATAGTTATTCCGGAGACAACTAATTCCTGTTGATATTATCTGCGTGCAAAAAATATGAATACATATTCGTGAACAATGGAAAATAATATTTTGCCCCTATATTTCTGAGCATTAAGGATTTCATCTGATTAAGTATGCAAGTTTATAAGCACGTGCAAAGGATATTCTTTTAATTCAAGAATAGTTTTCTCGACGTTTATTATTCACAGAAGGCATAACGACATCAACATTAAGCAGTGTTAAGGCATCCATTCCTCATCCAGCTACTTTGAATAAGTTTTTGTCTCTGTAACCTCATTCTATCAATACTATTAAAAAAACGTTTGACACTAATTCTGTTAAAAATGTTTATAAATTTTTTATAAGAAGTCTAAAATTAATTCATACTTACGATTAGTAAGTATACAGACATGATATAGCAACTTATTACATCAATATCTGTTATTAAAAAATAACAAATATAGAAATTTTTATTATTATTTCAAATAATTTTATGATGTAATTATGATGTAAAATGAGTAATGTATCAGTCAAATAATTAAAGTGAAAAAACAAAGTTATGTTCATAATATGAGTCTGAGATGATAGTATCGCGGTAAATATTCTTAAAATTAATCTTACTTAAATCGATTTTTATACGATAACAAATCTTAATAATTTTCTATTATCTTTCATAAAGGTCAAATTATTCCAAAAATAAAAAAGAATGATATAATAACACACTATAAAAAGAATTATCAAAATTTTTCATACATTTGAAAAACACTTTAATTTTATCAGAGTGATATTTATTTTGTGTTTAAAAATATGCTAGTAATAAATCTTTATTTAAAAATAAAAACTGACTATTTTTGAATTGTATACGTGATTTGATTTGATTCATATTTTCATTTTCTTTCTTATTTAACATCATTTATTGGAATTTTGTATATTCTATAATATTAAATTTTGGAATTTAATTATACTATCTATCAATTAATCTTTTACTTATAATTAAAATTTTCATTATTAATAGTGAATAATTAGTCGTATTCACTATTAATAATGAAAATTTTAATTATTAGTGAATAATTAGTCGTATTCACTATTAATAATGAAAATTTTAATTATTAGTGAATAATTAGTCGTATTCACTATTAATAATGAAACATAGTAAATAATTATTAATAATTATAAATTTAATAATAAGGGCGAAAAAGTTATACACATCACATTTATTAGTTTATTTTCTAAAATGTAATAAAAATACAATAATTGTAATAATTAACTTCACTTTTATCATCATAAGTCGTTTCATTTATAGATATTTTTTAAATTTAAGTAGTTTTTAAATTTTATTAACAAT
Source organism: Latrodectus elegans (assembly GCA_030067965.1). Taxonomy (NCBI): domain Eukaryota; kingdom Metazoa; phylum Arthropoda; class Arachnida; order Araneae; family Theridiidae; genus Latrodectus; species Latrodectus elegans. The sequence continues at coordinate 61,589,745 of CM057822.1, read as the reverse complement.
GCACATTGAATTATTTAATTCATATAATATTTGATTCCAAATAAAATGCTTGTCTTGAAAAGATTTTTATACACTTTAAATGTTGGATTTTCCAAAAAGTTACTTCGAATAAAATATATATAGACAGAGAATGTAGCAGCTCTACAACCAACACAAATGCTTGTAGTTTTCTAAATATACCTTCATTAATAGATTAAGTAATACTAAGGACATTTTTTTATTTAATATTTAAAATGCAATTTCGAAGAATTTAAAAATATTATATAAAATGTATTTAGAAACTAAAGAATACCTTTAAAAAAAACTTACTAATTTATATTATTTAATACAAAAATGTATTTATAAAAATTTTAATTTTTTAGAAAATTTTTATTATTTAAACAATTTATTAATATCAACACAATGAAAAGTTAATTTTTTTCCAATTATATTTAATGGTGATAAATATCTAGAACTTATTTTTTAAGTAATAAATAACAACTTTTGCTATATCTGGCATTTCTGGCAAAGGGCATACCTTACTGGCGACAAGTACTATAATTTTCTTTTGCAATATATGGCAAATCTTAAGAGAAAAGAAAGAATCAATACATCATGAAATTAAGGAGCCACTTATGGTAAAAGTTAAAAAGTCGTCTAGGAAGAGGTATCATATGCTAATGATTATTTATGATGCATTTTAGTTTTTCTTACAAATGAGTAAAAGAAAAGAATTCCAAAGTCATTCCTCACTGATATTTATTATTAAATTTGCACTTTCTTATTCACATGTACTTAAGATAAATATTTGTAATATGCATGTATTTGTAATATGTTCAGTTAAAATTCGTTTATTCGAAACTCCTTTCAATAAAATCCCAAGAAAATAAACAAATTGGATTTTTATTTGCTTCCATGTTACAAAAATTTCATATTAAATTTTAATAAGAAAGTTTGAAATTAACTAAGTAGAATAAATAATTATCTTTTAACCAATTTAGTAATTAGGTTATTAGATAACTTGAACTAGTATTTAAAAGATAAGCTTCTTTGATTAAAATATTTTAAGTAGTGGTTTGATTTCAGTCAATATTAAGTTTTGCTTTTTATTAATAATAAAATTGAGCAAAACAGTATTAATTCAGCCAACATTTTTCGAAAAAATCATGGTGATTCAAAATATATAAAACATTTTTCGTGACGCTTTTGCATTAAGTACTAAATCGGTTTTGATTAATGAAAACAAATTTTGAAAAATTAACTTATTTTTGAGACATGTACACTGCTGGTCACCGTAAATACAACATCCTAAAAGAAGCATGCATGTAACATGAAATTTACCACATGCATTAGAGGAGGTGAGATATGCAAATTATTACAATTTCAGTGCAGATGCACATCATGCCCGCCTGTGGCGCCACTTCAAAACGCTATTTAAGGCGTGGATACTTAGATTATTTCAAGTTCGGCAATTTTTTTCTTGAGGGTTTTTAAAAAACGATCAATTAAGCCTCGTACAAAACAGCTATCAATTTTTGATCAAGAATAGTGGCTTACCAAGATTGTGGATGATCTTTCAGAGAAATCGGTAGTCGCGTTGGACGAAACCAAGCAACTGTAATGCGGATAAGTGTCGTTGTATGCAGGAAGATACGATAGACCGACGTCTTCGACCGTATCCACTTCAGTGCAACACTTAACGGGATGACAGGCAAATTGTGCGCATGACAGTGACGGATCGCTCAGCCACATCACGAACCATAGCACAGCACATCTAGTGTTGTACGTACCACTTGATCCAATTTACAGCAGAATGGTCTATCCGCAAGACGTTCATTGCTTCGTCTACCCTTGACGTAGAACCATAGATGTCCCCGCCGCCAATGGTTCAATGAAAGAAGGATATATACAGCATAATATGGAATGAAATTGTCTTTACTGACGAGTCACGTTTCTGCCTGCATCACTACAACTGTCGTATTTGAGTCTGGAGTCACAGTGGAGTGGGGACGCTGAACAGCTGCGTTATGCACCACCACACCGGTCCTGCACTAAGTATTATGGTATGGGGAGGTATTGGATATAAATCTCGTACTTTTCTAGTACGCATTGCCGGTTCTTTAAGCAGACAGTTCTACATTTCCGAGGTGTTGAAGCCAGTTGTCCTTCCTTACCTTCAGAGCTTGTCCACAGTCATAGTCCATTAGAATAATGAGCGACTATACGTGGCACGTATTGTCCTAGGTTTTTTCGTCAGTCATCAGATTGATTTGCTTCCCTGGACAGCTTTATTTCCGGATCTTTAACTGATAAAAACATGTGTTCTATGGTTGTTCAACGATTAACCTAGATTACATCCCCAGCTGCCACAACAACAGATCAATTTTGGTAACATGAGGATGCTGTTTGGTCTGCTGTACCCCCAAAACACATCCAAAGTGTCTTTGAATCAATGCCGAGGCTTGCAGTAGCGGTGATCTCCAACAATGGCGGCTACTTTGGTTACTGATTTTGTTAAGAACCACACTTCACAGAAGTCAATAAATTCAATCATTTGATACTTGGTCAACATGTTACCTACATAAATTTTGTCGTGATATGTCTTGTCTTTACTAGTGTTGCAATTTGAGTGGCTGTCAGTGTACATTAAATTGCTCATGTATTCATTACTAAATACTCATATATTAAATTACTAGAAAAAAGGGAAATTCAATTGAGATTTTATGGTCAGTACATTAGCATTAAAATATATTTGTAGTTTCAAGGTTATGTTTATATAAATGAGAAGAATGAATATAATTAAAAAAGGCTAATAAAAGTATGCATGTAAATTCTTAATGTTTTTAATTGAATTGTCAAAAGCGATAAAAATTTTACGCATTTTGAGTATTTTGAAACATTAAGATCTTGGATTTATTTATTACAAAATTTGTAATATACTTTAATGTAACTTGATTCTTTATTACTATTATTAGTTATATTATAGCACAGTTATATTTTAGTAGGATTTCTAATTTAAAAATTTCTGCACAACTTATTAATAAATGCAATCTTATGATAAGGAAATGTTGAATGCCTTAAAAATATTTGATTATAACTTGAGGCTACATTTCTTAAACATTTAATAGAAAACAATCAAACTTGCAGACTTGCAATTTTATAGTATTTTTATAACCGATAACTACTAATTTGTGCTATACAAGCATTAATTTTACCTTTTATATTAATATATAAATTTTTCTTTAAAAAAATCCAATTTATTAAAGAACATTTTATTTTCCAGCGTTTATTTTTTTTAAATCAGGAACAAGAATTTTTTAAGAAATAAAGTAGCAGCTTAGTGAGAAATATATTAGAATGAAAATATAATAATTTAAGAAAAAGTTATGTTTTAAATCATTTCATTAACTTTGATGTAGCATAAGTGCTTTATGTGTTAAATAATATCCTATGAATTTTAATAAAGGATGAAAATTGCGTTAATACTTTTTAAATTATATTCATAGTGGGATTCATAAGAAAAAAAAGTGCAGCTTCTGTAGTCCGAAGACTGTCTTGGCTCCATGCCTGTTAGTGTTAGCTGGGAATTATGGAGTGGCCTTTACACCTTGGGTGACCCTACCAGGAGTAAAAACTCCCGACGTACTTCGCCCATTCCTCCCAGGAACATTTCCTTGCCACGGTGAGACCTCAAACAAGACTAAGGTCCAAACAAGACTAAGCCTCAAACAAGACTAAGCCTCTAACAGGACTCACGTCAAGTTACCTAAGCAACTGGACTCCGTTCCAAAGATTAAAGAAGCACAGTCCCTTCAATCTGATTAACTCACTACACTTAATCGAGAACAATGGCGAACCACATGCCCTTCACTGCGGTCTGAACCCTGCTGAGGCTCTTTCCAATGTTCATTTCAATTACGAACTTTCTACGGTAGTCATCAAGAGGGATTGCTTACCTGAATTGCTAAAACAACTAGCCTTGGAAACCATTAATAATATACCACCAAATGACATAAGAATCTACACGGATGGCAACAAAATAAATCACCAAACTGGCAGTGGAATTTTCATCGAGACTCCTCATGACAAACTGTCTCTTAGTCAACGTAATCCTGACTTCTGTTCGGTCATTCGTAGCGAACTAACAACCATCAACACCGGATTGGAATCTATCATGAGTGAAACTAATCATAGTGATGTCTGGATATTAACTGATAGCCGTAGTTCAATTCAGCATCTGCAAAATTGGACCTGCTTTGGAGACCAAACAAGCCTTTCTATTTTACACAAGCTTAAAATTGTCTCCCTTCGGCATAATATCTATTTTCAATGGATGCCATCTCACGTGGATATTGGAGGTAATGAAATAGCAGACACTTTAGCAAAGGAGGACTCCGGTCATCCTGCTTCTTCTTCTTCCGCACTTACCTACCTTGAACTCTTTTACCTGAGAAAAGCCCAGATTAAAACCAATTGGCAGGTTTCTTTGACTCACCAATTCTACAAGGATAGAAAGCCGGGACCTTCTCTGGCTCTTTCCTGTGATAGGAAATACAGCACTTGCCTTGCTCGTCTCGCCTCTGGACACCTGAAATGCCTCACTTTTGTAGCGGGTAACAAGACCTTCCTCTTCTGTCCTAAACGCCATGGATACTAAGCTTCTCCTGAGCATATACTGAATTGTATGAATATAATATGAGACTAAATCTACACTTCTCCCCTCCTGGTCATCGATTTCCTCTCAGTCAACGGACTCCTAGATTTGGTATGACTCCGTCAGACCCTTTGAGATAAGCTACAACAACAAATTATATTCTTCAAGTAAAATCTTTATTGAAAGTCCTAAATAGCAAGGAACATAAAAATATATAGTTTTATTTTGACTTGGAGCAAAGTAAATAATTATTTCGAGTCAAGCATTTCAAGAAGAGTAGAATTTCATTAAAAATAAAAGCGTAATTATAAAAACTCATAAATTTTATATAAAAAAACTTTAAACACATACGCATTATATTTCCCAATTAAAATTTCCACTCTTTAGATACACCATGGAAGGATTTTTTGTCTCACATCTATCTTTATAATTTATTTAAAAGTAAGCTAAAATAATATTTTTGAAAATTCAGAAAAAATTAAATAATATGTAAATTAATTATGCTTTTTAAAGAAGTAACCAGCTAAACAAATTAAAATAAAATTCATAAAATTAACCAGACATTTAGACCTTTCCATTTCTTTTCATTTATAAAAAATTTAAAATACATTCAGTATTTTGAATGAAATATGTATAAGAAACATGTATATGCTCCATTTGGTAAATATTGATCTCATTAAAATATTCTATAAAAGATTTGAATTATATATTAGTTTTAAGACTAAGGTGCATTATAAAATGTAATAAAATGCTTGATTTTCTAATTGTAAAACTTATTTAAGACTTTTTAAATAGCCAAAAAATTCAATTCATTAGTTTTCACAAACTTCTTTTACTTTACTAGAAATGTAAGATTCTAATAATTAATTTCATACTTATATTGTACACAAACTTTCTAACATGTTCAGATAAAATAAAGAAAGTATTAATCTGATTAAAGATAAAATATTTAAAGTGCACTTTTTATTGAATAGTTCAATATAGATACTACATGCACTTGCATTAATTTATTGAATATTAATGTCTTATAAGATTTATAAAATATTATTCAGATTCTCTTATCTTCTTTCCTTCTTTGACAAAGTAATATTGATTGCTGCTTTACTATTTTTATTTAGTCTGGCTATTATCACCTTAAATATGTCATTAATTTTTGTTTACTCTGCTTAATATAATTATATTAAACACATATTATATATATTTTTCCTCACATATTTTGAAGATCTTATTTTTATTTATATATAGTTAACATTTTTCTTTTATTGATTTTAATTTACATAAAAGTATTCGAGACTCATTGCCGGCTTTAATATTCAAAAATTAGTTTTTTTGCAGATAAGGGTTTAACTTGGTTAAAACTTTAAAAAAAATATTAGATAGATGTGTTAGAAAATAAATTTAACTTACAAACATTTTCTTGGTGTTTCATTTGTACTTTACTTGGTGATAGTCAACTGTAAAAATTCCTGAAAAGCCTTGAACACAGAATTAATTAATTAAGTATAGTTTATAATGTCTCATTATCACAATTAACATTATTATTGATGCTGTTATGGCATCCAATAATACGTTACATCTGATACAGATCAAATACGTATTAATGATGCAAAATACATTGAAAAGTGCTATATCTAGTTGTGCTGTGTTATAATTAGTGGTTACAACGCTATGTGTTTCTACAAGACACGTGCAATTTTATACAAAATTCATCAACGAGCAAACATTGAAATATTTTCAATTAATGGTTTTTTTTTATCTTTTTTTGAGCTTTCTTGATCTGAATTTCTCCTGATTATTTACTAATGTGAGATTTATATGAAAAAAAAAGCAATTTTTATTAATCTTAGCTGAAATAACTTAAATTTCAGGACGAACTATAGAGTGCATTCAACAGCTATATGATAGGATAGTAAGCACATTGACATCCATTTCTAATGACTTTATGCACTTCACAAAGCTCATTATTCCATTTTTGCAAAAAATGATCTTATTTTATGATTACATTGCATATTTTACTATGTGTGAGAAAAACCATATACTTTGTTGCATATTCTCAGCTTACATGGTTTTTATTTAAAAGTTTTAAAAATTCTGTAATAGGGAATATGATTGTACAGATTAAATATGTTATATTTTACAAAATACATCTAACAGCACATTGGGCATTTTGGTTTCCTTCAAATTTAATGTATGGGTAAATACATAGGAATTAATTCTTCTAATGAGAAAACATCATAGCACATATTTACTTCCTAAAGAATCAGCTTCTCTATATTTTACGAGTGTTTCTCTTAATTTAATTAATGGACATTAATTTTCTAACCAGAGCAAATGCATAGTAAATTAAATATACTGCTTTAACTTTCCTAATATTACGATATTAAATTCATAGATTAAAAATCGACTTTTATCTAATAATTCAGAAAGTTAACTAAGGAATTTTTCTCTTTAAATTTTGGTATTTACTTCTGTTAGCTTAAATAGTATTATACAGATAATTTATATAACATTATGCTTTGAAAAATAATATTAACATTTATTATATGAATCTGTAATAAAGGGAAATTATGTTGTGATGCCTGTATGTTTTTTGTTATAAAGGGAAATGAGTATGGTAATTATATTCCTATTATGAGTCATCAATTAATTGATGCTAGCTCATTATATTAAAAAAGAAAAGATATATCAGAGTAATTAAGTTCTAATATGCCATTACAATAAACTCTTTTTCATCCTTGCGCAGACTATACGACTTCTGGGTTTTCTTCTACGTCTAAATTCTTAGAGAAACTTCAAACTTTTATTAAGACGAAAATGTTTCAATAGAAAAAAATTAAATTTTGGCCGATTTTCTAAAAAAAAATAAGTTAAATTTATGTACGCTGAATAAATTTATTATTCCTCAAGTCATAAGAGTTTTTTATGATTCATAGAATGTTCTAATATACATTTTTGCTAATTTATATTTTTTTTTATAATGTTATGAATTTTTCAGAAAACCCCCATTGCGGTAACCACTCCACTCAACTTTGCAGGTAGTCTCGAATTTACTGTAGCAAAATTGAAAGTAAACTGCGAAAATAATTGAAAGTAAATTTATGCTTATAATAATCTCATTCAATATAAAAATATTCTCAGGAAATGAGTAATTATTATTCATCTATCAAAAGTGTACATGAGTATACATGTATAATATATATGTATATCAAATTTGTTGTAATAACGAAGGAAATAGTTGATTTTAAGTAAAAATTATTACATTTGATTTGATTTTTTTGCCTCTTTTTACCGGGTAATTAATTTTTGGTATTAGAGAATATTGTATGATATTTAATTAATGTATGAATGCATAGGATAGGAATATACGATATACATGTAAATATTTAATGTTCCAACACATACGATAAAGCACTAAAGGCTCAAAGCTCAAAGGTAGATATGCAGTGGTTATAATAAGCATTTTAGAACATTTCAAAAGAAGCATGTTTAAATTTATATAAAAGAATGAAGAATAAATTTTAAAATTTATTGTGTCTTTTATATACTACATAATAAGAATATTGACTTAATTTGATAAGAGTGATTCAATAGATAATAAGAAAAAGTAATGTTACAAAAGTTAAAAATAACTATTGCCTTAATATTAAATTAATATTTTCATTGAAAAGTACTTTTGATTTCATATTAAATGCATTTTTTTATGACATATTATATTAATTGTAAATGATTTTGAAATTAGCCATTTAAAGCTTTTTAAGAAACCAAAAGTGTCTTTGGTGTCATTACTTCACACTTAGTGTAGCATAAGTGAAATTTATTGCAATAATTATTTTACGTTCTCATTCTTTAAAAAATGCTCATTATAAAATATATAAATGTTTCAATACTTGACATATCTATCATGAATATGTTAATCACTCTTTTTGCTCTTCCCGAGTTGTGAATAGTTGTAATTTAATAATGACATAAAGACGAATATTTATGATTATTACGAAATAAAATATTTGTTGTTAACGTTCAAGAAAGTGTAGTTAAAAGAATAAAAAGCGAAGAAACATAGTTATCATTGTTTAATGTAATATAAATATTCAACAGTTCATAAATATGATTGTTTTCTTGTGCAAAGCCCATTCTTACCAAGTTAAGAATTTATAAAATTCTCTTCTTTAATTATCTTGTATCACATCAATGTAAGAATACTGTAGATACATAAAATAGAATACATAAAAAAGAAATTTTCATTTTGGGAATAAATATTCACAAAATAAATTCTAAACAATATATTTTTCTTTTTTAAATCTTTATAATTAGTTTCATACATGTTTCATACTTATTTGTCAATCTTTTAATTTTGACAGTCAAATAATCGTAGTAAACTTTTTAAAAATTTACAAGCATTGTCCTTTATAAAAAAATTTAAATGAAATATTTGGCTTGTATTTCAGAACTTAAACATTTTCCTTATTTATATAATTTACACTCACTAATCAAGCTACTGATGAGCTTTGGTTTTAATACTTAGACTGTATTTCTAATATTTTTGGAAAATTAAATGAACTGAACTCAGATTCGCAAATGTCCAATGTAAATATCCTCAAGATAAGACACAAAATAAATCTAGACATACAAAGAGTTTAAATTAAGAATGAATATGCAAAAGAAAGATGTTTTCATAATAAAGCTTTTTATAAGGTTCTTTCCATGCAAATATTAAAAAAAAATAAATAAATAAAACTCACCGAAATATCAAATTCTAAATTTTGACCATTCAGGTATCACCTGAATATCACCAACATACACACATATTAGTTGTAAAGATCAAAAAATTGTCCAAGAAGTGTTAACTTTCGTATCTAATTCCAGCAAATTATCGAAAATAAATTTTATTAATATTTTCAAATTCTAGAGAATGCTTCAATATTTTGGATAACTTTTCAAGAAAGTATTAGACTTCTAAATGTTTCACTATATATTTCATAAATATTTCAAAATAATTTCAGGAAAAATAAAAATTAATTGGATAAATAAAAATTAATATTGATGAAACTTTAAGAAATCTGAATTGTTTTTAACATAGTAACGAATGCGTTTTATCTATGAGGAACTAATTTTTAAAATTAACATTAAGGAGCAAGATTTATTAAACGTATCCAGTTTTTAGGGAAAAAGCTTGAAATTGAAGAAAATAAAGTATAACAATATAAGTTGATTTATATATATATATATATATATATATATATATATATATATATATATATATATATATATATATATATATATATATATATATATATATATATATATATATATATATATATATATATTTATGTATATATATATATATGGGAATTCCCAGAATATTGAAAGGAAAAACTGATGGGAAATGGGAATTTAGTTGTTTTAATTAAGCTTTAGAAATATTTGAACAGAATATCCAAAATAATATATTGTACATGAGATAAGACAAATAATTTAAGCATTTTGCAAGTATGTGATATTAGTCAAGATTTTATTAATTAATGATCAACAATTGGTTAACTGAAATTAATTCTATCAACATGCAGGGCTTAAACTTAAAATGAAATAAATTTCATTAAATGAATTATTATGTGTATTTCACTAATAATCTTTATTTAACTCTCCTGATCTGTAAACATACTAATCTATTAAGGCATCAGAAGATCAGTTACACTAGTTCAAACCACTCACAAATTTTTGTATATCTTGACTTAAACATACGAGAAACTATGATGAGTTAAAGTTATTATTTCAATTGTTTTCTGGTCCCCAATCAAGCACAATTATCAATTGTGCGCGAACACTATAAAAAATAATATAATTAACACATGTGATTTAGCGATTAGCAACTTGCTTCTCCTTGCACTCGATTCAGTTTCAAAAGCAAGTGGAGTTATTTATAAGAAAATCAGCACTGCTATTCTTATGAAAGCTTCTTCTAAACTGTTTTCTAAAATTCCCTATTTATTTCACATCTAGGTCATGGGCAATAGCTCATCGCTAAATATATAAATTTCTACTATTATCGCAATTGTATGAAACTCAAAATCTTTCTGTTATGAGTAATTAAATAAAAAAATAATTTTTGAAAGTAAAATGTTCTTTAAATTAAAAATTGAACATAAATACAAATTTTCCAGAGAATGATTATACTAAATATATGTTTGTAACACAAATTAAAATGGTACTATAATTTTGATGTGCCGCTAAGGGGATGAGCTAAAAATTGAAAAGAAATAGGAATTGTTTGGCTATAAATATTTCCAGATAGTTGGCAAACTGCTCTGCTTTTTTTATTTACTTCTAGAATGTGGTTCTTCAGCCTGCTCGTTCTCTGTAAGTGAATATATTTTTTGGACATAATTTATTTTAATGAATTCTTACTGGAAAATGTAGATTTTTATTTTTGCTTTATCACTGTTGGTGTATCTTCAGAATTGATTTCGCAATTTAGTAATTTCTTTAAAATCTATTGAAATATAGTGATTTAAATGAGCATCTTTTATCATTGTTTTAAGAAATCTCTCCGTCCAACAAAACCCATAAAAGTCTAGTATTTGTTGCGACATCCATCCCATACTTTGTGTTACCACAGCTTGTGAAGGCGCATGATCTTAAAATGTCTACTAAAGCAGCTTTTGTTTTGTCAACAGTTAATGAAAGAAAACTTCCATTTGCTGAAAAAAGTTTTTTTTAAAGGATGTGAACTTTAATTTACGTTACTTTAATCCGTGATTATTTATCAAATCGTCGAAAAAGCTATTATTCCGTAAGATTAGAACTTGCAGGGATTTCCCACTTTAATTTCAGAATTTCTATCGCTTTTAACATTTCTTCCTTCAGAAACTACTCTGAGACTTTATCTAAAGGAAACTTTAAAATGATTGAGTGTTAAGAAGTTTACGCATAAATATTGATACTGGTTATTGAAATTACACAAAATCACGCTAGAAAGGAAATTTTGTCTTTATTCTTTTCAGTAGCTATTGTTGACTTTAAAGGTCTTCTTGAAGTATGCTAATGTAACATAAGCTGTAGGACTTCATTGTTAAAAATCAAACATTGAACTGAACTATCCTGTGTGAAATATTGTTTTGGTAGGTTAAGAAAGCTTGGTCAATATTCTTAGCCATGATATTGACTATAACTTCATATATTTACTTCTAAACAAGTGCTGTGATCTGGTAATGCTGAAAATGACTAGTAAAATGTGTCTGTTAGACACTCTAAGACTTAAGGCAATTGTTATATACTTAACTTTAACATTTACTTATAAATGAAACTGTTATATATATCTCCTTTCTAGACTGATAACTTTGAGGCTAGTATGATTTTGAATATAAGCTTAGTGTTTTTTAAGAGATTAATTATATAACGACTAAGACCTGGACTGATAAACAGGCTCTATTCAAAGCCATTTCAAAACAAATTGTATTAAACTTGAAACAAAGAGCATTTGAAATAAAGTATTCTAACTCTTATCTTTCAACCAAACAAAAAGAATTTACACATTTGAATATAACCATTAAGAAAACTAAGTGAAAATATTCTAACTATCTTTTGAAATTCAAAATTTAATTAGCAGCTTAAGAATATAAACTGGATGAATGTTCCTGACTTTCGAGATTCCTTCCATTCTCAATATAGTACTTAAATAGTTTTTCAGCTTCAGGTCTTTGAATATAAGAGCTTAATATAATTATCATTCATCTCAAAAACTAAGCATTTATTTAATATCATCGTAAGAAAACCGTACATTTATATATGTATCTTTAATCTAGAAGATTAAATTGATGAAAATGCTTAGTTTTATAAGTTGTTAACCGAAATTAATTTTTTAGGTATTTTGCATTTAATTCATTGCCAGTCATATGATGATCTAGCCAATGATGAGTGCTTTAAGAAAATATATGTATGTGGTGATCTTAGATCTAGAGTTAGTGGCGAAGATGGTAAACTTATTACAAATGCCCGTGAATTTGTAGGCCGATGCAAGTATGTAGCATTTTCTTTAAATATTTTAAACTCACATTCTAAGCGTTATGTAGCTTAGATGTGTAAAATGAAAAGAAACAAACTAAAAAATATTTACGCAGAAGCTTTATTGTATTTAAAAGCTAACTAGCTGCCTTGAGCATGCTGATTAATAACTGTTCCTTCTACAGACTAGTAGTCCATATGCCTTCAGTTTCAAAATCTTTATACTGCAACGAAACTTAAGACAAATTTTAATCATTTACTTTATTGCATACTATTATAGGTATTTAATGTACCTATCGTTATTTAATTACCTATAAGAACTTAAAATCTGAACTTTAGACTTGTACTCCTAAAACAAATTCTGAAGTTATAATAATCTTGAAAGTTTATTTTAAATTATAAAAACGAAGTCTCTTTATTTTAAAAATAAACGTTTAATTCCAATTCTTGTAATTTTCCATTTGAAAGTTTAAGCTGTGTATTTAGTAGATAAAATAACGTGAAATTAAAAACTCGGAACTTAATTTTTAGAGCTAATAAGGAATTTATGGCATGTATTGATGATGCTGCTATCTTCTGTAAAGGAATGCTGAATGACTTCTCAGAAATGGTTTTGAAGAATAGGATGGGCTTAAAGTTGATATGTTCGGAACCAGCATGGGGTCAAAGTAAGTACTGAAAGTATCGTAATTGAAATAACACTAAATTTGTATTACAGAATGCATATAAATGGTCAGAAGAGGGTTTTTAGTAAAATTTACAAGAACTAGTTCTTGATCTTAAAACACAACTATATAGAACTCAATCTAGTTACGTAAATTCTTCTATAAAATAAAAGAGCCTTGACACTGAAACCTTTCATTACTTGTTACACCTCTAAGAATAATTGTAGTGCCCTTACGAACCAAATTTATTTGAGATTTAATTATAAGACTGTTTTTTTTCTTTACAAAATAATTAATAAATGGAAAATGGACACAAATCAGTTAACCTCCAAATTAAACAATACTTGAATATATCTATCCACAAGCTTACAACTATAAGCATAACTTCATTTAAATCTTTAGTTCAATTTTCAACAGTATTAGTTCGGTATAGTAAATAAATCAAACCTAACAGTTTTGTATATTCACATGAGCTTTAATATTTGCGTTAGAATACTTTAGTATATTCTTCCCGTATATAAATTTTAGAGAGCAAGCTTTCAATGTTATCATTATTTTATTTGTCATTCTCGTAAGTGTTCCGCAAATCTAGCTCTAATTTCAACTGGCTAGCTTGTGATTAATCAAATTTTATTGCTTAACATTACTATTTATTGCTACTGAGTATCTTAATTTGCTCAACCACATCGTAAAATCTGAATACTGAACATAACTGCAGTTTTAATATTCTTACTGAACTTCAAAGCTTCCATTAATTGACTCAAATTTGAAAAGTTTTCCTTAACGAGTTTTGTTTTATTTAAAGGTAAACCTTAATTTTTTAGAATATCTAAATTATGCACAGTGTATAAATGAAAACGAGCCAAGGTTGTCTGCAGAATGCCGTACAGAGGATGCCCTAAAACCTGACGATAGACCATGGTGGTGCCTTATACCAGAACCTTGCGAGTAAGTGCAAAATTTTATGCAGTTTTCTTCAACTCTTAAGATGAATTTAGAAAATTTTTATATTTGGTTTCAATTAAACTTTAGTTAGGTGTTGTGTGTGTGGAAAATACAATGATTTAATGTTAAACTAATCAGATTGCAAAGATTTTTTTAGACTTCCAGTTTCTGCCATAGTAATAAAAGAGAAATTGTAAATGGCTAAATAAAATTTTAGAGATCTTTAAGAAGTTGAGAAGAACCGTAAACTTGATGCTAGAAGCAAGTTTCTAAATGTAATTTATATTGAGCACATACCCGCGCGCACGCATGCACACCCTAGTTCAAATAAGACTCCATATTTCATGAAAGTAGTCTAAAAATTTGCTTTTAAGACTGATATACTTATCAGCCATGGTGGCTATCTAGAAAAATTACTGTATCTTAGTTCATAGAATTTCACTTTAAAGCGTAATAACACAATAGAAACCTTTTGAAGATTGAATCAACTAAATTTAAGACTTCAATGAACTTGAACAATTATATATTTAGTGTCAATTATTTAATTTCAATTGTATGTACCTAATCTTATTTTGTCTGGGTTTCCGAGGTTTTAGTAAGACGACTTTCAACCTGATATCTGTATTAAATTTTCAGTATTCTGTCACATAAATGCAACTGTAAAATTCTGTAAGCACATGAATTGAAGTGAATACTTGGACTTTAGTTTTTTCTGATAGCTCTGCAGCTATTTAGGCCTTTGGTTTTTATGAATTTAGACTGTTTCCAAAACCTCAAATCATGCTATAAACCTAAATTTATGGCTCTATAATGAGCACTTATCTACTTCTTGCGATTCATAATAGGTAAGTAACATGTCGCTATTACATTTAACTTTGAGCCACGATTGCCTTGTCTGTTTAGGCGTTGTTTTGATTATCGGAAGGTAGGGAGTTCAATTCATTGCCGATTGAAGATTCGTAGTGTTCGCTAAAGGTGTTTGCCACAACCCCAGTTTTAACATGCCTCAGTCTTCTCCAATTGAACTGATACCTATAGAGTGAAAGACCAAGTATTATCTTCCGTTTGGCCCAACTTCAAATTCATGAACTCCACTCGGCTGCTTTTAACTGGGCTAACATGGAATCGTGATGGCACAATTACCTTCTTGGAATTCAGTACAAATACTTTTGCTCTAATATACGGTTAACCAAAAGGAGTCCTTAGTTTGGGAAAAAGCTATATTAGTCTTCACATGAGACACGTAAAGACTCCCAAATTCAGTTTATTGTATATACCTAATTTTCCTATCGGATGAAATAGTAATGTGTTAACAGTCGAAATTTTGGGAACGCAAGATAAATGCTCATGCCCTTGACTATAATTGCTCGTAAGCTGTAGCAGTAAAACCACGCTCATACTATCTTAGGAAACGAACGTAATGTAAACTAAAACTTAATGGCATACATAGTTCGAGATTAATTTCCTTCAAAATATATGGATTGAGTACGACTATCTTCGAGTGTATCATGACACCAAAGATAATGAACATGTTTAGTCTCTTAACTTTGTGTTTGAGACTCATTTATGCTGCAATATTTTTCACTCTACACCAGTAATGTAAATTTAAGGTTGAAGTCAAGAAATTGTGTAATTTAAGTCGGCATTCTCTTACAAAAGCCTACTGAGGGATTAACTTTTAATTTTGAATCTAATCTTATTTTTAAATGTTCGTTTTTAGTTGAAGATGGTATAAACTACTAAACTTCACTCTCAAGTTCTTATGAAAACGTGCATAGTTTCGTTTGCAAGAACCAGCCTACGCTAACATCATTAAAGATAGTAAAAGCTAACGTACGAGCCCTAAATTGAATGCTATTTTTAGGATCTGTATCTCCAACTCTACCCAGCAGCATAAATTTCGATATTAACTACTCCCGAAATTGCCTAAAATTAAATATTTGAAATTTCTAATTGTTTTCAATAGACATCTTTAACTTGAAGAATACTCTCAAATTTCAGTTAAACTGAGTTAAAACTGTCAAACATTGTATTTTACAACTCTGAAATCATAATGTACCAACAAAGAAAATACCAAGATTCTCATGCTGGTCTTATTTTAAACGAATGAAATAAGTACGAAGTTTAGTAACAGGTGAGCATTTAAACTTAAGACTAAAATAAATCGTGATAGAAATTCTCGTAAACAAGCCATAAATTAAAACAAGAGCTAACATTGCGACATAAAAATATTCTATGAAATAAGACTAAACATTTTATAAAAGAGAAAATAAATTGTCAATATGAACTTTTTGCCTTTGTTCTAAAGATACGGAGCAGATCACAAATGATACGTTGGTCCCAACATCAGTTTAACATAAAGACTTGATACAATAGTATGTTATGACACCTAGAAGAGTCGAGCTCACAAACTAGCCGACGGCTGTTCGAAATTAAGTCACAATGGTTCGTTTCGTCTTTAGTCTAAAAAAGAACTATACAGATGAAAATGACTTTGCTCTGAGTCTCCTCCTATAGATGTACCATCATATCATCTACCTTAGTTTTGAGAATTATCTGGAGAAGCAAACTTTCTCCAGATCATTACACCCATGTTTCTTCAACTGCCGGCCATAGAACTTTTGATTCCAGAGGTTTAATGAGCACATATATCGCATGTACTCGTTTTGTCTTTGGTGGCATTGCAAACCGAATCCAGTCCTTCCGGACGGAAGGCTGAATAAACCACTAGGCTAATACGACAGTTATGTATTACGTGTTAGCTGCCAATAGCAAAACAATTTAAAAATTGCTGTTAAACTTTTCAATGTCTCTTCATACTGAATTTTAGCTTTGTATGATCTGTTAGTCTTAAAATAATATTGTAAAACTAATATTACTGTAAATTCAGACACTAGTCAGTCTTTACTTATATTTTAAATTTAAAACTGTTTCGTGAGTTTGGTTTAACCCTAAATACGAAGTAATTGAACCTTAGTATTATCAATTAAAAAGATAAGTTTTAAAGATTCATATGAAACGTTATTTAAATTTCTAGTTTATTAATTTGATTAAAATTCTGTTAAACTCGATAATCTGTAGTATTATACAAAATCTGGTTGTATTTATTGATCAATGATCTTAAAACTTGCTGCTATATTTTATATTATAAAAGCTACTTTCTCTAAGTGTAACAATCTTAATATCAACCGATTTGTTAACTTTTAATTACTTGAATAGTTTTATTCTTAAGTAACGTCGATCATAATACAAAAAGTAACGTTTCAACAGTAAAAGCGCAACTTAATTGCATATTGGCTAAACGTTAAATATTTGTAGTTATCCTACATATGCCTGGCTGCAGATTTTTAGCAATAGTCTGCAATACTGAAATGCAATAGATAACTCTTTTTTAAAAGTAGAGGTAATAAGTCTTCGGTATCCATAGACTTCCCTGAAATTACACAAAGCATAGAAAAACATGAAGATAACTAATCTTTTTTATATTTCAGTGCTATTGAGAGAGTATTCATTTGCACCTATCAGAAGATTGAGAACACTTGTGGTAAACAGTCCGGAGAGATATATAGAATGATGCAAGTATTAAAACTGAAAAACCAAGATGTCGTATGTGAGTTTCGACGTAGAAATCCTACCTATTGCAAGTATGACAGAAAAACTTCCACCCGACCGAAAAGAGATCTTTCAAAGGAAAAATATGGCACACCGATGGTAGATCTCTCAAACACTTTAGGAATGATTCAAACTGCTGTATCCGAGGCTGTACAAAATGTAGCAAAAGCCATAACAATCAATGTCGTTGAAAGTGTTGTTAAAAATGTTGAGTCTAGTGCTGTGAGACATCAAGATGAAAAATGCATTAATAAGACTATGGCTAATTTCTTCAAAGAAATTAGCCTTTTGAAAGACAATGTAATTGCTGACAGTAATTACCAGAAAATAATCAATATCGATGATATTTATTGTAAGAGTACGAAATCTTTGATTAAAGAACCAAGCCCTGCAGCATCCCTGGAGAAATTTCTAAAATTATCTTGTTTATCGGGAAAAATAACAGATCATTGTTTCCTCTTGGCGAAGACAGCGTGGAAGATTGCAAAAGATGAAGCACAACAAATAAAAGAGATTTCTGTCTTTGAGCATATGAAAGATGCAGTGCTTAGAATGAGGGAACAATTGGAAAAACAAAATATTGTTGTTGATAAAATTAACGAACAAGTGACAATATATTTCGAAAATATGGGCAGTATACCTATCAAAGAATTACATTGCTCAATGGTATCAAACGTAATCATGAAATGTACACTTGATGTGGAATCTAGTTCAGAAGAGGATGAAGAAGGCTCAGGTTCCTCAAAATTGAATACAGAGTCTGAAAAACCCAGCTATGAAGAAGTTTTACTAGTTGAATCGCTTGAACCAGGAACTGAGTATCTTGGAGATATTTTAACAGAAACTACTTTGGATTCAGCAGAAAAGAAAGTTGCTGATGAATCCAGTGAATCTACCGATTCGTCATTAGAAGTTGATGATAGAGCAGGAGATATTTTTATTCCTGATAATTTGGAGTTAGAAAGTGAAACAGCTGTTACTTTAGAACCCGAGGAAACTCTGGAGCTCATAGAAGCGAGTGACAAATCAGCTTCTTTGGGGACGACAGAATATTTAAATATGAATACAGATAAAAGATACATACTTTTAGGGAAGCCTTATCGTCCAACTCGTAGTTCAAATAAGTACGTTCTTATAGGAGGTCCTTATCTTCCAAGAGATCCCACAGATCAATCGGAAGCAGAAAGAGAGGAAACAATGACGGAAGTTTACGTAATGTCTCCAGAAAATTTGCTGGATGAAAAAGTTGGTTCTTTTGTTGACGTCTCTGGAACAGTTGACTTGTCATATAATCCTGTATTGGAAAGTTCTACAATATCAGGTACAGGTGATACTGTAGAAAAAGATAAGATAAAGGAACAAGAGAAGCTGGAAGTATTTCTAGCCGAAGTAGATGAACTTTCTAACGCTCTCCGTAAAGAAACTCCTGGATTGGAAACTTCAAAGGACAAAACTAAACTCAATGAAAATGAGGAAGTCACTATTGACTCTGTTGCTAGCTACAAAACTGAGGACTTGAATGGATTAACAGGTGGATATTCCAGCACGTTTAAAAATTTAGATGAACTTCTACAAAGCATAAAATTTGAAGTGACAGAAGAACCGAGTAAAGCTGATAGTATTGAAGCCCAGGCATTTAATACTGAAACTAACGAGTTTCTACATACATCGTATCCTACAGAATCTACCGTAGTACCTAAATTTGAATTGTAACATAAATCAAATTTAAACTGCAAATAAAGTTGTTAAACTACCAAGCCTTGAATATAATCTCAGTTTCTTAAAACTATTTGATATAAGCTAGAAACTCTGACTTCATCTTAGTTAAAGACTTACAAAATCCTATATAAAACCAGGAGCTAAATTTAAAGAATTTATAGAAAATATTACTTTTGTTTCCACGTTGAAATTATGCATGAGTTTACAATTACTCATTAGTGTAAGGTGTTGTATGTAACTGAAATAAATCTAAAAGATCTCTGAAAATAAGATTATACCATAAAATTTTGAAATACTTTGTATTAAAATTTTTAATGTCAGAAGCTTTCAGTTAAACCTAAAATTTTTGAAGCAATTTTTGTAATATAAAACTTATTATAGGCGAATTATTAGGTTCGGAAGCTGAATCCGTAATTATTCAAATCATAATTAAATTTAGTGTATGCTATTGCGATAGTAATTCTGGAAGAGTAAATTTATAAAACCTAACAGTTACAGAACTTAAAAATCGGTTACATTAGTTATATTTAGAAGCCTACAATGAAACTTCTATGAAATGAAGACTAAGCGTGCTTAATAAATTTGTTTAGTTTAAATGTATCTTTACTAGAATCTCAATGTGTAGGCATTTTTATAACCTAAATTGGCTAGTAAAGTGTTCAACTTTTATAACAGGAAAGTTGAACAAATTTTTCATTGTAATGTCAAGTTTGTGTGTAAATGAAGTTATTTTATTAAAACGTATATTTTATACAAAAGATCAGTTTTTTAATGTATCGAAATTTGAGTTTATTTCTCTGCTTGTGTGTTCAAAGTATAAACAGCTATTTACAATTACTTAAACAAATTCTGTAATTTTGTATCTAAATTAAAATGTGTGTTGAAAAATCAAATTTATACGTGTTGTGTTTATTACCAATATTTTATTAATTTTTTATAAAGTTCTGCTTGAGAAGCAGATTTAATGAACTTAGTTATCTTTTAACAATGTACTATATAAGTTTGAAAATTTAAATCTATTTTTAATTCTGTAAAGAAAAAAAGCCGTGGATACATTGATAAATAAGTAATTTATATTAAACATAAGCAAGATCGTTCAAAAATTAGCTTAAGACTATTCAAACCACAGCATAATACATATCAAATAATGACATTTAGTATTACTTATCAGTTCTTAATCAAAACCTCTAAAATCAACTTGTTGGCGCCTGCGAGCGCCGCGCCCTCTTCGAGTCATAAAAAGGAACCACCAGTAGCGATGTGAGAGTCGGAGAAAGTGTTTTATACAGTCGAGTGAGTATTAATTGAGTTAAAAACTGAGCTATTTTACATTGGTCCGTCGAGCCGGAGAAAACCAGCAACTTATGGATCTATATAATGGCTGAGTGATAATGTATGCCTCTGCTGAGTATCGTCAACGTAATTGAGGTATAAAAAAGGTTTGATTAATTTACATGTTCTGAGAATAGATCTTTATATATATATTGAAGTATTAACTATTCAAAATGTTTAAAGGCATAAAAAAAAGGATTTGATATTAATTGCTATTGAGTTAGGAGATGTTAATGAGAAAATGACTGTTTCAGAATCAAGCAGTATTATAAAACAAAATCTGAAGTACGTGACATAGAAAGATTCCGTTGTAGAATTAACAAATATGATAATTGAAGAGCAAAACTCCGATGAGTTGCGGCAACTAGAGTTAGAGAAAACTAAGCTCGAATAGAGAAAGTCAGAAGAGCTTCAACAATTATAGAATTAGAAAAAATAAACTTCAAAGAACGAAAATGGAATTAGAAATTGGTCACGTGAAAGCGGAATATAAGTCAAATTCAGAAGGTGAAAATTTTGAAAATAATTAGACTGAATCTTTACTCTCATAAAAAGTGTCCGTACTTTAACTAAAACTCCTAGTAGACCTGAGGGTTGGAGTTACATTTTTGCAACTTTAGAAAGGGCCTTTATTTCAAAAAACGTACCTGATAAATACAAAGCGGAGATTTTGTTAAATTTGCTAGGGGAAAGGGTGACTAATGTGATGACTCATATAAAGGATGACGAGTTAAATAAGTATTCTAAAGTAAAAACATTAGTACTTCGAGAATTTGAGCCTACCTCTCAATCATGTTTAGAACATTTTAGGAAAACCCTCCGCCAACCAAATAAAACATGTACAATTTGCATCGCGATTAACGACGAGCTGAGAATATTATTTACAATTTGAGGAAGGTAACAGATTTTGAAACTCTCAAAGATTTAATTGTGTCGCATAAAATATCCAGACCTTAGATAGAGAAACTACGTGTCATATTAATATGAGACAGGCTGACACATGGTTTAAACCCTCTGAATTAGGGAAAGAAATGGATTTATATTTATTCGAAGTCTGTGTGTGTGTACTACGTAGCACTTTTATTTGTTTTTTAACCGATGACTTGGGAAATGTTTTACGCGTTCGTGGTTTATTAGACGTTGGAGCCAGTGCTAATTTTTTGTGAATAAGAGTTGCGTTGACAAGCTTAATTTAAGAAAGGAGAAAATAAATATTGGAATTTCAGGTTTAAATAGAATGTCTCTGACAATTAAATCTAGAGTTAATGCTACGATTGTTAATGATATAAGAAACTTCAAATTAGATTTAGAATTTTTGGTTGTTCCCAGTGTTACAAATTTGACCCCTTAAAGGCAAATTGATATTTGCGTTCCGGAATTAAGAAACATTAGGTTAGCGGATTCAGGATTTAATGTTCCAGGTCCAATCGATTTAATTCTGGGAGCAGAGAATTTTTATAGACTATTAAAACCTGACAGAATTTACCCTACTGATACTAAATTAATTTTACAAAACACAGTTTTCGGATATGTAGTGAGTGGTAATGTACCAATTGTAACTGAGACTAATGTACACTGTGGGCTTATAAACGAGGGTGCCGACTTAAACAAAATTATGCGGAATTTTTGGGAAATAGAACAAATTGAAGAAACGCAGGATTTTAAAACTTCTGACAGAATTGAGGCTAATAATCATTTTTTAAAAACTCAAAGGATTCATAAAAACTCATAAAAGGAAAATTTGTGGTACAGATGCCGTTTAAAAAAGATCCGAAATTACTGGGAGAATCTAGAGAGATTGCAGTCAAAAGATTAAATTCCTTGTGAAATAAGTTAGAAAAAAAATCCAGAACTTCAATTTATGAGTGAGTCAATTTATGAGTGAATATGAGTGCTTGAACTATATGCAAGAAGTTTCTATGACGCAAGAACCTGAAGTTGTCTACTATTTATCTCATCATGCAGTTTATAGACCACAGAAAACGAGTACGAAATGTAAAGTTGTGTTCAACGCTTCACAAATTACTTCAACTGGTGAGTCATTAAATTCCATACAGCTAAATGGTGGTGTAATTCAAGATGATTTATTTGCTATAATATTGAGGTTTAGAAAACATCTTTTTGCTTTTACTACTGACATTCAAAAAATGTATAAAATGATTATGATTGATCCTGCACAAAGATATTTGCAAAGAAATGTATGGAAAGATAGTAAGGAAGCGAATATTAAAACGTATCAATTATGCACAGTGACGTATGGAACCACTAGTGCTCCATATTTGGATCAGAGATGTCTTCAACAGTTAGGTACTGATGATCAACTGAAATTTCCATTGGCTTCTCAAATAGTACAAAAGGATATGTACATGGATGACATATGGAGTGGAGGGTCTAATTTAGAAAGTGTAAATTATCTAAAACAAGAATTAACTCAAATATTTAAAACTTGCATGGAACTACATAAATGGAAAAGTAACTGTCCAGAGTTAAGGGTATTTTCTGAAGATTCAAATGACGATAGCTTTGATAAAACAAAAACATTAGGGTTGCTATGGAAGGCCAAACGTGATGAGCTTTTCTACAATATGCCCAAAAAGGATGCTTCTATGGTTACAAAGAGAGAAATTTTGTCCATAATTGCCCGCATTTTTTATCCACTTGGTTTGATAGGACCTGTGCTTACAAAGGCTAAGGTTTTTATGCAACATCTGTGGAGGTTATCAATAGACTGGAATGAAGGAATGCCATCAGATGTCGTACAAGAATGGTTACAGTGTTTTGATAGGTTGTGTGACATTAACTATATTAAAATAAATCGATGAAATAATCTACCAGAAAATGTTGTAAAAATTGAACTCTTTGGGTTCTCGGATGAATCAGAGGGCTATTACGGTGCAGCAGTCTATCTAAGATGCAAATCAGCCAGTGGTGAAGTAGCTCCAGATCTAGTGTGCAGCAAGGGAAGAGTTGCACCAATCAAAACACTTTCGATTCCACGACTTGAACTATGTGCAGGTGTATTGTTATCTAAATTGATGAAAAAGGTTAACACTTCCCTAGAACTTAAGATAGATCAAAATTGGTATTTTTCGGACAGCGAAATTTGTTTTTTCCTGGATTCAGAAGTCTCCGGCAGAATTAAAATCCTTTGTCGCTACCAGAGTGGCTAAAATACAAGTTCTGACAGATATCTTACAATGGAGGCATATATCATCGGAGCGAAATCCTGCAGACATCGTTTCTCATGGCTGTCACCCAGCACAACTGAGAAATAATTCTTTGTGATGGCATGGACCACTACTCATCATCGAGAAAGAAGAGACGCTTAACAACTGTGAAGAGCTAATTAACGAGGACTTAGAACATTTTAATACAGAACTGGTTAAGAGTGAACAACGGTTCAAGAGACCTGTTCTCCTTGTGACTTTTAATTATTTAACTGAGGAGTTACTTAGTATTATATATATATACTAACAATTATATTAAACTTGTACGTGTTCGAGCTTTTCTTTATAGGTTCCTTAATAATTGCAAATCACAGCAAAAGGAAACTGTCCATTTTGATAGGCAGACCTATCACAGCAATTGCAGAATCCAACATCCTAAATTTACGTCCCAATAAATTAAAACAATGGCAAAAATTAACTAAGATAGTTCAGACATTTTGGAAGCATTTGTCTAACATTTATTTAAGTGCAATACAAGAAAGATCAAAGTGGAGGTTCACCAAAGAGAATTTGCAAGTTGACACTTTGGTGATTTTAAAATTAGATAATGTACAGGTTTGTAACTTGCCATTGGGCAGAATAATGCAAACGTTCCCAGGAAAGGACAAGAAAGTGAGAGTAGTTTTAGTTAAAATGAAGAACGTAGTTTTTAAAAGGAGCATTAATTAAAATTGCATTTTGTCATTGCCTAATTTAAGGAGTGAGAACTCTATCAAATAGATCTGTGTATCGTTATGTATTTATTTTAGTTTATTATTAATAGTGTGTATCATTGTACTTATATAATATATAGTGTATTTTAATTATATATATATATTTTAAATTGTATTTATTTAAATATTTTTCTTGAGATTTCAAATTGTTGAATGTACCATGTCAACGCCGGACGAATGTTGGCGCCTGCGAGCGCAGCGTCCTCTTTGAGTCATAAAAAAGAAACCGGCAGTAGCCATTGAGAGTCGGAGAAATAAAGTTTGTGTTTTATACGGTCCTTGAGTGAGTTTTAATTGAGTTAAAAACTGAGCTATTTTACACAACTTGTCTCGCGTATGATTAAAATAACGTTCTAAATGCGTTTCATAACTGGAAATTTTGAATCTATAAAATATATTAATTCCTAATCACACACTGAATCTAGTAGATTCTAGGTAAGAATCTGCTTGTGATTTATTAAGAGTATAGGGATTTTAAAATCTGACCTAAATAAGTAAATGTCATAACTTGTTAAATATGTTGTAAAACACAATGACGGTTATTTTATAATTTAAATTCAGGACATCGTGCTAGTCAGTTTCTTAACATCTAGCAGACTCATGCACAAGTAATGAAATATAATTTTGCATTTAAGGGCTATTACGAGGTTATAATAGTTTAAAGCAAAAAACTTTTCTATGAACGTTACGTAAACTTTGCGTTAAAAGAAAATTTTATGGCTTAAAATCTTATCCAAATAACTTCTGCCAAAAGTGACGATGTAACAGATTAAATGCTTACTTTTCACGAGTTTCATACTCAAAATTCCTATTGGGACAATTTCGTTAAATTACATGTAGCCTGGAAATATTTGAGGCGCAGTTGAGTTTTTTCTGATAATTAAGTATAGGTACTGTAATACTGAATGTTCTCGTTTTTTATATACACTATACTATTCTCCTGTAGTTGACCTTCGACAGGTTGCCCCACTATGAATATTTTTAATGCATGTATCGATGAGCTAAAAACGTAAGTAATGGTATGTTATTGATTAATCTTGAATCAATATGGGTTTTTTCATATCTATATTTTAAATTCTAATACATAAATTTCATCTAAATTTAAACTTTTTTGCCTTTTCCTAAAGTCATGGCTGTAGGTAATAGAAAAGTACAGAATTATTCAACCGAAAATCTAAAAATATCAACGTTCATAAACAATCAACGAAAGAAAATCAATGTTCGCCATAATATGGGCATCGCATTTTGGATGATGTATGAAAAAGTTATCGGTACTTTTATTAGAATTGTCCATTGCTTAAATTATCTTTTAAATGCTTGTTTCTATTCCTCCCTTATTATTAGTTTGTTTAGATGCATACATTCTGATTCAAAAATAAAATTAATGTTATAGACATCAGAAAAAAGGTAAAACAATTCTGGTCTATTCAAATAGATTTGTTGCACAAAAGAAGAATATCCCATATCTCAACGATGGGATTACACTAAATTGTCTTTGTTAAAACGTTACCCTAAGGCTAAGCTGTAGATACAAGTATTTATTTCAAATTAAATTTAAAATATCTTCTAAAAAATTGCCCTTAATTCCTCTCTCAATAGGAATTGAAAACTCATCTGATTGATGGAATTAAAGATTCCTTTTTTATTCATTTTTATTACAAAAATTGATATTTTATTTATAAGAACACATGCCTCAAAACTAATTTCTTTTACTAAATTTAGAATTGAAATCTTAATTTCATAAACATATTTTAATACAATTTGATTTTGAATTACATCAGTCTACATTTTAGGAAAATTACTGTTACATTAAAGGAAAATAAACAAAAATAATAAAAGCGTTTAATTAATTTAAATTGGTTCTTTTGATAGGTATACATTTTTTTAAAAAATGCTCTTCATGTAAGGCCAAAGCAGTGCTTCATGTTTTTTTTTTAATTAATTTTAAAACTACATAATATTTAGAAATTGAAATAGTAAAAGATTTAATTACACCCATATGCAACCTATCTATATTTCTAAATTTGCAAATAGCAATGAAATAGATGTAATTGAAAATCATATTTTATTGATAATTGTTCATTGACATATTGCTTTTAACAAAACTTTGTTAAATACAGACAAGATCAAATATAAGTTTCCTTTTAATAAAAAAGTTTCAACAAAAATTATTAATACCACAAAAATTAAGTTGTACTTTTAATTGTATCAGACTATGCAATGGTTTTTTAATATATTAATGAAAGAATGATACATTTCAGCTAATTGGTATTTGGTAGAATAAAATTCCGCATTACTAACAACCTTTAGATGTTTATAAAATTAGCATAATTCTATTTTACATCAGCATCAATGTATTGTCCATTTTTTAACTAATGCTTTTAATCAATTTTTGATTAATTATGTATTTTTAAGCTCTAAATTCTAATTTTATGTGAAAATGTCCTGTGAACTGAACACGTGGACAAAAATTGCTAAATTTATTTTCCTCATTTCAAATAGAAAACATTTCAGCAAGTGAAACATCTTCCCAATATATTTCAGACATTTATTTTGCAAAATATAAGCTTAAATTTACACTTTAATAAAACTTTTATTCAATATGAACGCTCTGTATTCTAGCTATTGTAAGACCTTTGTGGAACAATTTTAGATAAAACTGACGTAAAACAATTTAATTAAATTTTGTAGAAATGTTTCAGTATTTGAACTGCATTTACATAAATTTTCTGACTTTAAATCTTTGCTGAGGTAAAATTAACTATAATGATCATAAATTTCGTACCATATTTTTATACGATTTTCTTTAAAATATATTATGTGCAGTATAATTTGATAAATTTTGACTAGATTTGCCGCTGCTGTAATAAAAAATAATAATGTTTTCGAAAATGTTAATGTTTTCTCCTTTTGTAAGTGCTACTTAAAAAAGGCAGTAAATAAATAAATATATCAAGTAAACAATTATTAAATGTCCCCAAAACACGAAGAAATAAGCAGACAATAATTTAATGCATGATTTTTATTGTAAATATTTCGTTTTAGGATCAAATTTATGGAGTTTTTTCTTCTCTGACATCTCGCACTTTTATTTTTTAAAGTTTCTTTAAGATAAAATACATTTCGATTTTTTTTAGAAACACGACCATAATGTGTGTGGAAAAATTTACTAAACAAGATATATCTATATTTTATTCTACGAGGTGATTCTTACACTTCCAAAGTCTACAAACACTAAGATATTATGCAGAAACTTTTAAAATACGTCATTCACTTTTGATGCAGCAGATTAAATTTTAGTCTTAGCTTCCTCTCTTCTCAATTAAATACTAATGGCATTTGATTTACTAAAACTCACTTTCATTTTGAATGTAAATTTAGTGATAAATAATACAGCAATAGCTGATTTCATTTATCTCAGAAAAAACAATTTGAATAATTGTTTGTAGTTATTAATAAACGTACGACTAAATAAATGAGATGAATGTGACTTCAGTAATAAAAGAGATAGCATGAAACATTTTTAATAAATTACGATACTAGTTTCATTCAAAATATATAAAAACAAAACTTTAGGGAATTTTATAAATTAATAAGGGAAAAGTGTCGACCTTACCAAACAAAGATTTATGAGTGTAAGCCGGTCATTGGAGTTAGAAATTTGAGCTAGGTTGTAATTAACAGTCATTGAAACAATTTATCTAAATACGCAAATATATAATTTTCTAGTGTATTTTCTTTTACAGCCTGTCACATCTGTTCTGCACCCAAATTAATTAAAAACATGAATATTTTGGAAATTCTATATTTTTAGGTATAATTTAAAGTCTTCCTTGTTTGTTTCAAACTAAATTAACATCTAAAATAGAATAGAGCCTTTAATTTCTTTCCCTAAGAAAATTTGCTTAAGTAACCTTAATTCTATAAAGCTGATTAATATTGCAGGAATTACAGAAAGACAAGTAAAGGATTTATTTAAATTCATATAAAATAGATTATTTATATTTATATTTGCTAAGAATAATTTTTTTAATTGGTACATTGCTATTAAAAAATTAAATATATTAACTTATATTAAATATATAAAATATATTAATAATTAAATATATTAAATATATTAACTTATATTATTATACAAAAGGCAGTTTGTAAAGTAATAAATTTGTTGTGAATATAGACATAGACTTAATTAAATACTTCATTTGTTTCCATATTCTATAATTAATACTTTATATATATATATATATATATATATATATATATAATATATAATATATATATATATATAGAATAAACCTATTCGTAATCAAGAAAGGGCAAATTTTACGAATTCTATTAGACTTGTACACTGGTACACAAATAACATAAATAAGCAATTAAAATTACACATTCAAAATTTTTAAATAAATAAAAAATATCTATCAGTCTCATTTTAAGTTTGTTGAAATGTATAATTTAGGAAATTTCTTTTAATTCATATATTTAGGGTCTATTTTTTACAATTTCCTTTCGTTTCTTTATCCTTTATTTTCTCCATGTAAATTAAATCGAAAATTGGTTGTTTTCTTAAACTAGCAAACTTATGAAAATAATTTTGTTTTCGTTTTCTTAAGAAAATAAAATTTTAGCCTCAAAAATTATAATAGAAATGAGTATGCGCGTGGAAATTTCAATATTGCATAATGTTGAAATGCCATTGCTAAATTAGAAGTTGACCAATCACAAGCGGAAGTCCTTTGTTGGCTTCAAATAACACCCCCACAACCTTCCCATTTAGGAACATCCAGATAATGGCAACAATTTAGAAAATCATGTATAATCACTAGGACTATTGAGCAGGGTTACGTAAGGGTCTCACAGTCCTTTGATGGTTCGATATGAGATATTAAAGGCACGGTGTCATAGACATATGACAGTTGGCTATATCTTAAGAACTTGCTCTATGTCTGGAACACTATAGACACAAGTCCTATAGGTACATATAGCTAGTAGAAAGGAACTAGTAGTTTTATCCATAAAGGTTTATGATCCTCTCATGCAATTTTACATAGAAACAGTGATCTTTGAACTATCAGTACCATTCATTTTGGTTATCTTCAATAGTGAATTGAAATCCAGCATATGCAGCTATTTGTGACAAGTTTTCACTGGAAAGATTCTGGGTGATAAACTAAAAATATTGAATTTATCAAAATGTATTTTAAGTTAAAAGTGTATTCGATTTAAATTTCTTTAGATTTGTGTTATGTATCAACCAGGATAAAATATACAATTCTCCTTGATTTCATTCATTGTTAGTCAGTAAAATAATGTTCTGTTTTTATTGTAAAATTATGATGAAATTAAAGAATGAGTGAAAATCTAATTCTCAATCAAAGAAAGCTTTAATAAATTTTGCTAAATTATTTAAGCTTTAGTTAAACATGGATTTCAAATTTTTAATACACATTTTAATAATTTTATTTTATTTATAAAAATGGTTCAAAATATATTTCATGGAAAATCTTTTAATATGTAAATGCCAAAACACTTTATAACTTTATGAAATATTTTTATAAGTGTTATAAATTCTAAACCGATTTAAATAAAAGAAAGAAGGGAATATATATATATATATATATATATATATATATATATATATATATATATATATATATATATATATATATATATATATATATATATATACACTTAATATTGAGCTATTTTCTTAAATTTTTTTGTCAATCAAATCGATATAGTAATTTTATTTTTTTACTTTTTTCTTATATTGTGATTTTACTTTATATTATCATCGGAAATTATTTGAATAGCTATTACATTTACAGAATATTACAGATTATTGAAATCAGTTCAATCCCTTTGAGATAAAGTTGAGATAAAGTTATCAATCCCTTTGAGCTAAAAGAAATATGT
This sequence comes from Latrodectus elegans, assembly GCA_030067965.1. Lineage (NCBI taxonomy): Eukaryota > Metazoa > Arthropoda > Arachnida > Araneae > Theridiidae > Latrodectus > Latrodectus elegans. The sequence continues at coordinate 61,558,985 of CM057822.1, read as the reverse complement.
AAGTGATGTCGTCTTAATATATCAAAATTATTTGATAAAAGTCTATGAAAAATTAGATTCTATATCAAAAAAATTTAAATTAATGGAATTTTAACGACAATGATATTAAAGGTATATCAGATAGAATATTGTATAAAAAATAAAGAAATACATATTAGGATAAAGAAAAATTATATAATATAAATAAAACGAATAATTTGAAATTATAACAGTTGTAAATTTCTTGAAGTGTTTTTAATTCACATTCAGTAATATTTACTAATATGATGGAATATATTCAGAAAATTAAATTAATGCAAATTGTTCCTAAAATTGATGAAAGGAAAGAAAATTAGTTTAATATTATTGAAATGTAAATCAAAAAGTGTCCATATTCCGAATAAGAATCAATAGCATTCTTTTTAAGGGAATTGTCTTTTTAAATATTGATTATGTAAACAATAAACATAATCCAGAAAATGTTGTGAAATAAGACATTGAAAAAGAACTTATTTTTCGTTATTTATTTTGCTTCATTTAAGTATAAGTGTTTCTTAAACACTAGAGACAGTTAGGGTCATCTTTAAAATTAAAATTAAGGAGAAATTAAAATTAAGGATAAGATAATCATTTTACACGTTATTCTAAAGACAGCGAAATCAAGACTTCTAAGCATCTTAAGGAATCGATCAACTGAAAACATTGGACATCAGTGGAAATTAAAAAGCATTTTTCAGCTTACAGGTTTAAGAGAAATTTCCATTTGAGTTTGCGGGAAAAAAATTAAGAAATTTGAAATTGTAAAATAAAAAAACTTTATACAATCTTATGAATTATATATATAACTCTGAGTTTCTTCATCAGAGAAAAAGTGCTTGTCTATGTATAAGTTAACAGGAAAATAAATTGAAGTTATTAAATTTTCTAACATGGTAGAGAATGAAAATTTAAAAAAAAATCAAAAGTTTTATTTTCTACTCTAGAAAATTTGTATATTATGAGAGCATTATTATTTGAGCTTTTCACGCTTGAGAAGTCATTTTAGAAACGAAAGACTATTGCTTTTAATGTCATTTGGGACTTTAAACAATGCTAAAATTAAAAATAACTTCAAGAGAATAGGGTTAAGGGAAATAAGCATAGCAACTAGTTTTGGCTTTTTAAAAAACATTCGTATTGTTAATTGAATTTCAGTATTGTTTCTAAAAGATATTGTTGAAGTTCTTGATCAATAGAAAATACAAAATCACACATTTATTCCATCAAAAAGTTAAATTTTGTGAAGAATATAATTTATAAAATTTTGTTAAATAAAATATAGGAATATGTAAATTTATTGTGTTTCTAGAGGAAATTTTACTGCACTTGCTCTAACTAAAGTTTTAAGAAATTCAATTTATGTTCAATATTTTATGCCTGTGAATTTGTTTGCTATTAGCCTAGAAGAAATGTTTTAAAAGATAAAGATAAGTACGTTTAAAAAAGATATTTGCACCAGATAATGTAAATATTCTAATACAAGATCATTTTATACAAGATCATTTTAATGATACTTTATACAAGATCATTTTAATGAAAAATGAAATTGCAGGAGAGGTCATGATCCACAGCAAATTGCTAAACATTTGTAAAGAGTTTGGTAAAGAGTTACCAATTTACATAAAACACAAAGCTATAGGAACTATCAAATATAACTGAAATAGGATTACACGTATTGATAAAACCAATCACACAACCATGCTGAAATAAAAGAGAATATGATATATTGAGAATAATTAAAAACTATACTGTGATATACATAAAAACAATATACGCTGATTTACATAAAAACAAAAATTCCTAACTATCACAAAATAGTCTTAAAATTTTTGAATTCTTGTATATACATCTAAATATCAGGAAACAATTTATTCTAATTCAGCATATTATGATTTATACCAAAGCAAGAACAATGGCTGGGAATATCTTATAAAAAAAATTAATGGTGAAGAATTGTATTATACAGAGATAAATTTATCCAATATATAATACATGTGTTCCGAAACTGTTAGGCATAATTTATTGTATAAGATACGAAAAAAGTATGAAAATAAATTCATGAGGACTAAATTTTTAACTTCTTTTCAATAATTCAATGTTTAAAAAGGAAATTAAAGTCTATATTAAAAAAGAAAGCTAAAAAAATGAAGGATAAAAACTGTTTTAAATAATAAAAACTGTTATAATAAAAACTGTTTAAAATTAATTTAAATAAAATTTTACTTTATAGGAAGTAATATTTTTTATCAGAAGTTTACAAATCAAAATTACTTAATGAGGAATGTATGTTTTCTCTTTTAAATACGAAAAAAATGGCTAGATAAAAAAGATATTTAAAATCAGCTTACTTTAAAATTATTATTTTAGATAAATAAACTGCTTTTCAATTTAATTATAATTCACAAAATTCAATATTTGGCAAAATTAGAATTATATTCAAAGTACAATTTTAATATTCTTTTCAAAGGTAAATAAATGTCTCTCTAGAGATTTATTGATTACATTCGAGTTGAAAAACACTGTTTACATTTTATTAACCATTAAAATAGACTTTTATTTTGTATTTACTATACTAATTGCATCAAAATGAATATTGCAGGTAACATTTTGTTATTCAAATATTATTTAGAAACATTTGATGAGAAAATTCAATGTATCTTTTATGAAATAAATAGTGATATCTACTAGATGTAATTAAAAACGTTGTTTATTGAATATTAGAATAATGCATGAAAATAGTTTTATAAAGTCTCTAACGTTTTCTTTCATTAAGTTATATCTGAAAATATATATGGTACAAAATAATTCTAAATGCACATTTATAGTTTTTGTTGAAAAATATTTTTATTTCATAATAAAATCAGAGATATCTGAATAGAAGATACTTATTTACTATGCATTTATAGTTTAGTACTTAAAAAAATTCTTGTCTGATCTTTGTGTAATTTCTTCAAAACAAAAACTAAAAATAAACGTAACATAGATAGTTTAAGAGAAGAAAGAATTAAAAAAGGCCAGAAAATTATGCAAATTTCAGAGTAGGCGCACCTTACCGAGTTATGTAAATGATGTGAAATGCACAGCTCATATAGGATATGATATAAGATGAGAAACCGGCTGATTAGGCAATATTCGTAACATTATTGATGCTTTGAAAATATTCGTAGAAAGTTTGTCCTTGTCGCAAACTACGCGTGTATCTGCAGAAAATGCCAGATCATCGTCGACGGAGTCACTTCCTGCATATAAAAGAATTTACAAGGGACATAGTGATCAAAATGAGGAGGGCGGGTTGGTCCTTACGGCATATCTCAGCCGACAGACACTTGGACCCGTCCACAATGCACCGGCTGTGGTGAAGATGGTTGGAAAAACTGAATGTGGTATGTTTGTGGGGTGCCGGTTCAGGCAGAGTGACCTCAGCAAGCGTGGATCGACGCGTCCGACAGAACGATGACAGCCCCGAAAAGCACGTCTACCGAAATTCATCAACCTGTGAAAGGCACCAGGTATGCTCTCATATCGAGCAATTGGTTGTTAGTGGCCTGCTCTCATGAAATCTGTTAAGAAGACTACCATTGACCCCACAGCATAGACGCTGACGTCTGGAATGGTGCTGAATTAGAACGATGTGGACGATGGAGTGGCACAGGATCATCTTCTCAGACGAGTCACGCTTCTGTTTCTTCAGTGATAGGGACCCATTACGAATATGACGTCAACGTGGATATAGGTCCAAACCTGCAGCAATTGGGGAACACCCCACCGCATGACAACGCGGCATCATGTTTGGGGCATCACTGCGTACGATTTCAGGTCACCTCTAGTTCCTACTCATGGCAGTATGACAGCCCAACATTATGTAGATGATGTGCTGCGGATGGTGATACTCCCCTACCTTCAGAGGGTACCCATTACTATTTATCAGCAGGATATCGCCAGACCGCACATGACTCGTATCACCCAACATGATTTGCAAGGTGTATATCTGCTTCCTTGGCCACTAGGATCCTTACAGATCTCCCATCAATCGAATACGTTTGAGACATGATTGGATGCCATTTTCAGACACTGTCACTACATTCTTCAGAAAACATATTTTGGCAAATTGTTGACAAGGTATGTCAAGCCATTCCTCAGGACATGTTGCTTCGTATATTGCTATCTACGGTAATTCTATAACCTACTGACCCAACCCTGTCCTCGCTCTGTTTTATCCATAACATTTCAAAAACTGATCACTTATTGTTCGTTGCTGTCTTCTCTGTTATCCGAGTGCCGTCACTTTCTGGAAACTCCTTCTTGGTATTGCATTTTCAATGTTGGGTAGTGTTTTATTAAATATACTGATTGTTAAAAATTAGCAAATGTATTTATTAGAAATGTCGGAACAAATAAAATATAATACAAATCAATATTTCGAACATTTATTTATTAAATATTTTTAAAGAAAGTATTTGTAAAAATATTTTATCTGAATAATGAACTTTTATACATATCAAATACATCTGAAAAATTAGGAAATATTGAGTAATATTTATTAAATAGCTTATAGAAAACATTTTTGAGAAATACACTCTCTGATTCTTTGTGTGTACGTTATAATACATAATTTATTACTAACTAAACATGTGTAAACAACATATTAATTACATGTCTAGTTGCTGTGCAAATAACAAATGTATATAACATAAAACATAGTATTAACTAGACATGTGTAAATTTTGAAATATACTGTATAGTTAAAAACAAAAACTTATTTTGTGCAAAAATTTGAAAAATAACATTAAATGCAAATTTAAATCATTTATTTATAAGTTAAACAAAAGTTTTCATTAAAACTGAAAATAATATAGTTGATGACAAATAGCATTACTTAACAAAATACTTTGGTTATAGACTAAAATTTATTTTCTAGTTTAGAAATTAATTATCTTAGATTTTATTCGCTAACCAATGATGCTTAAGTAATAATCACAAATAATTTAAGCAATAATTTTTTTATTTAAATATTATGAAAAATATATTACATATTTAATTATTAAATATAATTTTTTAGTAAGGATTTTTGATTGTTAAGAATTGTTAAATTTTTAAATTAATACCAAAATATCTAGACTTAATTTATCTATTTTTTATTCAAATAAAAGTTTAGTGTTTTTGAAAAGTGGGTTCCATACTATGTAATAGGAACTTTTGTTTTTAAATATCCGCTAATACCAGATATTATATAAAGTAATCAATAAAATTTAATAGAAAAAAAGATATTCACAGAAAGTGTTGCCTATTGTTAGTCCTCGAAGTAATTTTGGCCTTCAGCAACTTCTGCCATCCCGTCGCCAGCTGTGCGATACCCTTAAGGTACAAAGATTGGTTGGGTGCAAAGAAGTCCCCGTGTGCTTGGCAAAAATCTTTTCTATTAGTCTGAATTTTTCACTTTTGCTTGCAATATATTGACAGCATTATCTCAAAATGCTTCATATTTGGCGTTTTGCTGCAGTTTTTGGTAACTCTATTTAGAATTCCTAAGCAGAACAGAAAACAGCAATAAAATTCCTTAGGTACTTTCATTTGCCTTGGCTATTTTACGAATTACGACTGATTAAAGTGCTCTATTAACTTGGTTTTATTACGATTGATATTTATACTTCCGACTGACAGAGACCACGGTATCCTGGTTGGTTAGGGCGTCGTTTTTATTATCGGAAAGTAGTGAGTTCGAATCCTAGCTTCACCAAAAATCCGTCGTGTTCACTAAAGATTGATGAAACATGTTAAACAGGTCTTGGCCACAGTGCCTTCCAAATGAACTTATATTTGTTGGGGTGACATGACAAGTATTAGGAGAATTTTGCTTGATTCTAAATTATGAATGCTCCCACCTAGATGTTTTCATCTATTTGGCAGAGACCAACTCTGGGCTAGGAAAGGGAAGTATACTAGTGTAACTTCAATTCTCATCTGATAGGTTTCTAAATCACGTGATACACTAATTTGCATATTTATTCTCATTTCCTTGACATAATAAAAATGGGAAAACATTTATTGGTTACCTTGTAAATTCATTGCAATTAAATTGTTGCAAGCTTAATATAAAATCAATAATAAAATGTATATTTAATTTTATCCGATAAAAATTGATAAATTAGAAATAATAATTCAATTTCATCAAAACTTAACAAATGCAACTGATAAGAAATTTGTGTACACCATAAATTAAATACATCATAAGTATAATCATCTTCATAGGTAATATTTACATCATTTTGAAAAACGTATTACATTTACATTCATCATTTATTCATGCTATCACATAGAATAAGTATTCATGTATAGAAACATGTTACAGTAGGTATTCTATGCTATGTTTGTTTACACAAATAATAATAAATAGTTAGATTTATCAAAATATTGAAAATTTTAAGGAGAATATAGTTATGAAAAAATATAGAATATTTAGTCATCATATTTCATTAAAATAAAATACATTTGATCATACAAAGTTGTCCATTGTTTCATATTGCTTTGAAATTGAAAGCAATAAATGAAAGCAATTACATCATAAAACTATTATTTTTATATTTTTCAAAATTTTAACTTATACCGTTGGCGATTAAATTTCATATGAAGGGCTCTTAGAGTGTATTGAGTCAGATCCGATGTCAACAGTTCAACTCCGATTAGAGTATGCGTAATTACAAAGAAAAATCAATGGAAACATCTTTATAATTTTCTTTAAATATTTAATTTTTATCATTTCCTTACGTGAAAAAAGAAGCAATTTTTCATTTTATACTCGAATAAATTTGAATGAATTAGTTTAATCCTGATTAATTGAAATAACAGAGATATTTCAATATTATTAGCTGAAATCAACAATAAAATTTTTTTTCTTTAATGTGAAAAATTCCCACTGAAGATTAGTTGCTGAACTAACCTTGATAAAAAACATTTTTTCAACAAGTGCTAATAAAATTTCTCCCTAGCTTATCCGATGGTAACTATTGAGTTTTTAAAATAATTTATTACTATTTTAATAACTCTTCAATGAATGTGCTTCAGTATACCAGAATGAGCTAAAGATTGACGAGTGTTTACTAGTTATCCATAGAAAAATCAATGGAAACATCTTTATAATTTTCTTTAAATATATAATTTTTATCATTTCCTTACGGGAAAAAAGAAGCAATTTTTCATTTTATACTCGAATAAATTTGAATGAATTAGTTTAATCCTGATTAATTGAAATAACAGAGATATTTTAATATTATTAGCTGAAATCAACAATACAATTTTTTTTCTTTAATGTGAAAAATTCACACTGAAGATTAGTTGTTGAACTAACCTTGATAAAAAACATTTTTTCAACAAGAGCTAATAAAATTTCTCCCTAGCTTATCCGATGGTAACTATTGAGTTTTTAAAATAATTTATTACTATTTTAATAATTCTTCAATGAATGTGCTTCAGTATACCAGAATGAGCTAAAGATTGACGAGTGTTTACTAGCTATCCATAGAAAAATCAATGGAAACATCTTTATAATTTTCTTTAAATATATAATTTTTATCATTTCCTTACGTGAAAAAGAAGCAATTTTTTATTTTATACTCGAATAAATTTGAATGAATTAGTTTAATCCTGATTAATTGAAATAACAGAGATATTTCAATATCATTAGCTGAAATCAACAATACAATTTTTTTTCTTTAATGTGAAAAATTCACACTGAAGATTAGTTGTTGAACTAACCTTGATAAAACATTTTTTCAACAAGAGCTAATAAAATTTCTCCCTAGCTTATCCGATGGTAACTATTGAGTTTTTAAAATAATTTATTACTATTTTAATAACTCTTCAATGAATGTGCTTCAGTATACCAGAATGAGCTAAAGATTGACGAGTGTTTACTAGTTATCCATAGAAAAATCAATGGAAACATCTTTATAATTTTCTTTAAATATATAATTTTTATCATTTCCTTACGTGAAAAAGAAGCAATTTTTCATTTTATACTCGAATAAATTTGAATGAATTAGTTTAATCCTGATTAATTGAAATAACAGAGATATTTCAATATCATTAGCTGAAATCAACAATACAATTTTTTTTCTTTAATGTGAAAAATTCACACTGAAGATTAGTTGTTGAACTAACCTTGATAAAAAACATTTTTTTAACAAGTGCTAATAAAATTTCTCCCTAGCTTATCCGTTGGTAACTATTGAATTTTTAAAATAATTTATTACTATTTTAATAACTCTTCAATGAATGTGCTTCAGTATACCAGAATGAGCTAAAGATTGACGAGTGTTTACTAGTTATCCATAGAAAAATTAATGGAAACATCTTTATAATTTTATTTAAATATATAATTTTTATCATTTCCTTACGTGAAAAAGAAGCAATTTTTCATTTTATACTCGAATAAATTTGAATGAATTAGTTTAATCCTGATTAATTGAAATAACAGAGATATTTCAATATCATTAGCTGAAATCGACAATACAATTATTTTTCTTTAATGTGAAAAATTCACACTGAAGATTAGTTGTTGAACTAACCTTGATAAAAACATTTTTTCAACAAGTGCTAATAAAATTTCTCCCTAGCTTATCCGATGGTAACTATTGAGTTTTTAAAATAATTTATTACTATTTTAATAACTCTTCAATGAATGTGCTTCAGTATACCAGAATGAGCTAAAGATTGACGAGTGTTTACTAGTTATCCATAGAAAAATCAATGGAAACATCTTTATAATTTTCTTTAAATATATAATTTTTATCATTTCCTTACGTGAAAAAGAAGCAATTTTTCATTTTATACTCGAATAAATTTGAATGAATTAGTTTAATCCTGATTAATTGAAATAACAGAGATATTTCAATATCATTAGCTGAAATCAACAATACAATTTTTTTTCTTTAATGTGAAAAATTCACACTGAAGATTAGTTGTTGAACTAACCTTGATAAAAAACATTTTTTCAACAAGTGCTAATAAAATTTCTCCTAGCTTATCCGATGGTAACTATTGAGTTTTTAAAATAATTTATTACTATTTTAATAACTCTTCAATGAATGTGCTTCAGTATACCAGAATGAGCTAAAGATTGACGAGTGTTTACTAGTTATCCATAGAAAAATCAATGGAAACATCTTTATAATTTTCTCTTAAAATATATAATTTTATCATTTCCTTACGGGAAAAAGAAGCAATTTTTCATTTTATACTCGAATAAATTTGAATGAATTAGTTTAATCCTGATTAATTGAAATAACAGAGATATTTCAATATCATTAGCTGAAATCAACAATACAATTTTTTTTCTTTAATGTGAAAAATTCACACTGAAGATTAGTTGTTGAACTAACCTTGATAAAAAACATTTTTTCAACAAGTGCTAATAAAATTTCTCCCTAGCTTATCCGATGGTAACTATTGAGTTTTTAAAATAATTTATTACTATTTTAATAACTCTTCAATGAATGTGCTTCAGTATACCAGAATGAGCTAAAGATTGACGAGTGTTTACTAGTTATCCCTAGAAAAATCAATGGAAACATCTTTATAATTTTCTCTTAAAATATATAATTTTATCATTTCCTTACGGGAAAAAGAAGCAATTTTTCATTTTATACTCGAATAAATTTGAATGAATTAGTTTAATCCTGATTAATTGAAATAACAGAGATATTTCAATATTATTAGCTGAAATCAACAATACAATTTTTTTCTTTAATGTGAAAAATTCACACTGAGGATTATTTGTTGAAGTAACCTTGATAAAAAACATTTTTTCAACAAGTGCTAATAAAATTTCTCCCTAGCTTATCCGATGGTAACTATTGAGAGTTTTTAAAATAATTTATTACTATTTTAATAACTCTTCAATGAATGTGCTTCAGTATACCAGAATGAGCTAAAGATTGACGAGTGTTTACTATTTATTCATTTTATAGTAATTAAAAGGATTGCTAATGTAGTACCAACAAGTTTTCCTATACCTAGTACTGAGTTGGAGAGCTCTACCAGTTAGATAAAAACTCCTGGGTGAATTCATGATGTCATGTGGAGTCTTCATGATTTTGAAGCGAGGACCAAACAGAAGACCCCCAATGCTTGGCCTGCCAACCCCAAAGATATCCTTTCACTTGGAGAACATTGCGACCACTCCCAATTTTAACGTGCTCCAGGCACTTTTAGCAAACACGACGGGTTTTCGGTTAACCCAATATTTGAACTCACTACCTTCCGATAATAAGAACGACTCCCTAATCAACTGCGCCACCGCGGTACTTAATTATGGGGTGATACATATACACCTTGATCTTTGGTTCCATCATTCTCGAAAGTCCAGTGTGACTCCTTGAGTGGGAGTCTTTCTTAAAATAGCACATACGAGTGGACATCGGTAAGAAGTAAAAACATTTTTGAAAATACAACATAAGAACCGTCGTATTTTACACATGAATGAAATTAACTGAAAACATATATGCCATTGCCAATCAAATTTTTTCTGTGACAGTTTTGCCATTCTGATTGAAGTTATTATACACCCAATTACCCAGTCATTGTAATTGTCAAGTACCAAGTTTTAGCTAAAATAATTTTAATTAATAAATTATGCATAGATATATGTCCGAGAGGGTGATGATATCCTAGAACTGACCAAGGAAATAAGACATTCCCCATAAGAAAGCAACATCACACCTTTTACCCCTCATTTTACTCTTTTTTATCAATTCATGGTTGCAGGAATCTGGTTTAACATAATGGCTAACCAGACAGGATAAGAAACACAACAGCACAATAAAATGTGCTATGCAGTTAAAAGTGCTTTAAGTATAAGTATTATTAAAAATATATTAAAACATACTGTTGATGTCATTATTGTAGAAATGAGTAACACATTTTATGTGACAAAGGAAACTGATAAATGCTTTATATCCTCTAACTGTTCAGGTACATGATAAATAGCTATGATGTAAATAATAGAAAAAATAGTAAAAGGATAATAGCATATAATATTACTAATGCAATAAGCAAAATTATTACCTTCAATTCAATATCTATTATTCTTACATTTATAAAAAAAGTCGGGGTTTTTTTATGAAAAAATACATTTTAAATATTGTTTCATATTTATAAATAAAAATATTAATAATAAAAAATGTATAAAATAAAAAAATACTCTTATTCATAAAATTCATAAATTAAAAACGTCTATCGATTTTCTTAATCCAAATGAAATAGTCACAGAAAGATTCTTAAATGGTGTAAGTGATTATAATTATAAATATCAATGAAATTAAGAAAAAATTCTAATGATAGCTATTATTTATAAAACAATAATTATCATATATTGTTACGGTAATTGCAAAAAATTTTAATCATAGAAATAAGAAACAAATTTCAATCTCTCAAAATAAAATAATTCCTGAAAACATTTATAAGGTTATACTTTTCTGCCTTTAATATGATTTTGTAACAATTAATATGACATTGTTTTTTATTTTTTCATCTTATATCTTAGAAAATACATATTTTCAAAGCTATAAAATTATTTATATTATTAATATTTCACATTTTAAACGAAATAACGCGTAATAATTTGTATATTACATGAAAAATTCAAATCTTCATTATATTTAAATGAGAAAAATACAGAAGTCTTACAATTATTTAAAATTTTGAAGTTGTAAATTTAAATTTAACTACTTTTTATTTTATTTTAGAATATAATTATTTTATTTACAAATAAAAAGTAGGAATTCAATCAATCCTTCATATTTTTCAATTGTCGAGTTTATACTGTGAATTTTCATATCTAAATAGAAAACTAAACATTAGTTTAGAACAAACTTCATTTTTTGTAAATAATAATCAAAAATAAGTTTTTCTGTACCGAAATATAGCAAAAATATATGTCCATTAATAATTTTTGCATATATTGCTCAAAATATTTTAAATGTATTAAGATTTGAGATATTAATGGTGTTATAAAAAATAATGTGATTTCTCAATTTAAAAGAGTTGTAATGTTTTTTATTTCAACAAATGTTCTCTAATGTATATATGAAGCTAAAAGAATGGTTTTTATTATTACTGAAAGCATTTTTTGACAAATGACTTGATTTTGAATAGATCTTTTAAGAATATTTGTATTAGTTTTCTATTTAATTCGTGTCGACAAATTTAATAACTGATTCATTCAAAGGAATGCTTCAGTCAGAAAAAAAAGCTTTTAAAGACTATTGATACAGAGCTTGAAATCACCTGCCACAAGATGAAATTCATGCCTTAATGAGGCAACAGAAATAAAAATAGCTCTGAAAATCTTTTGGATATCTATTTTTATTGATTTAGACTCGATAATGCATATGAAGATATGAATAATGGATGATGCGATGAAACCAATATCTTGAATTGGAGCTTATTTTGAAACTTCGTGGTGTTTAGATGATTATTCAATAACCATCTCGTCATATATCAAGAATATTTATTCACTAAATGCTATATTTATTTTGCTGCTATATTTATTTTGTTTTGTTTTTCATCGTTACATTGAGTTTTTTTGGATATTAAACAGCTTTATTTTTGAGCATTTAAGTCAAAAGCTGTAAGCTACATAATTACATTTGTTTTGGTAACTTACCTTGTTTATGGAATCTAAGAGTTTCTTAATAAAAAAGCAGTATGTTTATTTCAATTTGTCTTCATTTAAGTTGTAATTCCAGAACGCTATTATAATCATATTCGTTTGTTTAATATTTTGGGAAGAATAATTGCTTGTTCATCTCATTTTAAATGCTTTTCTGTATATCGCCGAAAGGATAAAAATATATTCTTTCGATAACAAATCTCCAGACATTTGGCTCTTGAATACATTAATTAAATATATGATTTGATTTTAAACAAAATTTGAATCAAATATTCCTGTAAGCAATAATCTAAATTTCACTGATGTGTTTATTATTTTATAATAAATATTGTCCTTCTCCTCATTTTTTTTCTTTGTCATCAACTGTGTTTTGCCACTTTCATGTAATTTTTTTAATTTGATAAAAACGCAGAATATTTTCATAAATATTTTAAATTTTTCATTCTTTTCTTAGAAATTTAGATTTTTAGACTAGATTTACTTTTCTAGTATATTTCTAGTTACTGGAATACTAGATTTAATTTTTGAAAATGAAAGTAATTTTAGGAATTTTCGAATTTTTCCTTCTGGAATAGGGATTTTTTTCTTTTGAATAGTTTAAAGTAATTTAAAGTAATTTAAAGGATTTTTTGTCAGTATAGCATCTGAAAAAATTTTCTATTACTAAAAATTTATGTTAATAATTTTTATTAGATTATTAGAAATTAGATTATTAGAAATCGGATTTTATTAAATTATTAGAAAAAGAATTTAATTAATTGATATTTTCTGAAAATTGAAAATTTTTGAAAACTGCGAAAATGAGAGGGAATTTTTAATCGTTTTAATATCATTTTAGAGTTTTGTTGACTTTTTTAGTTAATCATAAAATTTAATAGTTAATCCTAAGCACTAAACATTTATTTTAAAAATATTCTCAAATTTTTAACGAGGCACATTTTTTGCTTATTTTATGAATAAATGTTAAATTTTCATTAAACTTGATAAAACGGTTTAGTTAATATGAAAATTTCCTCAGCATAGAATACATACAAAATATTCTAAAGAAAATGAACTAAAGAAATATGGGGTATATTTAATTAATTATTCATTTGCAAATATTTTTATCAGTAACTTATCCTCACGGAATATCTAAATATATTTATCATAATACTTTGGCTTAAATTATCATAAATTTTCCTGCACTATCACTTAAAATAAATTAATAATTAATATTCCATTATATTTTTATATTCTAATTAATCTAAATTTTCAAATTTTCTAAGAGCAAACGAGGGTGTTAAAATCAATTACTTATTATCGTCTGCGAAATACTGAAAGAAATTAATTTTTTAATTATTTATACATTTTTATTTTAATTTCTAACATTAATATCTTGCATACATAATTCATTACTTCCAATTATTTCTGGTTGAATGCGATTTTTCTTTTTTATAGATAATGTAAATATTTTTATAATTAGTGATGTTTAATTAGTATTATTATTTTAATATATAGCTTTTCGTTTTAAATCATAAGAGACCATAACATCTTATTTCAAAAACAATTTTGCTTTTAAATCAGTTTAGTTGCCTGCATATGTATATTCAAAAGTTTAAAATTTGAATAATATGCAATTTTATAAACATCTTATTAATTAATGAAAAAATACTTTAGTGCAGATGAAAATGAAGTTTTAATATCTTAAAAAAATGTGTTTTTCCTTTGAATCAAAGATTTTTTAATGGTAAAGCAATTTAATTTTATTTTCTGATTCTATATGATATGTAATGTCTAATTTTCATTTAATAAAATATGTAATGTAATATTTGTAATGACTTTAAGTTTATATAAAATTTTAAATAGTGTTAGGGTTTATTGTGACACACAATTTATTTAATATAAGAGATTTGTAAAATTTACCATACAAATATAAGTAAAAAAAAATTTAAAAATCTCTAAAATAATAAGTACATTTATGTAAAAATTTGTGATTGGTAATATTTTAATGCAATTTCCTGATAAATTCAAATTAAGTTTTTTAATACAATGCTATTCGAAATTTGAAAAATCAATATTATATGTGAAAAAATAATAACGTACCGAAATTTTTGATTTAAACCATTTTCTTTATCTAAAAGTTTTTAATAAAATCTTTAAAAAGTTGTAAGAAAAATTTGCTAAAAGAAAAATATTGTTTCACTTGAATACACCTTAAGTCATATTTAGGTGAAACAATTTTTCTTCTATTTTTACATTTTTTTACAAGTTTCATTTCTAATATTTATTTCATTTGTCTAAGATTACTACAATTAATATTTTTTTAAATATTTTTCAATAAAGTGATCAAAGATCAGTATAAATTGAGATTTTTTGAATAATGAATATTATTGTTGACCAAATTATTTTTTATATGAACATATTTTATTAGTAAAAAATACTGCTTCAAATTTAAGCAGCTACAAATTTAGACTAAAATTGGTTCTATAGTAAAAGATTTTTTTTATGCTATTTGTTTACAGAATAAGAAATGGTTTTAAATATTGGAAAAATGAACTACATATAGCTTATATTTCCTTAGTTTTACAAAAATATTTTTATTAAATTCAACTAAAATTCAAAAAACTAATTTATTTATCATTATTTCTGTCTATGTAATTAAAGAACAGGTAAATAAACACACACTCAAGCCATTTAATCCTTAATATTTCTTAAAAATCAAAACTATTAAATATATAATCACTTTGCGTACAAACTTATTTTAATTATAAAATACACTGCAATAACTTAACTATTTAACTTAAAACCAATATAATGACTCTTTAAAAGAAAATAATGATATAAATATTTGAAACATTAACATAAATAAATGAAAAGTATTTTTGGTGTCGCAATTTACATAGTTACATAACCTCTTCTCAAAATTACTCAATCCCGAATTTTGTTTCTCTATTATAAATGATTCTGCTTCATCTCCACAATCAGACTTTATCATTGACAAAAGACACGTTTTCATAGTCTTATTCAGTCTGTAGCAAAGAAAAGCAAAATTAAAGGTATTAAAACAGATGTTATTTACATTTTTATATTTGATGAAATAAGTTTTATTTAAGAAGCTCTTAATAACTTAATTAAGATTCTTAACTGAAGATTATAATAAAAACACATATTTATGATGTATTTATTAAATTACATCCAATATAATTACTAAAAGGAAAAATGCAGAGTTTTGAAGTTTCGGATTTCGAAATTTTTTAATTCGTTTCGAATCAGTATCATGAATTTGATTCTTAATTTAATAAAAATTAATTAATATATAAGTCGATCTTTATTAAAAAAAAAGCTTTAGAATTATTTAATTCTGTATTCTGTTGCTTATAAATGCAATAAAAGTTATTTATTTACTTGCAACCTAATTTGACGATTTCCCTATTGTATACATTATCCGATAGATTTTTCTTGCGTATGTCCGCTGCCACTTTTTTAAGCACATTGTCACAACCAGAGGATTCTATTTTATTATCAATGCATTTCCAGTTAGCTTCATATTCTAAAACAAAAATTAAAAATAAAATATTATTTTTCAGACGTTTCTTATGCTGTAAAATGATAATTAACATTTCAAAGGTATTAATTTGTCAAAGTAATAAAAAAATTTTTAATTTATTTAAAAGGAAAATAATCTGCAAGTATTACTTTGTATTGTAAGAAAAATGATTTCTTCATTTAAAATTTAACAATATTGTGCAAAAATTAATATTAGCATTAGTCATGAGCCATATGAATGTTTGTCTATCATCAAAGACTAAGAATTAAGTACATTGCTTAAACTACGATGCTTTGAAAGACTGAAATTAAAACCAATCATGTGCAAAGATGAATATTAATAAGTTATTTTATAATTCGGAAAACAATGTCACAAGATTCAATATAAAACGAAAATTTTCCATTTGAGTAATGGATCAATATTTTATAAAAGATAAAACAAAATTTCCAAACCCAAGTTTTGAAGCAATTAATTTCCATTGAATTATAAATATTGGAACAATTCTATTATCTTCAGTATTTCTATTTGTCTAAATTCTAACTTATGCAATCAAATGTTATTTTTCAATTCATAATTCGTATACTTCGTTCATTTGAAAATAGCTTGTTTTGAATCCATCAAAATAATTTCCAAATCTTTTGCTTTAGCATAATCCTAATTAATAATCCATACTATAGATATTTGGAAAGTATGGAAAATTTTAACATCGTTCTAATTTGTTAACTTGTAAAAATAAAAATATTTTCCTATAAAAATATGTTTATAAGTGATTATTCTGAAATTAAACTCGGTTTTTAAAATAAAATTTATTAGAAAATGTGAAATTTAAAAGGCTTATTTAAACTATATCTTGTCTTTATTCACAAACTAAGAATTTCTAATAATAATGTTTTGTTTCGATTGGGGCATTGCTACGTTATCCTTATTTACTCACCTCGCATTTTTAAATTAATAAGTACTCACATCTATTATATCCTAGAATGTATATTTATAATTTTCTCACCTACCTCTTAGAAATCAGAAGAATTGATTAATATTTAAAAACAGAAATATGTACTAACGAAATGTCCAGGGAGAAGTTTTGAAGAAAACTAAATTTTTAAATAACTATTTATTATATATAATTTAAAATAATTACGAGGATTTAAGTTTCAATTCAAATGTTTGATATTCATAATACTTAGACTATTTGTCTCATCTTATTCCTTTAAAAAAAAGAAATCAACATTTACTATTTGAATGAAGTGACTAAATATCATCTTTAGAGTCATTGCAATTTTTACAATTATAGAATATTTACTCAGATTCAGAACAATATGTTATTCTTTGAAATACCTTTTAATTTTAAGTAAATTTTTTAAATATATTTTAAAAGAATATGTCAGGTAGATAACATACTTGTAAACCCTGTCCTCTTACTTATTTACATATATAACACTACGAGGGTTATTCTGAAAATTTTGAGATACGCGCAGACGAGAATTTACAAAATAAAAATAACGGTTTAATTTTAAAACACAAAGTATTTTAACACAGAAGACGATTTTTTACTCACTTACTTCAACTTGTTTAGCGTAGAATAAATTTTAAACAGAAGTGAAAATGGAGTTGACGCGAGAACATTTTTGCGCTATGATTTTCTACGATTTTAAAGCAGGATTAAATAAAGAAGAATGCGTTCAACGGTTGCAATTAGCATTTGGTGATGAATCTCCAGCTCGTGCTACTGTATTTAGATGGTTTAGAGAATTTAGAAGAGGTCGCAATTTTCTCCAGGATGAAGAACACACAGGAAGATCGCCGTCGGCAGTAATCCCGGATAATGTGTCTGCCATACGAAAAATGTTAATAGATGATAATCATTGTACCTATCAAATGATATGGAACGAACTTAACATTAGATTCGCATCCATACACAAAATCATTTATGAAGAATTACATATGAAAAAAGTAGTTTGCCATTGGATTCCCCATAATCTAACTGAGCACCAAAAAGAGGAGCGTGTCAGAATCAATAAAGAAACTCTTAAATTGCTAAATGATGGTGGCCACCGTGTCATTTCTAAAATTGTAACAGATGATGAAACGTACATACCGTTTTTGACGTTCCAACACGTCAAGAAAGTAAAGTATGGGTCTTTGAACATGATCCCACGCCGACAATGCTGAAAAAACAACGGGAACTGAAAAAAGTGATGTATGCCGTTTTCTTCAGAAGTACGGGATTGGTCAATACCATCAAGTTGGAAGGACAGAAGACAGTAACAGCAAACTGGTATACCACTAAATGTTTTCCAGAAATTCTACAAGAACTGAATGTTAAGGGACAAATGCTTCACAATGACAATGCATCTTCACATACAACCGGATTAACAGTTGAATTTCTTTAACAAAAACAAATTAAAGTGATCGAACATCGGCCGTATTCACCTGATCTTGCTATGTGCGACTTTTGATTATTCTTTAATCTAAAAAAGAACTTACGTGGACGTCGTTTTCATTCAGAAGAAGAGATTGATGTGGCTATAAATGCATTTTTTCATCTATTCCAAGAAATGAATGGCTTGAGGCATTTAATCTGGGGAAAATTCGTCTACAAAAGTGCATTGATGCTGGAGGAGACTACTTTGAATACACCTAAAATTTTGTAAGTATAACTTTAAAAACCTAGTTGTATCTCAAAAATTTCAGAGTGACCCTCGTATGACTTCCTCTAGTCATGTTAAAACAGATTAATTTAAAAAAGATGGTTCTATCGTTGTTAAAAAATTTGATGAACTTACTTTTATTTGTTGATGTGCCTTCCTTGCACACTTCATTTTTGAAAAAATTGTGTATAGATTTTACATCTTCATCATTCCCTATATTGCATATTTGTGCTTTTTTCTTTAAGCAATCTTCATAATCACTAATAACAAAATTCTAGTGTTCAAATATATATTTGATTATTTAATTTTTAAAAAAAATCTTAAATAATGGCTGAATTATCATCATATTATATATATAAAATCACATAAATTAAATTCTTAGTTAGATTTTCAACATGAAATTCTGTATTTGTAATAATTTAACATCCATTTAAACTGTAGGTCCTGAAAGAAATAATTATAGTATAAGATGAAAAGTTAAATATTAAGGATGACAAATTATATATAATTTCCGAAAAACTTCATCAATAGTTCATAATAATTTATTTCATATAGTATAAATTTTTTATATCGAAGATTTAAAAATCCATGTGGGATTTTAAGTAAATGAAAATTTTAATGACTTATTTTCAATTTAGCAAACTGTATTTGATATGAAGACTTAAGAATAAAACTAAATTATAAGCTGTATCATCTTATTTTTTTATAATTTAGTCTCTTTTTTTATTGTTTTTTAAATTTTATTTTGTTTAAATTTCTTTAAAATAAATTTAAATTTTTTTATTAAATTACATCTATTAATCTTTTAGTAGTGATTCACCATTTCTATCACATTTATAAGTTGATAATTCTATATTAACCACACAATTGCACAAAGTTGAAAATTCTAAATGTTTGTAGAAAAATTCTAGTATTTTTCTTTCCTTTTTTGACCAAAATATAAAAAAACAGAAATGATAATTACATTCTCATGACATTGACAGAATGCAAATGTAAAATACAGTAGACGCTTGTTTTCTCCCCCTCTAATTTACGAACACTCACTTTTAAAATTTATTGCCTTGTATCTAACATGGCCCATAAATTCACTGATATTTATAATTCCCATTTACGAACTACATTTTTGAAAATTCTCTTTTTATGAACTATCTTTCATGCATTTTTCTTTTGCGTTTATTTTTCATCATATAACGTTTCGTTCAATATTTTATATAATGGTTTAAAAACTTAGACCAGTGTTATTATAGAACCATTGAATTTTGAATCCTAATTGTAAAATTAAATATAAACTAATGACTGTAATGTAAAAAGTAGTTTCATTCTATAAGCGAAATTAAAGGAAAACAATTTTTATAAGTCCTAATCTTATTCATGTTAGAATATTTCGAGCTATTAATAGTCTAGATTTCGAGCTATTAATAGTCTAGAGCTATTAATAGAATCATTCAGCTTGTTTTGCTTTTTAATCTGTGTGGTATATCACCTACTAAATCTAATTTCTTGCACAGATGATATATAATATAGGATGCCAAATTCTGAGTTTGGTAATTTTTTGGCAGATTTTTTTATGTACCTGGTAACCTAGTTTTTATTACGTAATAAATATTTAGACCTATAAGAATAATGTAGAAAATTCTCTTTTGGCAACTCTAGTATTTAAGTCATTACACATCATTCATCACCTAGAAATTCAGAATTTACGCTCTTGAACCATACGGCATCTGAGCTTTAATTTTCTGCACTGTATGCATTTAAATGTAAGCAATAGTTTCAAGGGAAAATATCGTAAGATATTTTATTTAGGTTAGGTTAGGCTACGACAAAAAAACTGTTTTGGAGCTTTATGGTCATAGGCTTATAGGTTGCATAGAGTAAGATTGAGTTATTTCAAACCTAAACAAAAATTTATGGATTGATGATTTTGAAAAAAAAGTGACAATTAAAACAAAAAGTTAAGCACGGCGTTTGTTTGACAAATGAAGGGGAAATTAGGCCGCTTGGAAATACAAAGACGAGAAAAAAATTAAAATCTATTAATAAGTTTCAAAAAAGAAATAGTTGCGTCAATTTTCTCTTTAGGATTCGTTGACAAATCTAAAATCAAAGAGAAAGAAAGAGCTCCGATACCAAGTTTTCCTCTTAAGGAATTTCTCGCATGATCATATCGAGGGCACGATAGCATTATGTGCTCCATGGTTTTTCTTTTTCCACAAGAGCATTTATCTGTTGAAGAAAGACTGAATTTATGTAATTTAGCATTTGTCGGAAAAGATCTAGTTCTAACTCTAACTAGCCACATTTCTTCAAGGCGAGAATTAATATAATTGCGGTGAATTTTCATGATAGAAGACATGTGACAAAAAAGTTACAGGCATCTTTACTTTTATTCCATTCGTTGTAATTATAAATGATAAAAATGTTTCTTATATTATGCATAAGGTCTTCAGGTGAAATTGAGTGCATAATAATATTTTTATGAATGGCCGATTTTGCAACAGCATCTTTTTCGTTCCCAACAATTTCGGAATGACCTGGAATCCAAACTAATTGAATCGATACACAAATCTTAGTTGCATTTACTGAAGCTGATCTGATGTGTTGAATAATGGTTGGGAAAAGTTTTCAAACTGCTTAGACAGGATAATGAGTCAGATAATATTACATAGCCAACTATATAGAAATACAGAATTTAGTCACTGCCAGATATAAAGCCAAAGCCTCTGCTGTAAAGATGGAATTAGAGTTATTGATTTGCCCGGAAACAAAGAAGTTACTACTGCTGTTATAAACAGTGATTCCAAGTTTGTTTTCTGTTTTAGATGCATCAATAAATAATAATATGTGATTGTACCATGCAGAAGTACTATGCAGTTCAAAGTGATCATTGATAGTATTTGTAGGAAGATTTTTAGTCTTAAAAATATATTTTATAAGAAATATTTTTAAATTAATATTAACAGAAGTAGGTTTTGCAAGAACTCTTAAAATATGTGATTCTTGAATACCATTTTCTTCGAGCCATTTTTTCACTCGCAAAGAAAGAGGAAGAGCGCCAGAGATATATTTGTATGGCATAGATTCCCACAAACTACCACACGGAGATTTAGTAGAAAATGCAAGGTTTCTAATCTACATCCTCATACAGAGAGAAAGTTTTGTTTTACAGAAAGAGGTAAGACCCCTGCTTCTTTCAGAAGAAGAGGAAGAGTGTGGAAGACCTGTAGCAATTCTAAGAGGTAAGTGATATAATGGATCCAAGATTTTTCGGTCTGATAAGCTCGCAGATGTAAATACATGACATCCATAGTCGAGGCTACATGTAATGAAGGACTGAGCAATTGGAAGTAAGTGGTTAGTTTTTGTTCCCCATCTGCAATAGCTTTTAAAGCATTAATTTTCTCCTGGATGGATTTTTTTTTCATATGAAAATTATACTTGAAGTTACGTTATTAGTAAAATAGAGGCCCAGAATTTTAAGTGCTTAGACCAAGAGATAGGTAATTGGTTGATAGTTAGTTCAAAATTTACAGGAGATTTTTGGAAGAGAAATCAATGACTGAAAATTTTGAGGAATCAATTTTTAGTTTCCATTCTACACACCATTGTTCAAGTTTTATGATTTTAGACTGCATTTTTCGCTGCAGTCTTTCTTGTGAAGTGTTATGTCATCAGCATAAATAAAACACTTTATGTCAGGATGAACTTCTTAAATTTCTGACATATAAATCATGAAAAGAAAGGGAGAAAGAACACTGCCTTGAGGAACACCTCTATTAGAGAAAGTGGGTTGAGATAACATTCCACCCCATTTCACTTTAAAACTTCTATTCGATAAAGAATACAATATCCAATGAGCAACATTTTCTCAGGTATCTAATTGGAGGAGCTTATAAATAAGACCGTCTGGCCATATTGAATCGTAAGCTTGAGATATGTCCACAATTGTGTATATGATATATTTTCTCTGTGAGAGTAAAATAATAATATGATGGTGAAGCATAGAAAGAACACTATCGCAACCTCTATAAGGCATAAATCAATGATGGTTTGGATGAAAATATTTGGAAAGGGAGATATAATTTATTAGACGATTTAATATCACGCTTTCCATGACCTTACATAGAACACTTGTAAGAGATATTGGGCGATAAGAATTTATTGAAATAGTATATTATTCAGGTTTTGTTATAGGAATTATGATGATTTTTTTTCCAAGACGAGGGAACAATAAAGCTTAACCAAGAGTTATTTATGAGTGGAAAGCGATCGTAAAATTATCTTTAATAGACCATTCAAAATTTTAGCTGATATTAAATCAGGACCAGATGAAGTATTTTTGCATTTAGAAATCGCTAATTGGAACTTTGAGAGGGAGAATATCGAGTTATATTCTAAATCAAAGTTTGAACTTTAATCGAGATGTAGTACTTCAGTTTCAGATTGACGAGAATAAAATTTGGCAAAAAGTTAGCCTGATCAACAGGGTCCGAAATAATTGAATTTTCGCAAGATATTAGAAGATGATGAGTTGGTGAGTCAGTAGATCTATTTTTAAGTCATTTTTAAGTCTTTTAAGAATGGAATAAATGTTTTTAGATTTAACAGCATTTGTTATAGTTTTATCCCAGAAATTTCTGGAAAGGGTTAGAAGAAGCTGATGAAGTTTTGCAGTAATTCGTTTGTATTGTATCCAGAATCTGATTAAGAGAACTTTTCACATTTTTCCAAAGTTTCCCTTTTGACTCAAAAGATAACAACCGATAATTCCGATATCCACCACGTAGGATATGGCTTTAACGGAAAGATATGTTTTTTCCTGAATTTATCAAGATAGTTTTTGCATAAAATGTGGAATTGATCTACAGAAACTAGTCCGTTATTAGCAATTTGAGTTTTCAT
Organism: Latrodectus elegans; assembly: GCA_030067965.1. Classification (NCBI taxonomy): domain Eukaryota; kingdom Metazoa; phylum Arthropoda; class Arachnida; order Araneae; family Theridiidae; genus Latrodectus; species Latrodectus elegans. The sequence goes on along the minus strand of CM057822.1, from coordinate 61,535,227 downwards.
TGAATTGAAGAAGCCAGTCCATAAAATTATATTGCGGGAAGTACCTTTCGAATAATCGTTTCTCACTCAGTTCAGATAGTTATGGTAGGGACATGGTCACAACCATAACTATCTGAACTGACTGAGAAAGTACAATAAGGAAAAATATCAGGAGATACAAAATTATAATACATAAGGAATGGTCTATGGTGGAGTTCAAAATGAGTAGACTATAAGGTTTTCAAAAGACAAATGTTGCTATCCAGTATCCAATCGAGGAATTCTGAATATTCAGGAGAGTTTGAATGACTACCAAGCGCTGAAGTTCATATATTAAAGTCTCCAATTATTATAAAGGGAGGATGAATATTTGATAAAATGCTATGGAACAAAGAACTTTATTACAAAGAATATTATTATTTATAGCTAATATTTCTGTATATCGTTAACTTCTGAACTGGATATGTTTAAAATTTGCTCAGGTAGAGATTTATCAACAGCAAAAAGAAGACCTCCACCACGGCCATCTTGCGTATCTAATATAATTATTGTTTTATTACAAATTTAAAATAAGTCGGAAACTGTAAGAAACGTTTCTTGCATTGCTAGGATATCTTAAGATTGAAAGTATGGAAGTTTTACATACGATCACTTAGATATAACGCTTCTTGCATTCTAATAAATTAAATTGAAGATTAAATAAAACAAAAAACCTGAACAGTTACTAAAAATCAAAAAAAGTGCGCTCGTTGTAAAAAAATATGTATTTAAAAAAAAAAAAACTATGAATGTTTTTTACGCCTTCTTGACTTAATTATTTCTTCAATGTTAGGTTCTACACATTTAATATTTGGTTGAGGAGACTTCATAATAAGTTGCTCGGGAGATATAATTTGCTAATTCACAGAATTGTTTGGACTTATCTTTCTTTATTGGATAAACCTTGTACGACTCTTTCTTGGAGGAGATTTAGAAACTGGTCTAGCTGGATTCAAACATGTTCGCATACATTCTTTCATGAATGAGAACATTTGTTGGACCATTTGATCTTGTCTAGCCTGTATCGCAAGTAATTTTGCTTCAAATATCGAAGCCATCTCTGTCACTGCTTTTTTAACAATATCAGTTATTTCAATTTGATTCGGCAAGAAAGGAAGATGGCTTTCGGTTACACTGGAGGTTTTTAAAGTTTTATTATAACGTCTTCTCGCCTCAACAAATGGAAGGTGGTTCATGCTTTTAAAAAATAAGAATTTTTTTCCTTCAAGACTCGTAGAGTAGGAAATATCATTAGCTATATGATTTCCCTTGCAGATTATATTTTTAGGTGTTTCATTGGCACAGGGAGAGTCTTTATGGAGTGTTCCACAGATTTTACATAGGAAGACTTCTTGTTTACATTTTTTCGTAGGGTGAGTCTATTTATAGTATTCTCCGCATTGGCGAACGTTATGAATAAAAGGAGAAATTGGAATGATGGAATAGAATAAGTTAATAGTTTGAGGTAGATGATGACCAATGACACTCACTAAAATATTTTCACTCAGTTCTTCCGAATTCTTTTTTGTAAATCTTTGTAAGCTTAATATCGTTAAGCCATTTTGCGCAATTTCTTCAGCAACAAGCTATAAAGGTAAATCTACATTTATTTCTTTTATAAGAAATCTTGAAGAAATGTATTCAGGTTGAAAACTGGAGTTAACAGGTACACCAAGAATAATGTTTATCTTGCTTATTTCTACAGCAGTATCTGGGCAATTAGTTTCGAATAGAAGCTTACCTTGACGGGTGTGTTGAATTTGTATTATTTTCTTGTGATTCTTTACAAGTTGAATTATTTCTTGCTTTAAATTATAAGGTTTCTTTGGAATAGATGCAGTACCATCAGTGGGAGACAGGAAAATGAAGAACTTAGTAATACCATTTCCCGAAGCTAACCGGATTAGTTGTGGAATAGTATCTTCGAAAGTCAATAATCTTGAAGTGTTTATTTTTGGAATGCGCAATTGCAATCCGTGTCAGTCATTTCAGTCTCTGCTTTAGTCATTTTGAATCCATAATAATAAAAAAGAGCAAAATTTAAAAAATAAATTAAAAATTTAAATAATAAAAGTAAAAGAACAATAATCCTCGATCTTAGTCAATTAAACACTAAGCCAAAGTCAGACGATAATTTCAACACGAAAAAGGAGAAAAAGTGTCAAAGAAAATATTAAATAATGACAAAATAATCAGAGTACAAAATTTACGTATTTCGCAATTTAGAATAATCCGCCATTTTTCATATTTTTAGTTTTTATATGTCTTGGAACTGGCTTATGAAATTGTTCTTCTGTGCACAATGCTTTTGAGAATATATACTTTGAAATATTACAAAAAAGCTATATTTAAATCATTTTGACCTGTGCGAGTGTTATTAAATAAATCACTCTTGAAGAAAGAAGACAAAAAATTGATCTAACATTTTGAATGAAGATATGTTATTCATTCTTCCATGGACTTATACAAAGAAACCAACTGCTCCTCAAAATTTCATGGTTACATTCTAGGTTCAGATTTAATATGTTCATAATAATTATAAGATGATTAAATAATTGGTTGGTTGGTTGGTGTCGTGTTTATTTGAAGCCAAGTCAAATTACTCCAAGTGCCTAAATCACGTCCTTGGGAATGTGCACAATTTTATCATTATAGAGATTTTCCTGAAAGAAAAATTTGTCAATAGTCTGCAAACTTCTTAAGATGACTGGACAGTTAATATGTTCTGGGATGAGTTTCTCTTCAGGACCGATTCTACAATGATTAAATGATTGAAAAAATAAATAAGAGACTAAAAAATATAATGCATGAAAAAACTACTTAGTGCTGCGAATAGCTGCAAAATAAGTAAATGAATGGCAAAAAAATTAAGATGCTTTTTAAGAAAAATGCTTTTTTTCATTGAAAATGTGTTTTTAAAATGTATTTCAGAAATTGAAAAAACTCATCCTTTCTAAATGATTTTACCTCACTAAAATTAAAGGAATAAATAAATTTTCTTTTACATATATTTTTTTATATTATGAATAAATGTTTTTTCTAATAGTACTTTATTAATAAAAATACTATAGTGTGATAAAAAGAATTGTTTTAAGAGTTAACTCTTATTTTTCCGTTTTAAGAACTATTGCACCGATTCCTTCATATTCGTAAAAACGAGAGTTTCTTTCAGAATGTAATTTTAGAACACCAATCCGAATTTACAGGTGCAATTAAGGGCAAATATTAGAATATGCGCTTACATTTTTCTCTTCAGTAATTTCTTCTATGTAAAGAGTATTGTAAAAAACAGGTTTTTATTAATACATTGAAGATATTGTTAAGATTACTTAAAATAAATTTCCTATACATTTCACACATTGTAAGAACATAAAATAGACAATATTAATCACATTAAAATTAATTGTGTCACAAAAAGTTTAGCTTACCCACATAAACCAGTCATTGCTTCGTGTACTGAACACCATTCTCTTTCTATACCATAACAATACATTCGATCATCAGAAGCACATGAAATACTGATAAATCCTAAATAAAGATGAAATATAAGAATATTAATATTTAATCTTTTAATTATAAATTGGTTTACACTATAGATTCAAGTTTAATAAAAATAAATATTCATCGATTTTAATTTCTGTTTTATTATATTAAATCTATGATTGTCTTAAAGGCTGGTAATAAAAAAGACAGAAATTCGTTTCATGTAAAACCGTAACACATAAAAAAAACTCACACAAAAAACTTTAATATTGTTTGAATAGAAAAGTGTGAGATATATTAAATTTTTCTTCATAAAAAAAATAAAACAATAGTTCATTCTTAAAATATCCAACTTACACTCGTTGTCAGTAACTTGTAACCCTTTGCAGTTAACTGTAAATGGATTTATTATTTTTAAATGTTATTTGCAATACTACAGATACTTTTTAATTTTAAATACTTTTTATAAAGACAAATTTTAATAATTTTAGTCAAAGCATTGCTTATGCAAGAAAAATAAACTATACGTTTTTGTACATGTTATAAAATAAGTAGGAATATTTTGTGCATTTAATTAAAAACCTGCTTTTTTCCCCTCAAAGAGCACATATTGTTCATTTGTTAGATTTTCTAAAATCACACAGTTTTGGCTGATCAAATTAATGTAATATTTGCATAATATTAAAAAATATACTTTGAGGAATTATAAGATCTGAGAGAGACTAAAGATGTATAGAATTGTGGGCACACACAGATGACGTATAATCCAGGATGCCAAATTCTAAATTTTTTTGTCGATGAAGAAATGTTGCTAAGATGACTTATTGTGATGTACTTGATGATGTAAATACAATAGTTGCCAAAATATAATTTTCTGCATAATTCTTATTAATTTCCTCTTGTCTATGACGTAATAAAAACCAAATTGCCAGATACATAAGAAAATCAGAAAAAAAATTACCAAACTCAGAATTTGGCATTCTGAATAATATGGCATCTTTGCCGTATAGCATTTAAAGAGAAATAAAATCTAAAATCTTCGCATAAAAAAGGTATAATAAAATTATAAATCTGTAAATAAAAATAAAATACAAATTTATTCAAGAATTTAATAATTTTTCCACGTATATTGAAATTATACTTCATTTACTACAATGAATAAAGGTATACCTCATTATTCAAATATTCACCAAATAATATTACTGATATGGCGAATATAAGAAAAAACGAAAGTAAATAATGCCCATGTTTGTGGAAGTTTTATGAAAAATATTGATGCCACATTGGGTGTTCAAATGAAAAGATAAGAAACATGCGCCATTGGCCTGATCACAACGAGCCGAGAGAAGCATTTCTTTTTTACTAGAAACATTTCTTACAGTCACGCACAAGACATGTTGATGAACAAATCAAGTTATTGAAAATTTTATTATTATTAATGTTAAAAATCGAGTCAAAAAATATAATCTGCATAGGGAATTAAAAAAAAATGATTTTATGTTTATCAATTATATTTAATAAATTCACTATTAAAGAGAATTGTAAACTCAAATTTAAGTATTAAACTTTTACTGTCTTAAAATTGATTTTGAATGCAAATTTATAATGTTAAAAGATTTGCAAAATTTGAAACTAATTGAATTAGAAATAAAATAAAGATTATAAACACATCAATCACTTTTTTAAACATAAATTTTTATGGTAAAATAAATTCAGAATTTATTTCAGATTATGATTTCAAATATTCTTTTCATTTTGCATAACAAATTATAATTTAATAATGATATTATATCATTTTGTTGTTAAAGAGAAATAATTTTTGTCTGAAGTACAAAAGATCCTTTGTTTCTCACTATCCCTCAAATTATAGCTGAATTTTTTTATTACAGGGTAAAATGAAAAGCAAATATATCAATTTAAAAAATTACAAGAACATTTTTTTCTGATTGATTTTACAATCTAATATTTATTTTGTATAATTTTAACATAATTTTTCTAATTTGACAGAAAAAACATAGAGTTTGCTTACGCAAATACAATTTAAAAATATAGGACCAATTTTATAATATTTTGCAACACAAGAACAATTTCGACTTTCTCATTTATCACATTAATTCTAGATAGGATTTTAAAAAAATGACAAATGTATCTGTCATTTTTCTAAAATAACTTAAGATTAAAATCCATTAATAATATGAAATAATTAATTTACTAAATTAGGAAAAGAGAGAGTTAATAAATAAATAAGTTAAACTAAAAACAGTTACACTGATAAACAGTTAAATGAAAATTCCATTTAATATTAAATCATTTTAAATATAAACTGTAAATTGTTTTAAATGTTAAGTTATTGTAATTCTATAATTTGCTGCATAATAATATAAATTAATAACAATGTAATATACTGCAAATAAAATAAATGTAAAAAATAAAATAATTACTTAAATTATTGTTCATTTTAAAAAAAACATTGCATTATTTTTTCCAACAGATGGCGCTTACGACTCTTTATCACAAACAATATAAATGCTTATAATTTTAGACATAAATTTATCCATCTATCACTATATTTAAAGAAAAATGCCTAATAATACTTAACATAATTTGCTATACCGTTGAAGTACACAGTATAATCTTTTTTTTTTAAAGTCAAATCATAATATTTTAATTTTTTAGCTTGCTTATTTTTCAATCATTTTGTGTGTGATTATATTATGAAGCATGAATTTTGCAATGCTTTGAGTAAAAGTAAATAAAATGTTCAATTAATTTAGTTGCTATATAGTTGAAAGAAAAGATAAATAATGAGTTTATTAAGTAAATCAAAAATATTAAAAAGTAAATTGTTACCTATAAGAAAAGCGAATTCAAACAAGGCCATTCTTTCATCTTTGTTTTAACTTCCCATAAAAGAACTTGAACTGCTTGAGACTTGGATAAAAGCCAACAGGAGTCAGTAATTGAGTAAATATTATTATACTAGTTATCAATTGAGCGTCATTATTGAGCTTAAATATAGATATCAAAACACACCTTTATTTTTAACAGCGATTGTTTACAAAATTCGATCCCGGACACACAGGCTAACTGGACTCGTTAGTCTATGAATCTGAATTTGTTTAAATGAAGGAAACTTTTTCAAATAATTTAATTAATAAATATTTTATACTGTAAGGAACTGCTATCTTAATAAAATGTAAATTTTCCTTTCATTTTCGAAGATCTATTTCACTAGTCCTTAAATTTGTGCGTATAATTTTGAACGAAATTTTAATTATTATTTTTTGTGAGATGCACAATAATTTATGCAATCAGAAGGATTAATTTGCATATGTACTTCTGCGCTTTTATGTAACTGAATGGATAATGTTAAATAAAAAAAATAAAAAAAAAAAAACTCCGTTTAAAAGAACAAAAAGGAAGGAAATAAAATGTCGATTTTTTTTAGGTTTTCCTTTATTAAATAAAAATTAAACTTTTACTCAAAGCGGAAATGTCACTATCTGGTTTTACAATAATATCACAGACACGTGATAATAAAAATTATAATACCCTTTTTGAGCAAAATATTGGAAGAGATATATAGGCGTGAAAAAATAGTGAAAAATACACAAAGATCTAGTGTTAAATTCATTAATTTGCATGAAATTTTGAGTCTTAATTTTTGTCGAATGAATGACAGATTATTTCGAACGCGATTTTAATTTTGTTGCAATAATCGATATACCATCTTGAAAAGCACTATATCAAGGGCATAGAGAGTCACTGTTATTAAGATATGGCAAGTAAATTATAAACTCTTATGTGATTTACTTTAAAGAAAATAAAAAATGATCAACTCTCAAATAGAGGAAAATAATGTGGGAAAAATTACACTCCCACAACTGGAATATAGTGCATTTTATATTTCACATAGCTGTATCTTGTCACGTTGAAAAATAATAATCAAATTTATTTCTCGGACTTCCAATGCACCTTCATTTGAAGATCAAGGTGTCATCTCATGTATCGATCTCATTCGAAGTCTAAGCTTTTAAGATTCTTCACATAGTATTTTATATTCATTTTCATTTCCTCATGGAAGAAGCAGGGATTTTATTTTGATATTAATATTTATTTCAAATTTGTGATGGAAAACCCAGAAGTGATATTCAATTTCAGGGATGTTACTCTTATGCGAATTATTCAACAACATAACACATATTTAGAACATAACTTTTATTATTCTCATAAATTATCTTTCAAGATTCTTGTTCTATTGGAGAGTTTATAAATCTCGATATAGTCTCAAGAAGAGAAAAAATCAGCATTTTATTGACAATTTCCCTTAAGCAAGGTTTGTATATATTCAATGTAATTTAATAAGTTAATTTTTTTAAAAAAATTCATTTTGTGATGTCTAGAAAAAAAATTTTTGGGTGATATATTTTTACCATTGCTTATATATAACAAACCCACTTTGACTCTTCTCGAGATTTATTTTCACTTGTCTGATAAAAAAAATATCAGATGTTATTGAATGAGCGAACTAATTGTGAATAAATTTACGTTGCATCATCAAGTACAATATACCACGTGTCCTTGAGACATCATTTAAGTACAATCATTTATAATAAAAACAAAGCTTATGAGACACAGATGTGTTGAGTCTTTCTAATTACGCATGCATAGCTATTAAATTAGCTGTTAAACTCTTCAAATGCAATCCTTTTTCTTTCTGAGTAATGCATGAATAATTAGATCTGAAAATAGAACTTAACTCACTCTAGCAATTAACAAAATGAAACGTGCAACATATCTTCTCGTTGTTAATAATCAACATCGAAATCAAGAATTTCGAGATACAAATTTTCAAAGATGCAAGAAAAATCCATCGACTAAATTTAAAAAATGTTAATCTGCTTGATAAATTAATGAATGGTGTAAATTAAATTAAAAAATCAATGAGCAGCTTATCATCATTAATGAGGTTTCGTTGATGGGCCAAGCTATCATAAAAAGTAAATAGTTGCCCAAATATTTACTTAAAATGTTAAAACTCCTTATAATCTAATTATTAAATCATTACATTTATTAAGTAAAGTTGACTTACAGTTATAATTACATTATTACATTACATTTGTTATAGTTAGTTTTTATACTATTTTAGGATTTTGTGTCAACTTACTATTCCGATACTTCAAAAATAAAGAATCATTAGACTTTTAAGCCAATCAGTAATGTCGTTTAGTTTTTCTTCTATTACATTTTTCTTCAAGTTATTTCTAAATATCATTAAGTTTTATTTATGGGGAAACACATATTTGACACACAAAGTTTAATTAAAAACTGGTAAATAAATACTTTATTCACCGGCTTAAAAAAATATTCATGAATCTCAGAAGATTATAATGTTTATACTAGTTAGGTACTGAGTAATAATTAATTAGATATTTAAAACTTTTAACATCTTTTTAATTTTTTCATGTTATCAGAATACGTATATTTAATTAGTTTTGATTGGGGAAGTTTATAAATTGCAAAAAAACTCGTTGAATATATTGTAAACAAGTTTGGACTAGATTAGAAAAGAACATTTTTTCATTTACTAGCTGAAACTTTAAAGAAACAATTAATAATATTTGAAATATTGAATTGGACTCTAAATTTGTTTAAATAAGAATATTTACTTTTAGAATTTCGAAAGCGCATAAATATCTATGTAAGTATATGTACTTTGTCATTTTTGAAACAGAAATGATTAAAAAAAAAAGTGAACATATATTTAAGTTTGGACTAGATTGGATATATATATATATATATATATATATATATATATATATATATATATATATATATATAATATTTATGATAAATATAATTCTAACATTTTTTGTATACAATCTACCCTGTTGTTTATAGAATAAAAAATTAAAACTAATATTGCTATATTTTATATTTTTAAACATATTTTCTTCTGTAAAAATTTTTGGAAATTAATATTTTTCATATAGAAGTGCTGTCCAATATAAAAATGCAGGGTAACCAACAAAATTCTTGCCATTTTTGCATTGCCCTTCAGTGAAATGAAAATAAATATGTAAATTAGTGTACCAAGTGCTTTAAAATCAATAGAGAGTAAGAATAGCAGTTGTTCTAAAATCAAGTCAATAGCATGCTTTCACCTATCGTAACTTGTACAGTTTGAAGACAAATGGGAGTGTTTTAGGAACTCTTACGATACTATTTGCATTATGACTTCAAAGTAGTCTTATCAGCAGCTGCATCAAGTCGTTAGTAGATATATGCACAGCGAGTACCCGGACTGTAATTTAAGGTTAACGGGTTAAGAATATTTACCTACGTCAAAATGCCTCGTAATTTTAAATCAAGATCAGTTGACGAGATCACACATTTGAGTTCGCCTCCTCCTCTTCACATCCACGCCACATCAGTGGAAGGACTTTGGAGGTCACAGATTAATGTGGACACATCCTCAATTTACGGAACTCGAGCAACACAGTAAGTGAGTCAATGTGGTCACCCTCTCAATCAATGATCGCAACAAAGGAAGCTTCACTTTGGTGATCTTAACGGCATGAAGGTACTGAGCCACTTGAACTCCTAAATAAAGATACAGCGACGCACTTGTTCCAAAATCTCAAGTCGGAAGATTCAGGAAATTAAAACAGTTTTGAACAAAAACTCGGAGACTTCTTTATGTCCTAACTTCCTAGTTTTAACATTAGGAGAGATTGTTGCTGGAGACTAGTGAGTGGAAAATGTTGAAAGCCATTGGAGGTAATTTCGAGATTATCAATAATGTAAATCATTTTCATTTCTTCCATTAGAAATGACTAGAACTTTATAGTAACATTATTGTAACAAGATAACAAAAATAATATCTATACTTTCTCTTATAAATATCAGCAGTTTAGTTTATTTGATTGTTGTTCAATTTGGTCATTTTTTGCATACATTGAAGTATCGGTTGAATATATAAAACACTGTTACTAATTAAAATTAAAGATATGTGTTTCTAAATAAATTATTTTAATTTTAATGATGGAAACAGAATTTTTTAGTATTCGAAACATATTTACAAAACCGATAAAATAACAAGAAACTGTTCACTTTCATTGTTTGGATTATTACTATGAATGCAGCTAATAGGAAAAAAACTGCATAAATTGAATTGACTTAGTTTTGATTGTCTCTTTTATTATTTCTGCAAATTTTTATTTCCCTCACAAAATATTATTACAAATGTAGTCATTAAGGAATTTTTGTGAAATTAAATTCTTTGCTTGATTTTTCTTGTGTAAAAATTTATCCCTAATTTGTGATATTTTAATAAAATTATTAAAATTTTAGTTTTCATCCACAAAGAGTTTAGAAGCCTTGAAGACTAAAGATATATCATGAAAGACATTACATTTCTATTGTATGTGAATATATTTATAGATATAATTTTGCATATGAACTTTATTTTCTGGCTTTTCTTTTCCCGTATGCAGTAAAAAGTATAAAATTGAACCATATTACGCAGTCTTAAATCTTTGTTCTTAATAACAGAAATTTATATAGTAATGGAAAACATTTTAGAATTTTGATTCCACTGCAGGTTTTTATAAAACATTAAACAAAATGTAAAAGCATGATATAAAATTTTCATTGGACTTCACTTTTTACTTATGTTCCTTTTTGTGCAGTATTAAGGTTTTAAATCTGCTATTGCTAAGCAATTATTAAAGCTTTTTATTATTTTCTTGGGAAATTTGTTTTGAAATCCATTCAAGTGCAATTTTTGGTAATTTTCAAAAGCAAAATTTCTAGATTCGTACCATGTTCATCATGATCATAAATAAAGTTGTGAAATTAAAAACTATTATAATAAGTCAGCAACAATTAAGGAAAAAACCTGGCTATACTATTCTCACGAATTTTCACTTAAGACTATTTTTATTAACATGAGTTTTGAGACATACATGATTCTACCACGAAATTATATTGATATGTTTATTTTATATATATATATACATTGATTGTTTTATTTTCTATTATAATTTGTAATGTACAATCATGATTTTAAATGGATGTAAGGCTGTTGTTTGTTCTCTTTGTAAATAACTATAAAATCAGAATATTTTCTAACACACACAGACACATACAACAATCATTTGAATGATTTTTAATGAAATTTGTTCTAAAATTATAATAGACATTTTTATATGCAGATCTTAGAAACTAGGAAATCAACCAAAAATGCAGCTGCATGGGAACAATTGTGATTTAATTTCACTTTTGTTTAATTTTTAAAGATAATTAGTTAGTAAAAATAATTATTGTTTTTTGGTGGACTTTGTGGTGCATACTTATTATATATATATATATATATATATAATAAGTTTGTACCACGAAGTCCACCAAAAAACATATATATATATATATATATATATATACATTGATTGTTTTATTTTTAGTTCACACGTTGCTGTGTTTGAACAAAAAGACAGTTTTGATACCTAAAACATAATTTATTAATGGTCAAATGTATACAGTACATCAAAATTAACAATAAAATTATCTTTACATAAATGTCATTTTAATATAACGTATGAACAAAACATAGATATACATAGTTGATGTAAGAATAAACATGCTTCTTCACTTGTGATATTAAACAAAATTGCAAATGAGTTTCATTTGAACAATAATTTTGTAATTATTAAATATCAATATGAAGTGAATGACACTTGATTATTGATTAGGAACTTTATCTTAACAGTGTTTGTAAATATACAACATTTTTTGTTTTCCTCTCTGGTACAAGAACAAATAAATTTGATGGTTTTTCTACTCGTGAGCACCTAACGTACAGCTGTCCATGGGAGAAGCATGGATTTATCAAATGTAATCCACATATTTTCAATGATTGTCCCTGTGCTTTGTTAATGGTCATTGCAAAGGCTTGTCGTACAGGAAACTGTAGACGTTTGAATTCAAATGGAGTATTCGTTGGTATCATAGGAATGTGTGGTAATAGTATATGTTCCCCTTGGTGCTTTCAATTTAAAATGATTGCCCCAATTACTTTATTTATTCATTTTTACTGATTGTCTAGTCCCACTGCACAGTCGTGGTTGATTTATATTTCGCAAGATGATTGGGGAACCAATTTTCAAAGATAAAATGTGCGGTGGCATTCCTGTAGAACCTATGAATTAAAAAATTCTATTGGGTAATTAACTGTTACATCGTGATTGACAACAGTATCTATGGATTTATGTGTTGTTTATTCATCAGGTATTTCATTTTGAACTGTGTAGTTTATAAAATTCACATTAATGTTTTTGGCTGCCAATATAGTTCGTTCATTAACTCTTTGATTATTTTCGGCAATAAATTTGGATAACTTTTATCAATCAATTCATCAATGGATTTTACAATGTGACAAAAGTTTTCTGGTGTACATATCTGCTGTGTTTAACTGTATTAGAAGCATCAGCGAGTTAAATATCCCAATGAGTACTGTCTTATAAGAGACTTAATTTCTTCCATGCCTTGCTAAATGTAGGACACACATGGTCATTGCCTGTTTTTAATTCTTGTAAAAATGTTGGTCCAGGAACATTGATTAAGGTAAAAGCATTCTGCGTTATTTGGATGTACAGTGTACAGACAACTCAATGCATCTGTTGAGCATAAACTTAGGTGTCCTTATACTGCTATACCTTGTTTACGACGCTGAAATTTTCTTGTTGATGTATTTTACGTAAAATAAGAAGGTAATTCAGAGTATAGTAATGTCCTTGCAAAGATGTTATTTCTACATAATGTGAAAAATTCAGTTAATGTTGTTTGCGGTGGTGACATTGTTCTTGCACTTACATTTCCTGATGCAAAATACAAACGCTGTCCATTTTCATGATGTACTGCTGAATGAACAATCGTTGAATCGCTCATGAATGAAAAATAATAAAATACACCATACAGCTTCATTGCTACTTATGTTGCGTCCCAGTTGATATTGGGTGACTTCATTATTAGATGCAGTTGTATTTAGTACTCCAAACACTGCCATATTACTTCCTTTGTTCACATATTTGTAAATATACTTTATAGCTTTCACTGAATTGCAGTACTCAACATTTATGTGTGCGTTATACGTTTTTAGTTGTAATGGATAAAATGGTACCACCCAGCGATTATCAACATCAATAATATTGTTGAGTACATTTAGTTTAATGGATTTTCCACCATCTTCGATAGATCGTCGTCAATTGACTGGATATCCATCATTGCCTGTAATAGTTTCACCAAGTCTCTAGGATACCATTTTGTGCACTTTCCATCTGACATGCAAGGTGAATTATTATTTAGTAAACCACATGAACCATTAATTATATTTTTTTGAACAATATCGTGCAAATCTTTATCAATTTCAATGTCTGGTTTTTCTGCAGAGATGATTTCATCAATTCTGTTTGATGTTATCTTTTCCATCATCCATATTAAAATATGCACATGTGGTAAACATATTTTTTGCGATTCTCTCTAAATATATGGTGATTGATCGTAAAATCTATTAAAGATTTTAATTTTGTTTAAGTACACGTGCAGAAATATCATGACGATCTGATAGCGATTGCCCAGTTAATAAAAGCTCCTTTATTTCATCTCATACTGCGTTGCATGTAATGTGATAAAAAAAATCTGGATGACTATATGTGCGAATATATGTCTTTGTATCTTGTGCATATTTATGCATGTGTCTTGGGCTGCCTGTAAATGTGTATGGTAAAATGATCATTTTTCCTAATTCACTGAGATTGCCATCATTTACAGTTTCATCACGTAAATGGATGTACTCTTTAAAACGCAATTCAACTTGATTTAGTTGTATATATTGGTGCTTTCATTTTCTACTACATATCAACAATGTTTCTATGAAATAAATGTCTATATTTCAATATGTGATTATCAGCATTTTTAAAATCATCGTTCGATATACATAATAATTCATAGCGCTGACCTTTTTGTTAATGTTCCCATTAGTTGCAATATTTCTTATATTAATATTAAAATGATATCCATTTTCTCCTGGCCAAAATAGAATGGGATATTGTAATACATCATATGAACGATGCGTTTCTGATACTTGCTGCACGTCATCATTTATACGATAAAGAATTATATCGCGAGAATTAAATTCTTCACCAACTACCACTTCATCGATCGTTGGTGCGTTGAATTGTCTTCGATGTTGACCAATAGGTGCTTTATCTGCTTTTAATATTACTTTGTAATCATCAGATAGCATTTTCAATGGCGATTTTGAATAATTTAATTAGTTCATTATATTGTTCAAGCAAATTTTCTAATGCAGCGATTATCTCTCGTTTAGTACACATATTCAGTTGACACTGTCAGTTGATTTGTTCTTCAGTATTTCCCATAAAATATATCTGGAGATATTTGTGATCATCATTTGGCTAGGGTATTAGTGATCCAGCATGGTGATTAATTGTATTTTAAATGTTGGCAGATAATTTGCTCTATCGATATTTGTTATTCTAAACGTTGTCATTTGAAAGCATGAACAGTGTATTTCAAAATTTTATGTATTAATAAATAAAAATTATAACATTTATTCAGATTGCCTTAAGTGTATGAAAATATTCATTCGCATTTCTAACGAATAGAATACCAAAGCCACATTTGCGCTTTTTTAAAGAAAAGTAACTATATAAGCTTCCATTGAGAAAAATCAAAGCGTTAAAAAATTTTAACTATATATTTATATTGATTTCAAATTTTAATATATTAAATATGTTGTTTTTATTTATCTTTCATCAAAAACAAGCATAATTAAGCGTTACTTTTGAAGAAAAAAATGATTTATTTAAACAATTCCACAATGTGTTGCGTTCAATTCAATTGCGTTGGAATTAAAAATGCAACTTAAAATTATGAAAGGTTGAATACAAGAAGTTAGAATAATTCAAGATAAAAAACAAACTTAGTATCGAAGTGTAAAGAACTGAAAATGAAAGTTAAGAATATAAAAATTTAAATTCCAGCAAATAAATTTATTTTAAAGTATAAAAAACACATTTTTGAGTGTCGCCTGATGACATCAGGTGCGAACAATTCGCTCGTTTTGAAGAAGCCCTGCCCAGTCATAAAAAAGGAATAAATTATATTTTTTTACCCACTAGAACAGCCAATTTATTCAAGGCGAGTATATTTTTGCATTTTCTTCTGGAGGAAAGACGCAACTCGGCACGCGCTCTCTGTTTCCATTCATAATTCCTCAGATAACTTCCAAATTTGTATTGAGGAAGAACTTCCTCTAACTTTCCTTCCGAATCGGAGCACAGAAACATTCATTCTATATCATAATAATAGAAATCTGAGAAATGTTGTGGCTTCCTTTCTTAGCTTTCATAGGTAAGTGTTATTTTTAAATGATATCTATTAACACTTTTATTTCTGTCTATATTTTCTAATTTAATTTGTGCTATTATACTTTACTTCAATATATATATATATGTATATATGTATGTATGTATGTATGTATGTATGTATGTATGTATGTATGTATATATATATATATATATATATATATATAATGCAAAAAATTTATAAAATTTGTTTTAAGAATTTTTATTACAGATTTTTTCACTTCATTATTTTCATCATATAATATTTTATGGTCTGTAAATTTTAAACAAAAACGGATGTATTTAAATTAACAGAATGCAAAATTATTAAACTTTTTAAACATTACTCTTTATCAGTTTTAATATGTTTGCTAATTAATCTGACAATCTATAGTACTTAATAAATAAAAATATATTTTAATTTTTTTATTGATTTTTCAAGCCAATTGAAATTAACATAATTCTTTTACAAATGCCATATACTGGTATATCAGAATGAAATTTGCTTAAAAAGAATATGAATTTAGAAAATATCCTTATAAATGATACTTCATCGCCTAACTTGTCTAGTGGTCAGAGTGACTGACTGTAGATAAGGAGGTCCTGGGTTCAAATCCCGGTTTGAGCATGGATGTACTTTCTCTCCCTATTTATCCTGTCTTTGTCCTTTCCTTGTATGAATGGTTGCCTACCCTATAAACGTGTCCTTATGGCACGTGTGTACTGAGAAATTCGGTTTATTCAAGGCGAGTATATTTTATGGTTCAGCTGGAAAAATGGAGCAGCGCACCCCATATTGTCAGCATATCTGGCACACACACAAAACAAAAAAGTGATATTTCATAAAAAAAAATCACACAGACTTAAAATGACTTAAATAAAAAATGTAACTTACACTTTATAAAATGAAATATTTAACGGATTATATATTAACCCCTTGACTGACTTTGACGAGTCTGACTCGTCATTGATTTCCTGGGCCATCACAGACTTTGACGAGTCAGACTCGTCAAGCGCTTCTTTCGGCGGACGCCGTGCAAGTTACAATTAGATTACATAGTTGCTTCACTCGTTCGACGATTCTCATTTAAAAAAGCACACTGAAAGTAAGAGTTCAGTTTAGCAGAAGTCTCGCACGGTGAATGTTATACTAGCCAATATTTGAGTTTAGTAAAGATTATAAATAATCCCCGTAACATGTATAAGCCGGATGCATTATATGAAAGTGGGGATGATGGTGTAAATTGATGGTGTAGTTCAATTAAGCGAAATTAAATAGTTTTTTTTTGTCGCATCAAATTCCATTTAATTCGTCAGTCAAGGGGTTAATATGGAGAAATTTTTAAACAGTTAGCGTAAAAATTTTAATTATTATTTATAATTTTGACATTTTGCGTAAAAAATATTAAATTTTTTTTTAATCTCTGTCACTTTTACAGATATTTGAAATAGTGTTTTGACCAAAAATAAATTCTCAAAACCTGAAAATTGGCACTTAGTCTAGCGATCCATGAAGCTTTCCGTTTGTAAATTGTATTCACTACGATATAAATACTTCGTATATCCTAATTTTAAAGAATACATAATACTGAAAATTGATTTTGTTATTGCCAAAGATCATCCCAATATAATAAAATATAATTTTTATCTGTCTTAAATAGATATAATTTAAATGTGAATTTTTCTTGTATCATTAAATATGAACTTAAAGAAAAATAAGGCTAAAAATACCATAAATCCATGAGCTACTATATACTACGATTTTAAAGCTAAACATTCGGGTTTCAGCTCAGCTCAGCTCTTTTTTTTTTTTTTTTTTTTTTTTTTTTTTTTTTTTGAGAAATGATTATATAATTTAAATTCAATCCGATAAATGTAGAATTTGATTAATTTAAAAATACTTGTTAGCGATAAAGTGTGCAGCAAACATTTTTATGATATATGTTACATATCGTTAGAGTTATAACGATTATAAAGTGTAAGAATGCATTTCACTATGCATAAAATAAAATTGTAAAAGAGAGATATTTTATCATTTGAAAAAATGTCTATTGCTAATGCTCATTTAGCAGGTGCCTCAATTTTGAACACAGAAAACCTCGCTTTGTTTTCAACAGTAATTGATATTGAAATTTTTCAAAATTTAAAATCAGAACCCACAGTCCCTGTCAAAATAACGCAACAACTTCCAAGCAGTTTTCCAAGAGCGTGATCAGCGTCGTCTCTAACTAATTATTCAGAAAAATAGAGATTTTACTGTGTTTTAAATGACAAAAATCGTCAACCGCGACTTTTTCCAATGATTTCAGATTGAACCCTACGTAGAGAGAGTTGCAGAGGATAGAAATGCATAATCGGGTCCCTATGTAAAAAAACACTATTTCTTTCAAAATACAATATTTTGCGGTGATGTGGAGAAAGAAAACGTTGGACAGGACTGGAAATGGGTATTCTGGTAGAATGACTCATGTTACACCTTATTTTACTTTGAGGGGAGACATCGAATTTCAAGAGAGCCCCAAGAAAACAGTAATTGATGTTGCCTTATTCTCAATGTATAAAGCTGTGGTATTATGATTCAGGACATCTTCTGCTAGTATGAAAATGATACGTTGAGGTTCCTCAAGAGTCAGCAAATAGCCAGCAGATATCTAGATATAGTGACAGATCAGGCGCACATTGCGCATTTTAATTTTTACTCTAATGAAGACGTTTATTTCATGGATAATAATGCCAGAAGAATTCAGTATTGATACGATGAATAGCTAACTGACATCTGATGCTTTTCCTGGCCACTCCAAAATCTAGATTTTAACCCCATAGGAAATGTCTAGAATATGGAGGGAAAATACATTGGACAATACTCTTTTCCATCCTATTTACAAAATGTAAAATAAGAACATGGCTGTCTGGTTGCTTATGGTGTCGTTCTCATGGCAGTGAGTTTGACTGCTTGCTCTACCGATTTCCTTTTTTTCGTTAAAGATGCTAAATATGTCCTGACTAGATTGTCTTCTAAAGAAAATAATACCTCTGGGACTTACAAGTCATGGGACTTAATAGTCAAATATTTGGGAATCTACTGTTTGCTTCATCCCAGCTGATTCCATCTAACTGGTCGAGCCCAACTCAGGCCAGGTAGAGGGAAGGATGCTGTTGCAATAACAAGAACTAAAATGTTGCAAAGCCAAATAGTATTCTCTAGATATAAATGCATTTCAAAAGCATGTCTATTTTGGTAGAAAGAAAAAGAAACATAAATTCAAAATCTGTAACTTATTAATGAATATTTTAAGTTAAATTTCAGCTTTGTTGAATTTAAATATTACAATATATACGAAATATTTTAAATTATTGATTATTGATGGCAGAAGCTGAAGCGCTCAGTTGATTGAGGAAAAAAACCTGGCTGGGAATTTTCTTGAACTACAATACATTTATGGTTGTATCTATGGTTTAGATATTATTAAGGGAACGAAACACCCAAATTTATAATTTATATTAAGTAAATCGCTAACGCTAGATACTTTTTCAATGTGTGTGCATGTACCATTTCATATCCACCTTTATTAGGACAGTCAATTATTCCAAGTTATGCATTATTGACAGAGTTAGTTAATCATCGAACCATTTTCAGGCTCCAATTAAACGGCAAAATGTTTCATAATCAACAGAATTTTAGTATTTTAAATGGTTTTCAGGTTTCTATTGCCATTTTCAGCAGAATATTTTTAATTTTGGATTCAGAAAAGAATATGTTAATATGTTTTTTCGTATATCAATGAAACTATTAAGTCATGCAATTCAAAGACTGCTAAATAATTACACAAATTGTGTTGTAAAAAAATTTATTGTCAGTCATCTTTCTATAATTTTTAAAAAAATGTGCTAAGAAAATTCCTCCCTTGTTTACAGTATGTAAAATATGTCATTAAAATATTTACGTTTGTTTGTATGTTTTCTATGTATATTTGCTTAAAATTAGATTGTAATAGAAATCCCAATTGATAATACATTATTAAAAATTAAGAATATTATTTTTTGTGAAATAATTCTATATAAACTCTTTTTTTTATTGCTATTTGAACTATGTCTTGTGCTATTAAACTTCGATTCAAGAAATCTGTAAAATGTAATCAATAAATAATGTAATGAATAGCCATATTTTATTGTATAAAAAAATGAATGAAATACCAATAAATTGAACATATTTTTTAAAGACGAAGACAAGAAACATTTGTGGAAAAGAAATTCATATATAAGAGAGTTTGGTCTTTTAAAATATATAACAAAAATGTATCATATTTTTCCAAACTACAAATGAAACATTAAATTCTATTTGCATGTTAAACTATTTTTCATTAATTTGTTGCCCATGATAAAATAGTTTGCATATACTGCAAATTATTTCAGTCCTAGGTAAATTCTTTAATTCTATGCTTATTCCTTACTAATAAAAATAAATTACTCGATTATCTGAACTTTTGATCAACTGTGCCAATATTACATTGGTTTGATTGTCATCCTTTTGCATACAATAATTTGAGACGGATAATATTTCCATAACGTATGAGCATGAAGTAGGAGGATGCGAATAGCAGTGTTAAATAAAACTTTCCATTATAACATAAATATCTTTTTATAAAATTATTTAAATATTGGTACCGGTTCTAGCCAACAATCCCTCAGAAATACAAAAGTTGATAAATACGTTAAAAAGAAACAAAAATTATGAGCATTTTATAGAAATTGCATTGTGTTTCAATTCAAGACATTTGGTTTTTATATATTCTCAAAAATACATTTATATTTTATTTCTTATCAATAAAAGTTTTATGTAAAATATTGGGTAAAATAATTCCATGACTTCTCTTCTAACTATTTAACCTTGAGAATCGATTAAAAATCTTTTAAAAATGATTCAAAACAATCGTTAAAGTACTCTATAAAATGACTAAGTTATTCTCCTAAAAAATTATAAACTAATTACGTTGTGAAAAGCTATTTTGTTTTGTTCAAAATTGATGACAATTTTTGGTAAGCATCCAAGATCACTGGATGTGTATGTAATGTATGCAGTGGATGAAAGTAAAAGTAAATGGCTAAACATAGATTAAAAGTCACGTGACATTTGTTTACATCGTCTGCTTCTTGTCTCTTACCATTTATTTTTATAAGTAGTACATTGTGCTGGATAAAGAAAAATAGTTGTTTTTGGACTAGTTTTATAACAGTTCAGTTTTTCATATAATTTATTAGTTAATAATGTAGTTAAATTATTAGTTTTGGGTTCACTGGTAAAGTTTGTGAGTGAAAAAAGTATAACCATGTAATCTATTTGAAGCATTATTTTAAAAATAAATTACTTCACTTTATTTATTGTAATAAAGCAGCTTATTTTTTGTAGTTTCTTACTGAAAATTCTCATTATTTCTCTTCAAACCAATAATTAAAGGAATCCGAAAATTTTCTTTTCTTTGTCATACGAAAATAAATCGGTTTTCAATATTTTTTCAATACGTAAGAAATAATTTGACTGAAATATGAAAAATAAAAATCTTTCTCCTTGCTAAATTTTTCTTTCATTATATGAATTTATATCAATAAATGTGAGCTTTTTTCTGACTTAAAAATATTGACATGCTTGTTATAGAAAAAAATTAGTACCTGCCCTCTTTCCCCCGAAAAAAATAACACGTAAATTGTAATACAACACTTAATCTAACATTCTAGACTCAAAAATTTTTATACTAAAATTTTATCTTGTATTGACTTACAGATGAGAATACTTATTATAAATTGATATATTGAAGAGAATTAATTCAATATTAATTTTATAATTTATATAGTATTAATTTGTTATCATTAATAAGAAAAGTTCACTATTATTTTTTATTAATTATATCTAAATTTAACATTCTGAAATATACTCGTACAGGAAATTTGTAAATAATAGTATGAGGTTGTAATTATAAATATTATCCAAATACAACCTAATTTTTAATTATATTGTAAATACTGTTATTCATAATTAGGTTGCATTTGAACTTTGGATGATATCTGTTAAATTCAAATGATAAATTTCTCTTCGTTTCAAGAAATTAATTGAGAGACTAATATAACAATGATTCGAATAAATTTATTAGAAACTTCATTTGCATAATTTCCTTAAAATATAACTTTCATAAAAATTACCAAATTCAATAGATTCTAGATTTTCTTTTATTCTAGATTCTTTTCTACTACAATCTGATTTTTTTAATTATTTACACAGTTAATTTTCTTCTAAAATGAAATTTTTCACATTAGATCTCTAAGATTTCTCAAAAGCCCTGATTAACTAAGAAATATAATGATATAAAAAGTAAAATATCTGTGACATGATATTTACTGCCTTCTTACGTCTTTCTTATTTGTATATTTTAAAGCACATGTTTAAAAATTTTTTATTTTACTTCGTTCAGCTATACCAGTACAACAAAATCATTGAATTAATAAACTGTAACAAAATTGTAACCTTTGTAGAAATTAGTGTCTTTAGTATTTTAAATTGTTTACTTATAATTTTAATGAGAAAATGTTTGAGTTCTAAAAGTATTTAACATCACATTTTAATGATTTTATTTTGATCATTTTTGGTCACATGATTCAATCTAATTACATTTAAAAACTTTTTCTCTGTAATTGTACCTGACAATCAAAATCCTTACATTCTCTCTCCTAGTCATCTTAATGCTCAAAGTCTATTTTACTCTGTAGATTAAACTATTTATAATTCCATGATATATAATGATCAATATTACAAAGCAATTAAACAATGAACGCCAATCATGTTATTTCTAAATTGAAACTCACATCTGAAGACATTTCTTTTCTGAGTGAAGAAACGAGGAAAAGGTTTGATTTGGACTGAGTATTCCAAAATAATTTTGTGTGATATTTGGATTGAAAATCATTATTTTAAATCTTTATAGAGAGATGTTTCTAAATAATTAGCTACTCACATCTTTTCTGATGCCCTCACCAACTGTCATTTTCTGCACACGAGGGCTAATTAGACTGGATCTACGGTTTCAATTGGATTCACACCCATGTCTAAGGTGGAATTTTAACCCATGAACTATTAAATCGAAGCCAGAGCGCTAACCATTCATTATAGCTATCAATCGTAGTACATTTTTTTTTCTCAACAGTAACGTTTAATATTTTGGTTTCCCCTCTGCAATCGCTTTTTTGTACATAAATGTTAGAATAAGACCTACGATTAAAAAAAATGTCCTCATAACCATATCGGGTATTAAAACCAAAATCGTGAATTGAACCCATAAACAATTAAGTTAAAGGTGAAATGGTAAATGAATCAACTAACAGTTCGACTATCCACTTTTAAAGGCATTCATATACTTCTCAGAGAGAAACTCATAAGTACTCTTCATATACGGAAACTTTATATTCCCTGATAAAAATGTTGCTATGCTCACGTATTCCATTGAAAAATCAATGCTTTTTAGAAAAACCCTTTAAATACAATATTTTCAATGTAAAGCTTTTCATTGAATAAATTTTTTAACAAGATATATTTTGGTTTATAATTATTATGTATTCAATGATACCTTCACAGCTTTAACATGATACCTGTATTTTAATATACAGGAAGTGTTAGTGCTGAACAAGCGTTTCAAATGGCATGCTATCACATGGGAATCACTTCCTGCAATATTTCGCCGTCTGCAATGTGCTTGTAAGTATGGCTTAATTATGAAAGTTACTGTTACATCTTCTTATTAATGGATACACAGTGCAATGATAAAATATATTCTGTATGAATCAATAATAAAAGAATTTCTAATTGAAGAATAGTAAATATGTTTAGTTTCTTATTTTTTGTATTTTCTAAATACTTACCTTAAAAATCAGAAAGAATATAGTCAGAATAAATTAATTTACTCTCTCATTATTGTAAGAGTCATGAAAATCCTTGATTAAAAAGCGTATACTGCTAATACGTAAGGAACGAAAACTATTAAATGTGTATTTTCAAAAGATAGTTGATAAAAATTATCAAACAGATTACAGTTTACAAATATGTACTCAAATAGAAGATATTACAATGTTACTGTAATGACAAAACTTATGGAATTATTATACTACATAAATGAAATTTGCATTAAAATAAATTGCATAGAAGATGGCAGCATGAAGAAAGTTTGATTCATTCAAAAAATTTAGCTGATTTTTTTTATCATACTTTAAAAATCTGTCTGTTAAAAGTAATTTTTAACTGTTTCATTTTTCTTCAACAACACCTAATTAAAAAGGTAATTATATAAAACTAACTTCTAGATATTTTGCAAATTTGTTTCATTTTATCCCAATGTCAAGATTTTAAAAAAACTTTTCTGTAAAATTATCTTAACAGAGAGACAATTTATTTAGTTGTATAAATGTTTATAAATAATGTTTACTGCAAAGGTAGAGATAAAAAATCGTTAAATAACTATAAATATATATATAGCTACACTAATATATATTGCTTATTTAGCATATAAATTGTATAAATAAGCTCATTTATTTTACTATTTATTAAACAGAGAATTTAGTATCTCAAAAATAGATTAACTCGTAATTGTGAACGCTAATTTTTGTGAACTTTTTTTAAGCATACATTGTTTATCTTGTTTGAAGTTTCAAAAAATAATGGGTCATATTTATATTGAATTATAAAATAATGTAATAAAATTTAAAATCTTCAATTATGTAATAAAATAATTGAAGAGATATTATTATTGAAATAATGCAGCACATACTTATCAGAAAATACCTTAAAGTTTAGTTTTCTCTCACTTATCATATCTTATTTCCTGGATATCATTATGGAAACAGTGATATATTCTGCTTCAACAGTTTTTAAAAGTTGCGAACCTATGTTGTTGAAAATTATATTTTGCTTTATACTGAATATTGCTTTATACAGTGAAATATAAACACCATGTATTACAAAGCTTTATTAATACTGTAATTAATGTTCTTTGTGATTAAAATGTCATTTATACACATTTCTGTAAATTTTTTGTTGACTAGACGAAGCACAGCAGAGTGCATTTCTCATGTAGGAAAAGCATGTGATGTGGAAAAGGATGAAACTGTAAAAAAATCACAAAGTTTCTTACAAGAATTGTGCGATGAAGGAAGTGAGACCAACAAACGTAAGTTTATAATGGTAAAAACGATATTTTTGGGTGCAGATCAAGCAAATTTCCTTAAATTATCTTTAAATTATCAAAATACAATACGCAAAGTTAAAATCAAAATAAAATCTCAAATTATTAAAAAATTATAATAAGGATAAATAAAAATATTTAAAACGGTATACTTATATATGAGCAAAGGTTAACTGAAATTGACACAGGTTAGTGATTTGTAAATTAAACTAAACTCCGTGGCACGGCAGCCCATGTTGGCCAAGGACTACAACATTTCATCTATGTTTTCTCGTCCGAGAGGCCCTAGGGTGTGAAGCATATGTCCCAATTATAAGAACAGCCTAACCCAAAACCCCCAATGCTTAGTTCTCAAGCATGCTTGGTATTCATTTTATCGACCCACTGAAGAGATGAAAGGCTGAGTCGACCTTGCCCAGCTATATTATCAAACTTCAGATCTAGGCCTTGGGAGCGTAAAACACTTCCTTAAAGACAACAGGCTTAGTTTGTAAATTCATCACATACAAACATTTAATCAAATTAAAACATTTGGTTCAGTTTTTTGTCACTTAACGGTGACTTTTTTGTGCACGAGGTGTAATTAGACGGTAAATTACTGTTTAAAGTGGAATCCACAACACAACAAACAAATGAATGTAAAACAGGTTTTGAATACACAAGCTTTAGAATCGAAGACCACGACCTTAAACATTTGGCTGCAGGCGTGGCAAATCATAAGGTTAGTCTAATTGTATTTGTCAAAAAATAGATGTTAATGTGCCTGAAGAATCTGGTGATATTTGTAGG
Organism: Latrodectus elegans; assembly: GCA_030067965.1. Taxonomy (NCBI): domain Eukaryota; kingdom Metazoa; phylum Arthropoda; class Arachnida; order Araneae; family Theridiidae; genus Latrodectus; species Latrodectus elegans. The sequence goes on along the minus strand of CM057822.1, from coordinate 61,509,291 downwards.
ATCATAAACATTTCATTTATAACAAAAATATAAAGGGGATTTATGAGAGTTTGTAATTTTTTATTACAAAAAGGAAATAACCGTATAAATAGCATAGAATCATATTAGCACAGTTACTGTATAAAAACATTGAAACACAACTGACAATCGTTCCCCTTTCTTTAAAGATATTTATGTCAGAAAACCTCACACATTTAATTATATAATGATAATTTTATATATTATAGTAAAATAAATATTTTTTTTACTTCAAATATTTTCTTTTAACGCATCATAATTTTAGTACTACTTTAAAATGCTGTATGTTTTTTTAAAGTAGAGTAGTTTTTATAGCTAGAAAAAGATTTTCCTTTATAATTATGTGCCATTTTTCATTATTAAATTTAATTATTTAATTAGTGGGTAAATAATTTTTCTTCTTTTAATTCCACAATCGTTTATATTCCCACTTTTTAAAAAGTATTCCCCCATGTTATTTTGAAGTCTTTCTTTGAATCCTAAATATGTTTCCAGTTTAAAAAAAGAAAGAAAAAAAAGCTTGATTTTTTCAAAATATTCCAAAAAAGATAAACACTGAGATAATAAATTTTAACCGATGATTTTCTTCAACTTAGATTAATATTTCAACTCACTGTCATCTCAAAATTTTTACGAATTTTCAGTTATGTCTGAGTTCTTTAAATATATTGCAGAGAAATATTCATTTCTTTTTACAAGAAAGATTATATTTCATAATAAAATTTCATTCCATACTCCCCAATTTAAAATTTTACAAATTTAACAGTTTATTTTATCGTACAGAGATTACTCTTAATCAAAGCATTGAGGTAAACAATTGTTTTTACTTTTCTTTTAGGTGTAAAATAGAGAGAAATAAAAGCAATTGCGCAGAGGGTAGTTCCATTTTTTAATTTTTATAAAAAAAAATTTAATCAGTTGTTGATAGGTAAAAGCCTAAAATTGAATGATTCAAATACTATTAGGGCAAATAGATTTAACTTTCCTGCATAAATTTATCATTTCTGGCTCAATTTAAATTTTTTTTTAAATAAATAGGTCATAAAGAAGATACAATTATGTAATGCCGAAAAGAAATATACAAATTAATATCCCATATCTTCAACAAGTTTAAATCAAATGTAAACTGTTTTTTTATAACAAAAAGGTAACTTGAAAATTTTCTATTAAAATTTTTAAGTTTGATTTCAGTGATACAAAACAAGTAATAAGACTTCATGCAGTGGACAAACTGTAAATTAAATATGCATCAAGAAAAAGTATTTCAAAACCTTATTGAATAACAGTGGCAAAAAATATTCATTGATAGCATTCATACTCCTGATGTTTTCCTGTTATTGTTCCTTCTGAAGTGCATTTTCAGTAAATAAACTGAAACTACTTAGTATCCTGAACTAGAATCATAGCAGTAACACACTATTGCTATATTTGTTGGATTGAAATCATAAATTTAAGGGAACATGGTTACTTTAGTCTTACAATTTTAAACATACATCTACAGCTAATAATATTTTAAATTAGAAAAGTAGATTTTTAGAGAGATTGTAAAAATCAAACTCTTAAACCTTGATTCGAGACATCGATAAAGTAGATGAGTATTTATAATAGTTTATTTAAGAATTAATTAGCTATATAATGAAGGTATACAATATTATCCTAAAATAATATACCTTTACATTATGTGAAGGATTATAATAATTTATATAAGGGTAATTAGATTTAAATCATTATTAGACTGCATTTCGAATTTAAACGTCTTTTGGCATAGTAAAAATCGTTAAGAAAATTAAATTTTTATCCTTGCAATGCAATGAGTGCCCATTGGTTAATCTTTTTTGTATAATTCACTTTTTATGTTAAAAGTGAAACATTTTAAATCAATGTCTTTACTTGATGTTTTCTTATTTTTATGATGTGCATAATCTTGAAAAGTTATAGCTGTTATGTTATAAAATTATAATTATTATGTGCTCTTTTTCTTTAAATAGAATATAAGAAAGAATTACGGTGCTTATCTTCGATGGGTCCAATCACAGATTGCCTATTAAATGTAGAGTTGGAAAGTTCTAATGATGTTGTTGAACAATCTAAATCAGCTTGCAGGTAATTTAAGATGTAAAATTGCTACAATTTTTATGCTACAATATATTATGAAACAAATCCTATGAGACAATATTTAAAATATGTGTTTTACATTGGCATTCAACACATATATTATCTCTATTTCCTTGTTTTACTCAGGATTCTTTTATACATAAATTATTTTGGGAGTAATGAAATAAATAGATTAATACATAAGTTCTATAGTAAATGAAAAAATGTCCTATAAAAATTAAAATTATCGTTAATTTTAAAAATTGAAATTATCTTTAAGTCTGTAAGAATAGGTACTTTTAATCCTTCTACAATTTAAATATTCGTAGCAATTTTTAATCGTTATCATCATTGATTTCTACTAATGTTGAAGCTCTGCTGGGTATGATTATCATAATGATTTTCACTCCGATTTCGGAAAAATAAAATATAATGTGAGATTCGAGAGATTTTCAATGTTTTGAAAAATGACGTAAATTATCTCGGTGTTTTAATGTACATAAAAACTATCAAAACAGAGGTTGGTTAAGCTTTCAAAATATAAATAATTCCAAATTATGTAAATGGAGCAGAAATTATATTGATAATGATACAGCTTGACCAATAATTTATTTTAAGTTTTTTCTAATTTTATAATTTAAGTTTTTCCCTCGAGAGTAAAAAAATGGGGAAAAGTGATCTGGTAGAAATTATGTTCTATTTAATTTATCAAATATCAAAATTAAAAAAGTTATGTGAGGAAATTGAATTTATATTATAAATATTAATAGCAAATATTCGATTATTTATAGATTCTCAGAGAGAATTGTAATTGTGTTGTAGTAAACTACAAAACGTTATTTTCTGTCTGGTAGTCGGTAGATGAATTACAACACTCTTGTATTTAATTTCAATTATTCTTTCATGTATTTATATTTAGATAGTGATTATCTCTAACATCTCTATGCGTGTTTTTGTACTATAAATTGGAAATAAAAGAAATTTTATGGGCGTTCTTTTTCGTTTAGATCTATAAAGCTGTGTTTATATAATTTATTTATTTCATATTTTCTTTCGCTGACTTTTAAAATTCTCATTTCTTTCTTTTAAAACGCTTATCTTCTGATTTAAACAGTATAAACCAGTTTAACGGCATCCGCGTTGGTCAGAGTATATTTTTCTCTTCACAGTGTAAAACAATGCAATAATTTTATTTTCCAATGGATTCCTTTATCTAGTGAGTCTTTCAGCATTGCTGCAGTTCTTACATATGGTATGGTTCTCAAATTAATTCAACTTTAGCAAATGGAAACTATATGAAATTTTTTTCAGTGCTCTTCATTATAGATTGCGTTTAATTCATAAACTGGAAACGTACTTTTAGTAAAATAAAAAGCAAACATATTTTCCCATATATTTTCAAAACAAAAAAAGAATAATGAAATTTTGAAGACATTTAACCTTCGCTCTATTCATTTTAATTACATTTGTAAAACATGACTTCATTCATGAATATTTTATTAATTCTTTAAATGTAGCCTCACTTTACCTCTCAGCCACATGTGAAGTATATTGCCAAGTTTTACAAGTCACATTGATGTTTAATGGGGTTCATTATGCCACATTTAAAGAAATGCAAAGTTTTAGTCTCTAAAATTCTTTACCTTTATATATCGAAATGCTTGGATTTTTGCTTGTAATTTAGGCCTGAAATGTAATCTTTTTAGACTAAAAGAATTGATAATACTCTTATAAATTACGAAATGTTATTTTTGAACAAATTTTCTCTACAAAGATTCGTTTTGATATTTTCAGAATTTAGTTTTTCATTCAGATCAGTGTGTTATAAACTTAAAATAATCTGATTAGAAATTACTTCTTCTTTCACGTCTGTAGGCTGGTACTTAATGTCTTTTCCAGTTTTCTCCTTTCATACATGTAAATATGATGCTTCAGAAATTTAATAAGTAATGGGACATCATATATTTTATAGCATTATATATTAATAAAATCTTTTTAACAGTTACCTCTGACTTAAACATGCATTACAGATTTTAGATATTGAGTCACTATCAGTTATTGAAAAATTTGCTTTTAATTCGATTATTCGTAGTCATTGAATAATTAGAGCTCTTGATCATAATTTTTATGAGATTTTATGGGTAACTTGTGATGTTTACAAAAAGATTTTGCTTTAATTCTTTGTTTATATCATAAATTTTTACATTTTTTTTTTTGTAGTTTTTATAAGTTTACATACAACTTAATTTCAAACATTTTCGATATAAAACTTATAAAAAACAGTTTTTGGCATTACTGTGCAATTTTCTAACACAGTTGATAGTTCCGTTGAAAGACATATCAGACAGGCAATTTATTCTGCTCTATTTAATTGATGATGTTGATATATTATTATGCTCTTTTCAATGATATCGGCTCTATTCAAAATTTATTAAGTACAGTCCCACCTACTTTTGAGGGGCTTTTTATTTCTGCGATTATATTTGTATGATTTTTTGTGTGGTACATCAAAATTTAAATCAAATTGGAACATAATTGACGTAATTATCAATAAACAAATGAAATGATTTGATCGACCATTCAGTTTTTTTCGATGTTTCATATATAATGCATCAGATTACATAAGTATTGCGTCAGCCAATTAGATTTCATATGTATTACCCCAATATAAACTAGATGGATAAATCTCGTGGTTTTAAGTTCATGTCTTAATACTGGTTTTCATATTTTTTTTATCATTGTATTTATTTTTCCTTAAAAATACTTGTGTTATTTTCGTAAAGTTTGCTTTTCTGCTTTACCTTACCAGGGTATCGCTATTCTGAACAGTCTCTGAAATTCTCAGGTTCCCAAGAATGAAGATACGAACAATTATGGTTTTTGTCACTGGGCACTATTATTTCAGAAAATGGTACTCTTTCAACAAGAACCAAAGTGCAGGCAGAGAATCCAACAATGATGTGGAACCAGCACTCCATGGGAGTGTGATGCCATAGCCCTTATTCGATTTGCTACTTTAGGCAGACCTTATTCTAAACAGTTAAATCTGAGCTCTATTGAAGGATTGTCAGACTTTATAAGCTAAGTAGGTAGTAGTAGATTATTAATTGGGTTTGGTGTACTTGGTACAAAATGCTTTTAACTAGAAGTGCCCTATATCAGACAAAATCAATATAGAAGAAGATGAAGATCGTTATCCTGAATGTACTAGCCTTGGGTCTTGATTTCGTTTACAAAGGCAATTCCTAGTTATATCATAGTTTTGAGGTATCTTCTCTGTAAAATTTCTTTTATGCAATAGCTATTCACTGTCTAAAAAATAAGCTTTAATTGTTTTGCAATTGTACTTCTGAAGTCCACATCATTTTATAACTGTACTTCTGAAGTTTCGTTCAATTTTTTATGTGTTTCCTTTTATGCGGTCCCAATCTACTTCACAAAAACAAGCTTGAACGCAAAGCTCATTTCATAGTGCTTTTTATACCGTTTGACTGTATTCTGAATTATATTTTCTAATAAAATTAAATTATTACATTCAGAATATTCTTCTGAATACAATTTCTTCATGAATGTTCTAATTTTCTTATTTTTAGTTCACGCTATGCTTCTTATGTCACTTATTCTAGTTTTTTTCTCATTTATGTTACCTTCTATCCTCAGAAATTTGTTTTAATATTTTCTTTACTACATCTGTTTTATGAGGTTTACAAACCAATATTAAATTTTATAGTTTCAACGATTTTATTCATAAGATCAACTTTCATTGATATTTCTTTGTGTATTTCCAATAAAGCTAGTTTCCTAGTAGTTTGACTCCCTTCAAAATTTTCTTAATAAAATAAAATAAACAAGGTCAAAATGGTTTCAGAAAATTAAAATTGGTAAAAATATATATATACACATAATTTTAGGATTTATTTAAAAAATATTTATTTCACAATTTTCTGTCGAACATTTTAAATTAAAATGATTCCTTTAAAATTAATGTAAGTTTAAAAATGATTATTTTGATTCATAAAAATTAATTTAATGTTTTCATGCTTTTAGATACCTGAATTTTAAGTGCTATTTTAACTATATAACATTAATAACAAATGTAATTTAAGTGAAATTGTAATTACAGTAAAACCCCAACTATTCAAATCAATTGGAACCTAACCCCATTCGAATAAACAAAATTTCTGGTAATTATATTTTTTTTAAAAAAAAGTGTCTATTTAATTAATAATTGCTTAGTGAAAATAAAAAGGTAACTTTATATTTTTAAAGGAAGATTTAAGTTATTTTAATAAAATGGCAACACTTTTACATGTTAAAAAATATTTTACAAATAATGTTCATTAGTATTGTATATAAGTACAGTAAAGGATAATCCTAATTTTCTGAGCTTCTCTGTCAGAGTTAGCAGTTTGACTCCCTTCATCTATTTTCGGACAGCCAAGTTACGCATCCGCTTGTGAGAAGTTGCATGTGGTAGCGCTCGAGCTGACTCTTTACTTCAACGAATTTCAAGGCTGGAAAATGCTGCAGTAGCTGATAGTTCTGTATCGGCTTCACCTTCGACACAAAGGTCATCTTTTTCCGCAGCACATTCTTCTTTTACACTTTAAATAAGTTCGTCAATAATTGCAATTTGAAATCCAGTGTCTGGCGAATAGCACGTCATCCACTTTCCTATATCTTTGGTATTAATTTCTAAGAATCAAGAAATTTTTTATAAAAAAAAATTTTCTGAAATTTTTAATTATTTTTGGAAAACTTTTTGTCTAATTTATTTATCTAAAATTCTGAAAACGCTTCATATAATTGGTGATTTGGATTTCAGATAATTGGAACTATACTGTACTTATTTTTCACTAGATCTTCTAGAATGAGTTTGAATAAAGTGGTGCTCAATTAATTTTGCCTCACCAGATTTATTCATCTTCACTACTGTTTAACCCCTAAAATTACTTCATAGTATTACTTATACTGCCATTAATTATTAACAAAAACTATAGTTCCTGATAATCTTATTCAGTAATACGCTTATTTGTCGAATCTCCAAAAACAACATTTTGAGAAAATGATTCTGAATGTTTGGTATCAATAGATGCAATCATTTGTCACCTCGTAAATAGTCAATATTTTGTGAAATCATGAGTTATAGGTAAAATATATGTTTCGAGAAATCTATCTTACAACAATTATATATCTACCCCTAAAGTTAAATCTCATAATATTATACACAAAATTAAACTCAAATTCTTGATTAAAACTCCCAATAATGTTTGAAATTTCAGCTTTATAAAATTAGTAAACATCATTTAGGAATTATAAATTTAAACACTTTATCACAAAATTTTCCAGTTCTTATGCCAATTTATTTTCATATGCTTTCATCAAACATTCTTACTATCTGCAACAATTAACCAGATTCCAAAATCTCATTTATCTGGAATATAAAATTCAATAGTATTCAACAATACAAATCTATATTTAATTTTATTATACTCTGATAATTTCACATTTTCTCTGTTCACATCAGAATTTGTTCAGAAGGCTCTGTTTTCTTCCTAAGTAATGATTTTGGTTCCTCTTCTTTGTTTGCTATTACATCATCTTCTCTACACATTGATCATATATTGCAAGGAAAATAAAAGATTCATGCTTCTTACACAAAAGTGTTCCACCAAAAATATCTTTCAATATTACGAGTTGTTAAAATACATTTAAAACATATTTCACATAGCCTATTCTTATCACTGACGGTTAGATTTATAGGAACCTTGAAACTCAAATATCGAAAGGTTATAATATATTATAACCATACGATATTTAAGTTATAATACAGTTTGAATCAACAATTAGTGAAAACACTTTAGATATATAACGCGACATCCTACTACTGATTAAGAAGACAAATTTTTTAATTATTACACTGATTAAAACCTACAAATTACCTTCACAGGCCCTTTTTTTGTCTTGTGCCAGCTAGGCTGACAATATGGGATGCGCTGCTCTATATTTTCATACTGAACCATGTTTGGTGTGGAGTCCGACTGCTTCAGTACACACATGCCATAGGGACCCGTTTATAGGGTAAGCAACCATTCACACCTCTTACATAAACAGAAAGGACAAAGACAGGATAGATAGAGAGATAAAGTACATCCATGCCCGAACCGGGATTCGAACCCAGGAGCTCCCTATCCGCAGTCAGGCACTCTGACCAGTAGACAGGGAAGTCGGCATAGGGCCCATTTATAGTATCTGAATAATAATAATTTCTCTGCTATCGATTTAAATGATTCGAAAGAGCAAAAATAATTACAATCCTCAAATGTTGCTGACAAATAAGATTGGTATTACCTACAAATTTAATCGATAATCGTATCACTACAATATTAATATTCATTTGTTAGATAATATATTCTGAACATTTTTGAGAAAGAAATATAGTGTAAAATATTTCACTAACAACAACTATGAAAAATTTTTAGTACATTTTTTTTTACTTATCTTTTCAAAATTGGAGACATTTCTGAAAATTTGTAAGAACATCTAATCATTGAACATATCATTATCACAAGCATATCGAAGTTATACATTTCTGAAAATTTGTAAGAACATCTAATCATTGAACATATTATCACAAGCATATCGAAGTTATACATTTCTGAAAATTTGTAAGAACATCTAATCATTGAACATATCCTTATCACAAGCATATCGAAGTTATGTATGAATAATAATATAATGTATTCATTAGAGTACTCTTATATATTATCCATTTTTTCAAAAACATTAATATAAAACTATTAACATGCTTATTGCTGAATTAATTATTATTTTTTGTATGTCATGATTTCCATCTACTTTTATTTCAGATACAGTTACGGAATGTTCTCTTGCGTTGAAGATAAAATAGAGGACAAATGTGGTTCTGTAGCCGAAAATATATATAATAAGATTCGAAATTCGGAAGGTAATGAATTAGGGGAGAAACTTTGTGATCAGATAAATGGTTCTAACAAAAACTCCTTCAATTTATCCATCTTGGTTTGTCAAATAGCAATGCTAACTTTGTTTTCAAAAGCTTTTTATTGTTAATTTCACTCAGCTCCATTAATTTAAGCTCTCATCAAGTAGAGTTGAAACAAATGTTTTAATTTAAAATCAAATGTTTATACATTATATAAATTTATAAAGTTTGATTAAAATATTCCAAAAGCCTACATTTAATATTTTTCAATCATTAACTATTTCATGGAAGTATGAACAAAAACTAGCAAATAATTTTGTAACATAGCTCATAAGTTTATCTTTATAGGTATAGCCTGATAATAATTTAAATACCTGTATGCCTGCTGCTAAAATAAATAAATATTTTTATATTCAATTTGTTATTTCTTAAATGAATTTATTCTTTGATTAACAACTTGACATCTGAAATGCAAACTGCAAATGCATTACGTATTTTAACTCACTTTAACATATCAAATGTAAGACATGAAATAATGTAATAAATTGATTATAATAATAAAGTTTATGTCTTTTTTAATTAAATACAACTTCATATTTAAAAAAAATGAGATTTGTAGAAAATATTCACATTAAATTATTAAATGAAATTATCTTTTTAGACTTGCATAATTTAGAATAGTCGATTATCAAGCTATATTCCCTGATGTTGTACATTCTTGTAACTACATTGTAAATATGATTAATTTTTCTTACAAAAGACATTTTATTGAAACGAATGAACACGAATTTAGTATATCACAAAGAGTTCTAAAGAAAGTTGATAAAAAAATTGGTGGATCTTTTTATAATTAATTTGATGATCGTACCAAAATTATCTTATTACTCTCCAAAATTAATCTGATTAGAAAATATCTTTCAAATACTGATTCTTTGCCATTACAGTATACCATGATAGTTATGTAACACACAAAATATTATGGTTTGTGTATTTTCACAAAGAAATGAATTTACCATTGTGAAAAATTTGACCACCATATGTGTTCATTAAATAAGCATAATATACCACATTAAATAATCAGAATATATAGTAAAAACAGATGTTTTAAATTCAAAAATTAAATTTACCGTTTATTAAACCGTTGCACATTATTATCAAATGTTGAAAATTTGGTAATGAGATGTGCAGTTATTAATGGTTTTCAAAATAATATAGAAAATGAGGAACATAGTCTTGTAAATACTAGTATAATGTGTATCATATTGTCACAACCAGTTGTAAAAGAACATATACATGTGACAGTTTTTTAAAAGGTATAAGGCATTCTTCAACGAGAAATGGGACATTAATAAGTGTGAGAGTTAATCTTTGTAAACCAATTAAATTTACACAGTTAGGAATTTATGTAACTCTACGCTGTATTTCTTTATCACAATTGCGAAATTTTTGATTGATCTTTGCCTGATTTAAATAGAAATGAGCTGCATCGATTCAAAAAATATTTCTCGGCAATTATAAATCAATTGGTATTCTGTTAAGTGAGAAATTTGTAATGAGGAGACTGATCATCGGTATCACTCCCTTGTTTCATGATTTATTTTAGGAAAAATACAAGATGCACCTTCTGAGATGTATTAAAGTAAACGTCTTTTCTCAAAGTATTTAATAGATGTGGAAAACGATATCCGTGTCCAACCAAACAACAAACCGTGTTCAAATATCACTAAAAAACTTATAAAATGTACTTTACAAGAAAATTTATGTTTCTTGTAAATGTATTGATGAGAATGTGGGAAGATTTCACATGGGCGTCTCTGTGCTTGAAAGATGTTAAAGTGAAAAATGGACTGGAAGTATTCTAGCAGATTTGGGGAGACTGTCATAGTATTAGTTGCTTGAAAGAAGAAAAGAACTCTTTTTTCCAAAGAAGTAAACAAATTATTCTATTATTAGTGCTTTCTATAATGAAACATCTGTTACATTTTTCCGTAATCAATTTGTATGAAAGTAAGAAGTAGTTCTTCTATAAAATGGAACTTATTAACCATTTTATATCGATAATATCCATTTTATATCGATTTCAATCAAGCACCTCTTGTTTATACAGAATCAATTATTCCATTGAGACAAAAAAGAGATCTAATTAGTTACGAAATTCATTCGTGGGTGAAACAATGATTATCTGGAAATTTATAACAACTACGAGTGTGATTATTTATATATAATTATTTTATTAAGGTTAAATTTTTAATATTTCTGTGCAAGGAAATGGATTGTATTATTACATATTACGTCACATGATTGTTTCGTGTCTTATTGGTGGTTTGACTTAATTCAATCCTCACTATGTTTGATTTTTCTAATTGTATTCTCAAAGCTCAGCTCAAAACCATTTTCCAGTTGCTGTTTTTTTTTAAAAAAAATTAAAAACTGAAATTTTTTAAAATTTAAATTTTTAAGTTCACAATATATGTGTGACTTATTTATTTAGAGATAAGAAAAATTAATTACAATAAAAAATAAAAAGTTCAAATGCTGTAAAATAAAGAATACAAGATTTTTCAAGAGTTTAGGTAACAATCGACTTATACCAGTTACAATAATTTTTCAAGGCGTATTTTATTATCAAATGAGCTACCAGAGATTTTAATATTTAATTTAGATTACATGGGATTTGTAACTTTAAAAGAGTATGTGTAATTGCTTCAAGAATTTAAAGAAAATTATTTGAAATATAACGTTATCACTTTAATTTGTTTTTAACATTAATTTTATTTTAATATTCTAATATTAATTTTTTTTCCACATTCGATATCAATTCAAACTAGCTTTTTCTTAAAATCAAAATATTTGTGAAATAAATTATAGCTTTACGGTAGAGTAATTAAAAATAGTTAATTTTGTCTTCATGGATAAATATTTAATAAAATTCATTGCTTCATAAGTGGGGGATTTCTTTCTGCTGACAAGATAATTTTAATTAAAGAAGAAGTAAATGGAAATAAAATGGTGTTAGAAAAATTCAGATTCACAGTAAATTAAAAGGAAGACTCATACTTTTCTAAGCAGTCAGCAAAATAAATTTGCAAATGAAGTTATCATTCATAGTAAGCTGAATAGAAATTTAAAAATATTACACCCAGAAGTCAAAAACGATCCAGGAGGATATTGTAAAAATTCGTCAGTAAAAAACATAGAAATCCCCCATAAGAATTCCTAAAATTTATCTCAGCAAAAAATTAATTACCAATTAAAATCTCTTCCAAATTTTAAATTGTTTCAGCATTTTGAATCAAGACTATTGAATTCTTATCAATTTAGCTGAATTAACAGATTTCTGTAGATGCTTAACAATATTTGCAAACAAAAATGATTTATCATATTTTAGTACTTAGAAAATCCTTGTATTATAATTTCTTACTCTACATAATTAACAAAAGATATTCTAGATTTAAAATCTTTAATTTTTCAGATAAATTTATACTTAAGAACCAAATCATCATAATAGTCATTTTAATCACCCCCACCCTGTTTAATGGTCAGAGTGCCTGACTGCAAATGGGGAAGTTCTGAGTTCCAATCCCAGTTCGGGCATGGATGTACTTTGTCTATCTTATCTTTGTCCTTTCCTTGTATGAAAGGGTTGTGAATGGTTGCCTACCCAATGAACGGGTACCCATGGTATGTCTTTACTGAGGAAGTCGGACTCCACACCAAAAATGTGGTTCAGCTGGAAAAATGGAACAGCGCACCCCATAATGCCGGCCTAGCTGGCACAAGATAACAATAGTCATTGTAATCAAGATTTAACTTCATGGACCTCAAATTTTTGCTCAGGAACTTGATATATTGGTTTTCTAGTTCAAAGCTTTTTATACCAAAGCTCAGCACTAATTTCCAATATTCAAATTATTTTTATATTGGAAAAAATCACAAATGTATTATAACTGCAGTACTTCAGAAAAAGTGTTGTAAAAGGAGCTCAGTCTATTAATTCTGCAAAAACACAGCCTTTTTATTCAACTTTAAAATTCATTAATAAAAAACATTAAAATCAATATAAAATCCTAATAAGTGAATTTTTTATTTAGGTTTTTTTATTGGTTTACTATTGAATATTATCAAACATCAGCTGCATTCCACGGGAAAAGAATTATAGATATTTCCCGCTCTACTGTTGCATTTTGTAAGCGAACGCTATTTAGACTTCTTGCATATAAGAGCCATTTGATCATGACAAGTAAAAAAAGAGGCAAAAGCTAATGAATGAAGCTTAAAATTTAAAGTGCACTCAAAACCACTGTAAACAATTCTACTCGAGGTGGGAATTGAATCCAAGAACTGTTGAACTGAGCCAACCATGCAAACAATTTGGTTAACTATTCGGTCTGAGAATGTTAAACATTCATCAGCCATCTCCATTATTGCACTCAAGAATACATTTAATTGGAATTTATAATTTAAAAGGTATTGCCAATTACTAAAGTCTATAACATTCAAAATGCGAGTCGAACAGTGAGGATGTTGAGTTTAAGGATAGAGCACCAACAATGCAGCTTCCAACTCTAAAAAATAAGAAATTTCAACTGGAATTTTGTAAATCATGAACGTTTTGGGAAAAAAATGGTAACTGAAAAACCTCTCCAAATGAAACAAAATGCAATTAAGGAGAAATACTCTATACGTATTTTATATTTTTATAATAAAGCAGATCGAATTATTAACATTAATCTATTTATATTAGAGTTAATAATTCGATCTGCTTATCGTAAAATGTATTGCTTAACCAGTAATTTTATAGTAAAATAATAGTTAATTAAGTAATAGTTAAAATAAGAAAATAGTTAAAATAAGAAATTAAAAATATTATGTTTTACATTATACACATGTGTATCTATATACACGTATGTATGTATATATGTGTGTGTATACATATACATACATATATACATATGCATGTATACATAAATGTATACATGCATATGTTTGCTTTCATGCAAGTTTGGCTTTCATAACGATTTATAAATTGTTAACAAATTTTTCAGTACGGTAAATTTTTATTCCAAAGAAAGCTGGAATGTTGATCGGTGTTACATTAAGATCTTTGGTATTTCCTTATGTTTTATACAGGTTTTCTTAAGTATACATAAACGCAGTTTAATCAGTCGTTTAGCAAGAAGGGCATCTAACCGTCATTTAGAAAGCTTTAACATTAATTTAGATACCTGTGTGACCTTCCATTATCAACCATCACCTAAACCTTAATAATTAACTATTTATATTAACCAGAACTTTATAAAGATTTTAGAGCTACACGTCTTGAACTGACGTTAAATATCTCTATTGCTCTTACACTTACTGCTTAAATTACATTCATTGAAAAGAGGTTTAAAAAATAATCGGAATCGTTTTAATAAAAGGTATATTTTTATTTATTTATAAACTCCAGTGTATCTTATCAACTTTATCATTTACAGAAATTTTAACTGGTGGCAGGTACACAAAATATTCTATTTCGAAATTAATGGAAACTTCAGTTTAGCTGAGGAACCTGCAACCAAATGACTGCTGGAGAACAACCTTTAGTTATGTTGTCACCCGCACCAGGGTTGGCACATACTACAATTACAAACCATGTTCAACAAACCACTCCAAAGTTGCCCAAAAGAGAGAGATTAGCATCTTTTTCTCGCCTGATAGCTTCGGAAAGCTTTGTAGAATTTATGCCAGATAAATTAAAAATTCGCCAGATTGGTAATAGAAGGTCTCAGAAGAAATTAAATGTTGATTCAGAAAATTTTCCAGATATCAAATTTTCACCAGCCAGTCCAACTTATAAAATTCCCACAATAACTAAATTGCTTGATGAAAATTCCAATAAGAAATCTTCGGGGTAAGTGGCTTTTTAATTGAATTCATTTAAAATTTTGAAGCAAAACACTTTTAATTGTACAGTAGTTATACTTCGTATTATTAATTGTAAATAGTAATTCTAATTTCAAATCGAGACAAACAAAACAGCTTTAACTAACTTATACATTTGAGACTTTGAATATAGTTAAGAAACTAACCTCATAGCTGATTAATAAGAAATGGGAAGTGTTTTTGTAAAAAAGCATCTAATCTAAAAAACTTATACAATGCTTCTTATTTAACTAAATATTTTCGTTACGAAGTGAACTGATAGACTTACATAAATGTTTAATATTCAATATATTCTTATCAAAATTGGAAGTAAAAATATCTTAAATTGATTCTAGATAAATTAATTATAAACCTTTACTTCTTAAGCTAATATTTTTATATCTTATGACTAAATTTAAATATAAGGCTATTAACCTCAATTTGAGGAAAATAGTTTAGAGGATTTTTCTGATATTTTTGCTTACCCGATAGACTTGCGTTTAATCGTATTATTTAAGAAAATAACTAGAATTTTCCAAATACTTTTAGATTTGTTTCATTACAAAGAAAACTTACGAATAAGATTTTACTTAATGTATCTTCATAATCTTTGCAATACCACTTTAATAAAAGTAAAAATAGCCTCATATTAAACTCTAACAACTTTGGACAAATTATTATAACTTTAAAATATTCTAATTTGAACTGAAACTTTTAATCTTAATAAACATATGAGAATGTATTATGAATCAAACTAATTTTCCAGTTCATAGCTGCAATCTTGACAACTTAATCTTCACAAGATCATTATTTTTTATACAACGTTTCATACATGTTGATATATTGTATCATTCATTAATTCATAAGCATCTCATACATTGCCAATTAATGAATAATTAGTGAATATATAATTCTTTTATTCCAGTTTTCAGAAAAGTCTGGCTAAGATTTTTACAATCAATATTTGCAACCATTTGAAGCTCAAATACATCTCCTTTCAGAAGCAACTAAATATTCTACAAAGAGCGATTGAAAAATTTACATTTTAATTAATGATTAAAAATACAACTAAAAACAATGTCATTTACAAATAATGCGAAATAAATCTATTTGAGTTGACACAATTTTTATTTCTGTTATAAACTAAAAAATTTTAATGTCTTATTTGACTAAACATACTAATTAAAATTAATGAATTTTTTCAGTTGATTTATGATTTGTTCAAATAATTGTTAACAAGAAACCAGGCATTGATTCAAGTAATGGAAGCAACTATGTTTTTTAAGAACTTGTGTGTTCTAAACTATTTTCTGTTCAAATTAAGAGAGTTTATATTTTTCAATGTTTTATCAAATGTAGAATTTCCTTTGCGTATTTTACGTACTTTTTTTCCCCTGTCAATATAAGAAACTGTTAAACTAATTTTAATGTTTTTATAAAATTCTCAACATGATTATAAATCTATCGATAGCATTTTCAAACTTTTTCCACATAAATATTTAACATTATAACTTCCAAATATTCCAATTCACAATTATGTGCTCAAAAATGTGAGCTTAGTATATCTAAACAAAGTTGATGCGTGCAATACAATTTAATCGGAGCAAAAAAAATGAATTTCATATTTTATAGTAGCAATATTTTGTATAAAATAAAGCGTTTAATATGAAAACCAATTTGTTAAAATTAATTTTTATTTTCATGCTTTTAATGGAACATAAAGTAATTTATAACTTACAATCATATCAATATACTTTATATACATATAATACTAAATTTGAACCTTAAGATTAAAATGCATTTGAATTATATCTCAAGTAATCTTTTTATTTTCAAGATGCATTAAATATTTTAAATAATATATTTCAGGAAAAGTGTTTTTGTATCAAATCAGATTTTAAATAAATTTCTTATGTTTTTCCAAACTTTATATTCGATTTTGATTTTAAAGAAAATATGAAGTTTTCGTGAAATATACTAATTATTCAGAAATATATAGTATTTAAAAATTTTTCTCTTCATTCAAAAAAACAAAATTTTAAGCAGAATTTGCTTTAAATATTTAAATAATTTAATTTTTCAATTAAAGGTAAAATTTATAGTTGCTTAAAAATTTGCGTACGTAGGAACACAGGAAGTAAGAACTTGTCATCTTCTATGAATCTGAAATTTTGCATAATATAGTTTTTAAGAGTTAATGCTTTTTAAAAAGTTATTAAATCACGTTTTATGACTAAATTGAAAAAAATGTTCTCCTGTTTCAAAGTAAATTCATATGAGCATAATCTTTATTTTCAATTTCATAGTGCTTGATTTTGCAGTTTAAAGCTTTTGGGGATAACTTGCGATTGTGTGAATGATTGGTTTTCTGTTCGATAACTCAGCTTAAATCCCGCTTCATCCATGGATACTGGTTGTGACTTGGAATCATATTGAACTCTAATTGAATGAAATGAAATTGAATAAATGAAATTAAATTTTTGAAAAGTAATCATAAAGGGGTGGGCAAACATTACAAAGTCTTGTGCACATTCTTGCAACAATGCTAGCAACAGAATGCTATAGATAATGAAAAGCATTTAAGTATTAAATGTGAAAATTAAACATTGAATTAATTTTGAAATGCATAAGAATCTATATAAACAAAATATATAAGAATATATCTACACAATTATTATTAAAAACAAATTCGTCCAAAATTGCTTCAGTAATCTTTAACGGTAATTTCTCCATTACAATGAAATGGATTTATCATTTCTATTTGTGTCTTAATTCTAGCTTTATAAAGCAGATTTCGGTTTCAAAAATAAAAATTACCTATAAAGTGAATGCGTGAAAATGAACTTTGGAAAATGAAATGAAGGTGTTTGACAAACTTTATTTTAGATAGTTTCTGAGCCAAGTAAAGTTATTTAAAAAAATTAAGATTTAAAAGTTAGTCTCTATAAGTGTTATATGTCGATAACAAGTAAGTCATGTTGACTTCTCTATTACAGAAACCCTTAGTTTTCAAATGAAATTAGAAATTGACCAGAACAATTTTCATAAGCGTTAGAATTTAAAAATAAATTTGCATAGTAAAAAAACATTAAGTTTCTTGGTTTTGTCAAAAAATTTTAACTATTTAATGAAATTAAGGAAATCTATAAAATTTCCTTTCTTCATGAAATTTCTCAAACACTGAAGTATAAATCGTAAAAATAAGATTTACATGGTTCATTTAAAACTGAATGTATTTACTTTCCTTCAGAAAGTTTTGATGTGGCATGGTGAACAAAAAGTGTCAAAGACAAAATGATTTTTTATAACATGCATACGTTCATCATACAAAAGGCAACAAATCCATCTAATCGATTAACATCAATTTTGTAAGAGAATCAACATAATTGAAAAATTGGGCCAAAATATTAATGTCTATACCGAGATTCACATTAAATGGGATTGATACTCCGGCCAACAATTCTACTTAGATCCAATTGAATTCTCGGAGATAAATGTTTGTCATGGTGTAGTGAGTCTATTTTAAACTATCTTTCGAGTGAAATACTACCGGGCTTCTAAGCGAACTTTTAGCACTCTTATCTCCATTTAAATTGCTCTTGTAATCAAATACCACCTTGAACTTGCTGCTTGTAACAGTTCTGAATTCATTTTAACTAGTAATTTATTTTCAAGTCCCTGGTCAATTTTGCATAGGAGGTATAATAACACATTGGACAGCAAACTTAATCTGCCGAATTACCAGTCTTTAAAAAATATAAAATGACAGCCAAACCATACCCATTTTCTTTGCTTTCTAGAAATTATTTAAAAAAAATAACTACAAGAGAGAAATGCATAAACTTAAGAAAATTCCAGGTACTTAAAAAAAAATTTTTCTCTTTTGTGTGATTTCATTAAATCTTTTTAATCTAATTTTGCTTTTGTATAGATATTCAGGATTGCTTCCATTCTCGCCAAAGCTTACCTTTAATTCACCACAGTATGCATCTCCTGGGTATGAAGGTTCAATGCCGATGAATAGTCCTTTGTATCTTTCGGATCGAAAAGGAGTGTTTCTGGGAAGAGGTTCTTTTGGAAATGTTACGCTTTGCACTTATAAAGGTAACAAAATATCAAATGGCACGTTTTATAGATATATATCATTTAACGAGTTCATTCTTCTACATCATGCAGTTTTTTTGTTCTTGTTTTATGTAATAAACTGAAACGAAACCCAGGAAAGCCAATATACTGTAACGAAAGAGATCCTACGATGATTAAAGTTTTCGCTGCTTTTATTGAATTTCATCTTCTGCTTCGTAGCATTTCTCATCAAATTTAAACTGATACCTCGTTTTTATCTGTTATATTAGTCTTCTATTACATTTCAAATTGTTACTGAAATAATCATTTCCAAATTCAGTATTAAAAAATATTATTTATAATATAATAAATCTAAATGTCTAAGTTGTATGGGGAATTGAGGTATAGAACAAATTAGAAATTAAAATTTCCCTTCAATTGAAGCATTAAATGGAAAAAGAGATGAATTAAATAAAAGAATTAGATTACATAATATGTGTAAGTGCGAAGTTTTCCTCTTTTCATAATGTAGCGCAGGTTACTGAACAATATAAAATAAATTGAATAATATCTTATGTAAATTTTACTTTCAATTCCAATCATAGACCGAGAAAATTATGGGTAAATGCAGATTCATTCAATAAAATTTTTGCCAAAATTTATCAATGTTTACTCATACCGCATGCCAAGCTGGCAACTGAACTGGTATCACTCTTGCCTTTTGTTCAAAATTTCGTGGGTTCGATTTCCACTTCGGTATTAAATATTCATAGTGTCTCTCGGAATCCACTTAAAGCTGTGATCTCTTCTGTTCTCGTATGCCAAAAACTAAATTGATTATCAAAAAGAACCAAATTCATCATAACAACCAAATAAAAAGTTCCGATGTTCAATTCCTGCATTTGATTCACATCTCAGACGTAGATGTTTGCCCACTGGCTTTCAGTTAAACTTAAACTGTAGTTTCAAATTGAAGCAGTCCTCATGACCAAAAAGTAAAGTAACAAATCAAACATTCAAAATCCAAATTTAAACGAATGGAAATCTGCTTAAAAATGCGCGCAACGACGAACAGTGTTACACGTTTCACGCAAATCCCTAAATCTGTTACTGATATGAAGTAAAATTTAACTTCAGTGGAAAACTATAAAATATCTTCATATAATAAGACACAGTAAAACTTATTAAGCTTTCAAATGTGAAATGCATTTCTATATTTTATCACTTTGATAAAAATTCAAATGTATCTTCAACGCGTTTAATTGAGCAATACAAATTTACTAGAGACATATTTGATTCACAATGAATGGGAAACTTAGTAATAAACCATCGCTTAGTACTAATTTCGCTTTGAGAATAATTTCAATTTAACATTTGCAAATATAAATTGACCAATTAGAAACACTATTCAAGTATAATTAAATTAATTTTTGCATGGATAACAGCTCATATTTGTTGAGGAATGAGTATACGTGCTTCTGAAGTGCATATATATATCCAAAGAATACACTACATTATCTATGCATCTTTTTAGATCATATAAATTAGATAGAATAGTGTCGGAACCGTCAATTAACCAAATCTCAGGCATTTTCTATGGATTTATGCTGTGTTTTTGTTGTATTCAGAAGTTGTTGGAAGTCAAACTAGAGTTCAACAATAGTTCGCTGAACATGTGTCAGGAGCTAATCTGCAGTATTTTCCATGAAATATCCTTCACCAAAGTAAAATCCTGGTTTTTGATAAGCCTTTGATGCCAATTTATCTAGGTATCTTATGACTATTTGCTTACTCTCGAGAAACACAAATCATCACTGCTTCCGTGTCAGCAGAGAGCATATAATATCGTGATTTTTCCATTATATTTGCATACCAAGAGATAAAACTAATTCATAATTTCATAGGATTCTTGTTAAGTTTAAATTTAAAATAAGGTGTAGCAGGACTCATTCTCATTACCTGCTATAAAAATTGCACAATCCATAGAAATGTATTGAGCCAGATCACCTCTCAGGGGATTTACCTTTCTGTAAATACTGGTGTGGAAAGCCCGAGGTACCACCAAGATCTTCATCCTTTTATCCTATCTCTTGACTTCTACTTTTCCTTTTTTCCTTCAATATTTGTCGTCATCGAGATCAAGTCTTCCTGCTTGTGTTGTAATTTGCTATTCAATATGGGTTCTACGTTGTATTTCCATACTGGATGCCATACATTGCCAACATATTCCACCCCATATGTTGGCAAGGTATGGCGTCCAGTAAGGAGGAAATTGGTGTTCTTGGATCCCTCAGAATTCATTTTGGCCCAGGTTTCTCTGTAGACGTGTGGTGTAATGAGCCTGCTCTCAGTCAATCGGCTAGCACTATAGAAGTATTTTCTCCCCTACATGATGCTGTAGTGCTAGTTCTTCATTTTGGGTTGTGTAGACATGTTTCACCCAACATCCCTTATCCCAACATGTAGTACTATGTCTTGATACCCCTAAGGTAAGTACCGAGAATGGTTTTTGCTAGCCGGTAACTGCCTTCCCTTGTTGGATCTGTGATAGACGGGATCCCACTGGGATGAACATTTTTCTTTGTCATGGGTTCAAATAATTCAGGCCTCCGTGAGGACCTTAACTTGTCACAATATGCTAATAAGTTTGACAGATTTGGAAATGTTTGCAAAACAATGAGGGCATGCTTAAACGAATTTCATCTTTCCAAAATCTCAAGCAAATTAAAGCTGTTGCATGAGAGTCTAATAATATAAAAAGTTAAGATCCGAAGATTTTGCTTCTTCGCGAATAGGAATTTACATAAGAATTCCTCTTCGCGACACCACATCATCTATCATATCTCTCAATCCTAGCAGGTTTGTTTAGAAAATGGTGAAAGAAGCTAATGGCTTGTACCTACAGTTCTTTCCCCATATTGGCTACTAGCACTGCTGTTTATCGCTCAAGGATATAGTTAATAAAATTTGTGAATCATTTTTCTAGTGTGTCCGACTATGAAACTTGTACTCCTTTTTTCAAGAGTATAGGAGTCGTACTGAGCGGACCAACACCAATTTTAATGATTTTGAACAGTTACCCTAAAACTGCGTTTTTACATGAGCTGCAAAAGGCTTTATCTAAGGTTCATAATTCTAGCCCAGGTCCAGATGCGATTACTTATCAAATAATCCACCATCGAAGACCAGTTCTTTCAATCAATATCCTGCCCCTTTTCAACAGAATCTGGCAGGAAAATATTTTACCTTTATTACAAGAAGCTATAGTTATCCCCAACTTAAATCCACACACACACAGGAAAAGACCTTTAAAGTTATATTGTCCTATATATTTAACAAGATGCCTTTATGAGACGATGAAACGCATGGTAAATGCCCGTCTTGTTTTTTACTTGGAAAATAATAGGTGTTTAACTCAGCAGCAAAGTGACTCGACTATGTTGTATAATGATACAACATTATTAATCTAGAAAACATTAAAACCACTTTTATACTTAGAACCATCTTTTATCAATATTCTCAGGTACTGAGAAGGCCTACGATAGAGCTTGGCGCTATGGGATTCTTTGGGCATTACTTGGCTTTAATATCTGTGGTAATCTACTACTTTTTATTCAAAACTTCCTACAAAAAGTTTTAAAGTGCGCATTGGGTCTTTTTTGTCCAGAACAGGGCTTCCCAACGTGTGGTCCGCGGACCCCTTAGGGGTTCTCCAGATCATTTTGGAGGTCCGTGTCTACCTTTGAACAGAGGTTGTGGTTTTCTAGTGTTGATCCGCAAGTAGTTTAGTGCTGGTGGATGTGGCCTCCCTACTCGATTTTTTGTAAACTCCAGGTGTCTAGTGCGCGCCGGCTTATGGTGCTCTATGCGTAAAAACCTTTTACGCATGATCTTCGGAAATAGCGTGATCTGGGTCAACCAGTCCGAGTGCTCACTGACTCGTATGCTCGCCTCCATTTGTGTGCGATGGACGATCACCCGCTTTTTCTTGTTTTTCTCGAGACATTCAACGTTGAATTTCCTTCGTGAGTGCACTATTTGCTTTTTGCTCAATTTTTTACTTCCACCTTGTATCTCAGGCTGAAGTCCGGATCATTGAATCAGCCAGCTGTTTCTCCAACATCTTCACTGCAAAGAAAGCTCCCGGTTGAAGTTAATGCAGAACTGACAAATGAACAATAGTTACATGAAGCACCACAGCCGGGTTTATTATGCGAAAACTGCTAGTTCTCGATTAGTTATAGTACCTTATGGAAGTGGAATAACTAAAAAGCGCAAATACAACGAAAGTTATTTAAAAATGGGCTTTATCGAGACAGAGAAGGGTAAGGCTTAGCGTGTAATTTGCGCGCGGGACTTCCGAACAGTTCTATGGTTCCAGTTCAGTTGCGTCGTCATTTTGAGGGTACACACCCGGAAATCCATACTAAAGAGATTGATTTTTCAAGAGGAAGTGCACTGAATTAGCTGCTTTTCAACATTGCATAAAAACTCAATTAATGAAAACTCACTAAAATCTTCTTTCTTGGTAAGTTATCAGGTGGCAAAGACAGGCAAAGCTCATACAGTTGCGGAAACCCTTATAAAACCATGTGTTAGTGATATTGTTTCTTGTATGTTAGATAAAAGGGCACAGTAAAACAATATCTTCAATGCCCTTAACAAACAATATTGTCATAAAACGGATAGTTGACATGTCAAATGATGTGGAAGAATCTCTGGTTTCTCGCAGCCAACACAATTTTTCTCCAAATAGATTAATCTACTGATGTTACGGGATTAGGGATTTTATTGGCTTTTGTTCATTATGCATACTCTGGATTTTTCAAAGAGGACTTCTTATTGTGCAAATCACTACCTGCCCATACAACAGGTGCTGAAATATTCCATTTGTTGGATGACTTTTTGAGAACTAACAAAATTCCATGGTCTATTTGCATTGATATGTGATAATATGGTGCAAAAGTTATGACCGATCAAATGGTCAGTGCGGTAACAAAAATAAAAGTGAGCTGAAGGATTACTGCAGTAGTCATTGTGTTCTCCACAGACATGCCTTTAGCTATAAAAAATGCAAGCATCGTTCAAGAAAGTTTCAGATGAATCTGTCCGAATCATTAATTACATAAAATCACGGTCGTTGAAGTAAAGTCTTTTCAAAATACTGTGTGAAGATATTGGGAGCCTTCATCATTCTTTTCTTCTCCATACAGAAGTAAGATGGCTCTCATGTGGGAATACACTCTTTCGATTATCTGAATTACGTTTAGAAGTCCTAGCTTTACTTCTAAACTGCCATAATATCCAATTATCAGAGAATATTGACGAAAACTGACAATGTATACTTGCTTATTTGGCCGATATTTTCTCCAAATTGAACAAAATGAATATTTTACTGCAAGGAAAACTGTAACAACGGTGACTGCAAACAACAAAGATCGAGCGTGCAAGAGGAAAATCAGTTTTTGGGCAAAGAGTATATAGGAGGGGGAGATCGAGTGTTTTTCTCTTCTCAGCGATTTTTTGAAAAACGAGACATTGCAGCTTGGGAACAACTTGTTTCATGGAATCCTCGAACACCTTCGAAGCTTGACGTTATCGTTGGAACATTATTTCCTAACAGCTCAAGATGAGAATATGCAGGAATATGAATGGTTGGTCAACCCGTTCGCTGTATCCAAATAGCCGAAAATTCTATCGTTTAATGAATAGGAATTGTTGATAGAAATTTCCAGATTCACACACGTACAAATTTAATCTACTTTCGATGGAGATGGTTGCTTACACTTTTGAATACGTTTGGAAAACAAAAAATTCTATTCTCTTGTAAGAGCAAAACGTGTTCTTCCGTTTGCTACAACACGTACGAATCCAGATTCTGGATCTATGCTAGCACCAAAACTAAGTACCGAAGCTGTCTAGATGCTGAACCTGACATTCCGTCTCCAGTAGTCAAGTATTGAGCCTGACTTTTTAAAATCTTCTTCCGAAACAACCTCACCTTCACATTAAGATTCCATTATTATTCCTACAGACTCATCTCTTGTAGAGGTGAACGCATTGTGTTTCGTTGACGAGCAGTGAATGTTCTCGGACTATAACTTTTGTAGGTATTTGTCTGTATTTTCTATAAACTAATAATTAAATTCTGTTTGTATTGATATTTTTTATCTGAAAGTTAAAATGTTATCCAACGAACGTTGCTTTTCTTTGAAATATATTCCCCTCCACTCAATTAAAAATATGGCCTTCCTAGTGTGTTGAACAATGTGTAAATCCAACAGCAAATATTTGAATTTAGTGTGGGAAATTAAACTATGAAACGTAGTTAAAGTTATTTCCATTCATCATTAAATCAGACTTTTGATTCATCGTGGGGATATTTTTAAAAAAATGGCACTTGCATTATGGAACTTTCAATTCTGATGAGCTTCGAATTGAATTTTACTAGTTACTATGCGCTTGATTGACAAGATTCCACGTGGACTTTAGCCTGAAAAAGGAGTCCGCCAGCTAAAAAGGTTGGGAAGCTCTGGACATTTGTTCATATTGAGGGAGTCCTCAGGTTCCTTAGCATTAATCTCCTTATTTATATTTCTAATGTTTTATCTGATTTACCTTATGTTAAAAGTATTCTCTGTGTGGATGACGAAGATTTCCTGTCAAGGTTCAGATTTACGTTCAATTGAACGACAACTACAGACACCTGTATATTAAATTGTTAACTGGTGGAACAAAAATGGCTATACCATTTCGCCAAGTAAGAGCAGTTGCATCCATTTTTGTAGGAAATGAGACTTTTACACTGATCCCAATATCCTACTTCATGTTTCCATTCCGGTTAAGAGGTATGATACTCCAGAGTAATTTTTCATAAGAAACTTACTTTCTTGCCATAGATATTAAATTTGCGCAAGAAATGTGAAAAATCTCTTAACATACTAAAAGTTCTTTCCAACATTTCTGGGGAGGGACTGATCGAACCTCATTCTGCAAAATATACCAGTCTGTTATATTGTCCCGTATTGATTATGGCAGTGTGGCGAATGGCTCAGCTTCAAAGTCTGCCCTAAAATGGTTAGATCTGATTCACCCCGCTGCTTTTCGTATCTGTAGTGGACAGTTTTGCAACTCATCTGTCAGTCTGTCTTAACTGCAAAATACCTCCTTTAAAACTACGACGTGTTACATTTTCCCTTAATTATTTCTGCATTTTTTCTTCTCTGAACCATTCAATAAAATCTGCTATTTTTAACTCTAAAGAGACGTATTAACACTTGCCTTTCGTACACTCTTTCCTTTTATGCTGACTCAGACTGGGAATATTTTCGCTATTCGCACGTTCATTCCACTTCATCACCAAATACCTTAGAGTTCACCGATTCCTCAATACAATCGTTCTTAACAATAAATATTTGACCCTTTCACCAAAGAGAACCGCTCTATATTTTTCCTGGTCGGACACTACAAGATAAAAATGACAGGATTGTTTTTTGTGGCTAGCATAGCTCCAAGCGAATGCTTCAGATTTTTCTGTATTGACATTCTGTTTGCAATAAACACCTTGTTCAAAGCAAACTAAGCTGTCATAGAATCGCTGCAAGGACTGCAGTCGAATCACAATACAGACACACGTGATCAATTTTTAAGAGAAAAGGAAGAAATTACTCTCACAGCAAGCCCTGATAGTAATTCAACTCCTCACATGTGAAAACATGAAAAGCTCAAGGGGTTGGCAACTGGCAGCACCCATGATTTTCTGCACAGTAGTGAAACTTTACTCTCCATACTAACTCGTGGTTTAAATGTAGATAGCACTAAATCTATCCTTGCAGGTATCACAAAATCAGATAAGACAAATTTCTTGAACCATCGACTAAGATTCGACGAGAAATATAAATCATATCTATTAACAATAATTCTGAGAAACTTCATTCCCTCCGTAATTCACGTGGAACTTTTTCATCCCAGGATAATTTCAGTAACCAAAGCTTCCGAATTTTTAGCGTTGATAAGAATTTGTCTTTAGAGTCCCAGTGGATGAAACAGTTTTGAAATCTGTTGGGCAGATATCTTGATAATAGAAGAACGATCAGTTGAAAAGAAAAGCGATTTTAACCTGAATCTCAATTTAAACCTAATGTCTTTATAATTCGATTACATAACTTATCGAACATCTGATCACTCCTGGTTAGTTAAAAAAGTTGACTGACTCTGAGCTCCACTGGTGAAAGTTCATGCTCTCAACATATTAATCAGCTGTACCTGAAGTTCTTTGAGATCTTCTAAATTAGCATCAAAAAAAATATCATCGATGTATAAATCTTTTTGTAGCCTTTTCTGTCACGGTAAACAGTTTTTCCTCGTCGATAGTAATCTAGCATTTTTGTCGTTAGGCAGATACTCACTTAGTATCGTAAGTAACAGTAATTTATGCACCTTTATCTTACTACTCCTGCCTTTCTAAAGAATGTATTATAGATCGATTTGCAATAGATTTATCCATTTGTAGTAATACATCTTAACCACTTCGGTGATTGTTATAATTCTGTGTTTCCTGAGTCTCATTACAATAGAGAATAGGTCTTCCTGGAGAATAGTTCCAATTTTTAGAAAAGCCATTTAACGAATATCCCGAAGATGTGATAACAGAAGCATTAAAGGCTAAACGAAGCTTAGTTGAAATATTTTCTGGTCTCAACACTATAAAGTGGCACTAGATATTTAGAACTAATCATGACTTCAATGTGACTAAGATGCTGGTATTCACTTAACATATTCCCCAATGATTTCCTTATTTTTTTCTAATCATTTAATATACAATCTCAACTTTTATCGAGAATAAAAAATTAATATTCTAATTTTAAATCTTTATACACTAGAAGACTAACCGCATATTTTTCTCATTCATATGTATAATGGGTTTCAATAAAATGATTATCACTAAAATGGCTTCACTCTGATCTCCCTCTAATTCAAAATCTTCAATTCCCCTTTCTAATAATTTAATCTAGAGTTCTCAGCTATCTTTAATATCACGTCTAATCATTTTGACAATACTTTCAAATTTCTCTATGTACAATTAACTATTTTCAATGGATCATTTTAGTATCAACATTCGTGGATGTAAAAGAAGGTACACATCAATCTTTTCAGCAACTTAAACTAACACACTGTTCTTCAAACCCGATAAAAACATTTGGCAAACTAATAATTAACGAGTGTTTTACTCATGGACACGCACGGCATAATAACCCCAATAATGACAACTTCCACCAAATTTGCTTTAAGTTGTAAAATTATAATTTTCTTATAACAGTCTTAGCCCCTTCTGGACTGTAAAACTCTGAAATCCTTTTCATGCTTTTTCACCTTAACGGACCATTTTTTTAAGTGCAATTCCAAATAAACTCCTTTAATAAAAATCCAAATAGATTAACAGCAAACAATTTATTGTAATAGAGTTCAGTTCCTTCTTAGGTTGGCTTACGGATACAGTTGGAAGCATTGGGAATGTATTTGGAAAGAAATATAAGATATTTGCCATAGCAAGTTTTCAAAACGAATTAAAGATAACTAATTTACAAAAATAAATTGAAAGATTAAATTAAAAAAGCCAAAATTTGAATAATTTCAAAGGGTATTTTTAATTTACGTAAAATACTAACTTGGGAAAGTGTGCGACAGATATTGTGGTGTTGCTGAAATCACTTTTCTGAAAGTTTTTGTGTTAAACATCATAGAAAAATCTCAAAGTGATATTTGGGCATGCATTTAAAATCTTGGCCGAATTTTAGTTGAATGTCACCGTAAACGTAGTATGTTTGCAATGGTTCAAAATAACCTAAACTGTATTCTTTCTTATAAGCTAATGAATGCTAAAAATAACTGCTTCTAATTTTTTTTAGGGTAATATGACTGTTAATATTTATTAAAGTAAATAAATTACATAGTGCGATCATTCATTAACACAAATCGACTTTTTTATGTATATCAGCTCGATATTTCGAACATTAACCAAGTCAAAAGAATGACTCACGTTTTAAAAAATCATTAATCGTGATCGAACTAGAATTCATTGCGGCAAAATACTCCACGAAAGTTTTCCAACTGCTGCTTTACATTTTTTTCGTCTAGCAAGCAAAGCATAATGCTGATAACTTTCAAATTCTACAATAAAAGCACTGAAGGAATAAATAATTTAAAAAAGATTTCTACTATATGAATTGTGCTACACAAGTGTATATACAAAGTAATATTTTCAGAAGCATGTTTTATAAATATATAATCTTGTGTAAATAAAACATTTTTTTGATTAAAAATGTCTCATGTAAAACTCTTTGAATTCACTTGCATTGTTAGTGAAACTCTGATTATAATGGCCGATTATTTTATATATATATATATTCTATAGGGATTCCATGAAAGATATAAAATGTAACTAAAAAGCCGTTTTTCCAGCGTTTCTCGTAGTGGAAATTTTTTAATACAATATTGGTATGTCAACCGCAGCAATTTCTTTGAAATTTTGAGTTATGTTGTGTATGTAAAATATAATCGCAATATAACTTTATATAATTTATTGCAAAATGTATTAAATTATAGTTTTATTTAATTATATAGCAACTAATAACCATTATTTTCCTATACTTAAATTGATTGGCTAAACACTTAAAATCTGTTATAGCGTGAATCTGCACATTTTCACTCCACTTAAGTAAATGAAAAAAATTCAGTCAAGAGGAATTTAAGAAATCTCATTTGAGTTTGAAAGCTTTTTTTTTCTAATTTTGAAATTTAATTTCGTTGAAACATTTAAGTTTTCATATCTTAAATGCGCATACGTAGATAACGATAATGCAACTCAGTGTCTATCAATCATTTACGAGTGACAAATGTTAAAATTATTGAAAATTTCAGAACTAGCTTCATAAATATATTTTTTTGCCATTAAAAATGCTTTAAAGATTAAAATTTTGTGTTCGCAAAGTAGTCTAAAATATCTGCAACTGCATTTTAAGGTACCCGAACACGTTCAGAGCACTTTTTTAAATACACTGCATTTATACATTATAACGATTTTTTCTTATTTCACTTTAGAAATAATTAATATTGAGCTACTAAAATTTGATATATTCCAATATTCTTCAGAAATGCCAAATATGTATACAATTTTAAGCATTTTTTTAAAAATGCTACATCAAAAACTATTAAACATATTTGAAAAAAATTAATACCAAATCTATGTTGTCTAGAGCATGTACTAAAATTTTAAGTTTTTGTTAAAAAAATAAAAAAAATTACGACCAGTTGAATATTTATTCTGAAATTTTAGCCAAAATTTCTATGCCATTATTCGAATAACAGGCCATAATTTGGGAAATATTGAAGTGATTAAAGTTCTTTTAGTGCATTCCCTAGAAAACAATATACAGATCACGGTCATGAAATTCCATGAAAATATTTTGAGTTTTCGTTTTTGAAGCGTGTAAATTATAGGTAAAAGCCAGTTCTGAGAAAATCGCATTTAAAAATTAGTGTTGTGCCTTTATAAGAAATTCTCATATTTGTTGATTAATTTTTTATTTGATTTTCTGATTGATTTCTGGAGCACTAATTATTTTATGTATCTTTTAAAAGCTTACTAAATTTATATTTCAAAATTAAACACTGTTTAAACTAATTTTTATCATTCTGGCCCTTTAAACGCCCACTTCCGGTCCTTTAAATATGCCCACTTTTGATTTCCTAATCTTTACGAAATCCTTTATATCGAAATCTAATTAACGTAAAGACAAAAACAAACCTGTTTTAGAAAGCTGTTTAAATTCCTTATTTAACGGAAGAATAAAATAAATTTATAATTTTTGGTCGAAATTGACGTTTTTAAAGTGTACGGGTACATTAAGGCATTTGCCGATAACATTTTGCTATTTCTCCATTAGTTGATTATCGAGCAACTTAACATTTTTGAAATCTGAACTTAATTTTTTCACTTGCTTTATTTTTTCACTTTTAAATTTTGAAGTATCAAGAGAATGTTACGATTTTCTATAAAAGTATCGTATAAGAAAACACAGTTACAATATGTTCAACTAATCCATACATATTGTTCTTACAACAATATTTTGCTTAATGCTTCTTTGAAGAATTTTTTTTCACTCAAAAATTCAAAGTTCTTTTTCTTAAAGTATTTTTGTAAGCATTGAATTTATATATGCATAAATATATATTCTTGTGGCAATTAAAAGAATAAAGTGTGATTTTGTTTATTTTTAAATTTTGATGAAATAAAGTTTTAATACTATTTTAATAAGTACGCAACATATCGTTAAAAACAACTTTCATAATTCACTTATAAAATTAATCATTTGAGTAAGTTTTATAAAATGCAATTTCAAAATTTACTCTGCACCCTCCTGGAATCCTTGGTTTAAAGTTGAAACATTAACATAAAAATAACGAAATCCATTTTATTTTATCATCAAATATGTTGAATTAATTTTTTCTAGTTTTAAGTGTCTTATAAATGTTAAATAAGGCTGAATCCAAAATTTGCGTTAACAATCATCTTGTTATTACTTATGACACTTGAACAAGCCAAGCTCTCTATGCCTTGGCAATTCGAATTTAAGTCAATAAGGAGCGTCTTTCGTTTTAATCAGAGTACCACAAAGGTGAAAGTACGTCTTTGCTCTTTAAATCCTCCTATAGATGGCACCACCAGAGGATCCATTCCCTCAATTTTTACTTTGATCTGAATGGGGAAGAAGTTTTTCCAGACCACTGCACCCATGGTGACTGCACAATGACCGACCACAGAACTTTTCGATTCCACGGATTTAACGAGCACGTATATACAATCATCTAAATATGTATTAATAC
Organism: Latrodectus elegans; assembly: GCA_030067965.1. Classification (NCBI taxonomy): domain Eukaryota; kingdom Metazoa; phylum Arthropoda; class Arachnida; order Araneae; family Theridiidae; genus Latrodectus; species Latrodectus elegans. Next base: position 61,477,361 of record CM057822.1, on the reverse strand, counting down.
CTAGAATGGTCATTCCAATATTTTGATTATTCATTCTTTTGCTTTTTCATTATTCGCAATTCTATTTGATAACTCATATTTTCAGGAAAAAAATTTGCTTTGAAGGTAACACAAGAGGGTTTATCATGCATTGGGGAGCACAATTTTGTGAACATACGCCATCCTCATCTCATTTCAATACTTCACGTAGCTCACATATTGGATAAAGTTTTTATATGCATGGAATTTGCTGGACACTGTAATCTCCAACAAGTCCTGGACACTAAAAGTGAACTGGACTTTCCAAGGCGATTGAGGTATTTCAAATTTGTTCATAAATATGTACTAAGAATTTATGTATTAAATATTAACATATTCACTGAATTTTTTAGTTTTTAATTATAGAAATTTTAATTAGAAATTCTTCAAAATAAAGTGCCACATGAGCAATGTACATATTTCTAACGTGTGTTGTATATCAGTAATATTGTATAGCTAAATGTTTTATTCGTAATTTTAACATCATATTTAATTAAAAGTAGCAAGACTTTTTTGTGACATCTACATGGATACTAACAATTGTGAATCGGTGACTATTGTTTTTCTCCTAGATGTTTCTTAAAACTGCAATGTTTTCAAAAAGATAATAGGTTAAAATAACATTAAATAATACAATCGAAGATATCTTTTTTAATTAAATCATAGTGAAAAGTATGTGGCTTGTATTTTAAAGTAGTTTTTTTAACGTCTTAGGATTTTAAAAAGTAGTTCAAAAAATATACCACTTTAAATTCAAAGACTTGTAAAATTTTCCTATCGTTAAACTGAAAATAAGAAATATCGATAATGTAACTCTAATGATTAAAATGGATTTATAACAATGGTTGTTTTGGTGTGTCCATGAGGATAACTATAAATGACCATGAGCTCTCCCTTAGAAAAATGGTTACCATTGCCTCAGAGGAAGTTAGATTTCTACCTGTTGGTCTGCAGAAGGTATTGTATTTCCCTACTACCAGAGGAAAAGAAGTTACAATAATATAGTATTCTACAATATATAATTTTTTATCCCAGAGACAACGCAAAACCCTGAAAATATCTGAATCCAAAAAAAAGCTTATACTTAAGATTTTTTTCTAGCATTTTATTTATTTTAAATGTACTCTCGCAATATATTAAAAATCATAGTACTTTGGATGGTAAGGCGTATTCCACGAGATTGGAATATAATAGATTTGGCTGGTCAGATTTAGAGTCATGTTGAATAATGGAAACCAGGACATGTAAAGTCGTAATTTTAACATCATATTCTAGTTACATCCTGGTTGCATTATATTCCAGTACATTATGGAGAAGTCGGCTTAAGTGTCCATTTGGTTATTTGACCACAATTCGGAGCTATTGCAAACTATGTAATTTCCTATTATAGGAATTAGGAATCTTCAAAACCAACTATTCGGTCAATTAAATAACCAGAAACATATTGCTAAAATTATATAATGTTTAACATATTCATTCTAATTGAAAGTGGGAATTTTCGCTTTCAGCTTGAACTTCAAAGCGAGAATTATAAAATAGAATGGCTGAGTGGCAGCCGAATAGTTAGTGCTCTGATCTCTCGTTAAGTAGTTCATGCGTTCGATTCTTATTTTGTGTTTATATAAGCCCTGATCTAATTATATATCTTTAGTTTAAAAAATCATCAGTGAGAGACCAACAATCTAAAGGCAATCCCTACAAAAGATGTTACTGTTTACGACGAAAATGAAATTTTTCATTATTTTTGGTTAACATAATCTAGCATATATTGTAAGATTATTAATTTTTATTCTTAGCTTCTGTTCTTTGGGTAGAAATCTCCATATTGAATAAGGATATATAAAATTGTTTTAAAAAAAATCTACTCAAAATGGAAACTTAATACGAGTATTAATTTTTAAATTTTCACACTCAAAAGCTTTTTTTTTTTTTTTTTTTTTTTTTTTGCTTCATGTTCGGGAAATTTTAAAGTATTAAAATTTAATCTTTTACTTAAATTGAAATCCAAAATTTTCTTAGTTTCTGCATCCAGATTGCCTCTGGATTACGCCATTGTCACCAGCGGCGCATCGTTCATGGGGACATAAAACCTGCCAATGTGATTGTCAGTCCATATGGAAAGTGTAAGCTGGGTGACTTTGGTCACAGCATAAATTTAGATTCCGTCAACAAAAGTGAAGTGGTACTACAACACGATATCGTAGGTACCGCCGCCTACGCAGCACCAGAAGTACTCAGAGGTGCTCTTCCCAATTTACCTTCTGACATTTATTCCTTTGGAATCTTATTATGGCAAGTGCAAACCCGAGAGCTTCCTTTTGCTGGTGAACATCCACATGTTATTATTTATAAGGTAAGTATCCATTATTTAAATGTCACTGCTGGTTATTTATTAATCTCGTAAATTAATGAACAGTTTTACAAATTAATATGAATTATATCGATGTTCGCGTACATAAAAGAAACATCATACATCAAGTTCAAGAAAATCCATGAATCAGTGCACCGTAGTTGGCAGCTGATATAATGGTTAGTTACAACATATTTCTCACGGTTTGAGTTGAGACTAATCATTAAAAAAGTGGTTATCATGGACGTGCGGCCAGGAAGAACCCTATATAAGTTTGTGCAACAGGAAAAAGCGCCTCGAGATTTCAAAGAAACATGCAATCCATTCTTTTTGGCGATGAATCAAGGTTTAGCATTCATGGGTCAGATGGGCCGAGTTATGGTGTTGAGAAAACCAAACGAACAAATGCTAACTAAGAATTATGCGGAAATGTGAAGCACGGTAGTGGTGGTGTTATGATGCGGGGGTGTATGAGTGCTTCTGGAGTAAGAAGTTGGCAATTCACGAAAGAAATATGGATTGATATCTGTATATTAAACAAAATGTGCTATTCAGTGCAGAGAAACTATCTCTTGGAAATGGATTTACTTTTCAGCAGGACAACGATCCTAAACATACCTCTAAGATTTGCCAAAAGTGGTGCCTTTACAATGTTAAACATTTTTATAGTCCTCTTCAGTCACCCGATTTAAACTCCAATCGAACATTTGTAGGAAGAAATTGGCAGACAACTTAAAAACTATGACATAAAAAAACAAAATTGAACTCAAAAGTGCTATTAGTAGCATTTGGTGTAATATTTTCCAGAAATAACAAAATAACTTGTAGGGATAAATCCACAACATCTAAGAGAGGTGATAAAGACCAAAGGAGGGCCACCTGATCATTAAATGTATTTTGCATTTTTGTAAACTTTTTCGCGTGTTAGGGCACCGTACTGAGACTTTTGTTCCATGTTTAATGCATTTTTGGAGTTTTTAAGATTCATTATTTAATTTTGTCAGCATTATCATCCTTTTAATATGAATAAATATTAAATAATATTAAACTGATTTTTAAGTTTTAATTTTTATCATTATGAATTTTTTGTGACAAATTAAACTTTGATTTGCATTCGTATCTGCGTTCGGAGACTTTTTTACCCACTGATCTGATAATGGGAATGAAATGAATTGCACAAGCTTCTTGTTTCAATGTGGCAGTTTTAATATATTTTTGAAGTATGAAAGCTCTATTTCACTATTTAAATTTTTCTCCATAATTTTCATTAATTTAAGATTTATAAAGTCTTTTACATTACTCTTCTATTAGCTCAGCAATATTTGTATATTGTTTTATTGCATTTTTCTGATTATTTATTGCACTCTAATCCTTATGCATAAAGTATAAGCAATTCGATATTATATTTACTAAATATTTTTAGTTGAAAGATTTTCAATAAAATCCCAAATTTCCAATTGTAGGTTGCTCACTACGGGGCTCGTCCAGAATTTGAAACTTGCGTAACTGGTGGGCCTTGTGATCCATATGAAGAAACTGTGAAACGATGTTGGTATGGAAACCCAGTAAAACGTCTGAATGCAACCGAAGTGCTTCGCAATTTACAAAATATAGAAAAAAATATTAAAACATCAGTGATGTTAAACTAAAAAAATTCTAATTTTTGATCTCGTAAATGTTGTGATTTTTTATCATATAGGACATTTTGTACTTAATTCGAACTTAATAAACAGTTCCTTTTATTTTGCATTATGATCTTTAGAGTATTCTACAGTATCTCTAAAAGAATTTAATATAATTAAAAAACGGATGTTTCTCACAATACAGATCACACTATTTGTATCGGGTACATTAAGTAATAAGACAATATTTTGATTATTTGGGCTATACCAATATTCAAATTGCAAAAATCCTTATTTTCATTCAATAGTTGCACATAAAAATAAATACTTATGTCGGAGACAAATGACATTGCAAGTTTTCTTAGACATTGCTCAGTATAGAATTTTATATGTGAATGTTTCAGTTTGGCTTTTTGTTCAAATACTCGAAATGTTATGAAGATTGATTTATTTTTAAACAATTATCTAAAATTTAAAACTTTCTTAATATTATGTTTCAAAATTTTTAAAGTCCAAAACTGGTTATCTCTCTCAAATTAATAAATAAATGTCCTTGCGCTTTTAAATTTCTTTTTGATTATAATACAGTTCAAACTTGATAACAAATACATAAAGCGACCCGGACTTTAATGTTAGGAAGTAATTTCGTTTTTACCCTGACAGTAGACTTAGTTTTATTTTCTCGCACTCAATTTCACACTTAAGCCAAGAAATCATTATATTTTGAGAATTGATATAGAAAGGTTTGTGTGTAAATAAATCCCATTGATTCCACATAGTTTTTGGTTAATACCCTTTTGGAGAACGAAAAGCAACATTTTCGCATTTTACTTTTCTGCCATAGGAAAAGATAAAAATGCTGTTTTTTCAAGCCAGAAAAAACTAACCGATGAAGATGTATTTGATAGCACGCCAGAACTTGTTTGCAAAATATAGACCCGTCTATTTTGATGTTGAAGGTACACCACTTTTGGAAGGCCAGTTGAAGTTGATAGACACAATAAAGGCATTAGTTGATGCAAATCGTCGAATAATTATATAAGATCAACATGCAAGTGAGGTTAAATCTATCAAATGAAACATTGTATTCCCACTTGAAAGGCCTAATTTTAACCTCGAAGCTTAATATACGCTTTCCATCAAGATAATGCGAGACCTCATACAAGTTTGATCCTACTACAAAGGATTATACAACTTGAATGTGATATACAACTCCACCCACCATACTCTCCAGATTTCGCAGCTTCGCATTATTAGTTCTAGCCACAGTAAAACATTTTGCAGTATGAAACGTTTAATTTCAAATGATGTCAAAAATCACCAAAATCAGTTGTTTTTTGCTAGCAAAGAGCAAAAATTTTATCCGAGTGAAATTGTATTACTGTCAAAAAGAGTGGCAAAAAGTATTGGAAAAGGATGGCCAATATATTCAATAAAACATTTTTATACGAAAATTATACTTCATTTTCACCAAAGAAAAACGAAATCGCTTTCCAAACGGTCTAATAAATATGAAGCATATCAAACATTTTGAGATCTTTGGGAAATTAATTTTAAAAAATAGTCTTTTTTTCATTCCGTAAAGTTTAGGTTTTATGTAATGATACAAAATATAATTTTTTAATGTTCAAACTCACTTAATTAGGTAATTTGATCTGTTAATCTGCATTCACAAGGCAGAGTTTCATAAGTATCCGAAAATTTATTCCCCTAAAATTTCTTACAAATATGATAGTTATTTGGCATCAGAAAATAAATTTTAAAAGTTTAAGCAATCTTTTAGCTTTTGCAATATATTTAAGTCGGCGAATTTTTAATACATTCGTCATGGTCGAACTTCAGTTCTTCGTTAATGGAAATTTCACTCTTTCCATTAAGTATTGATTACCAACATCGAGCCAAGGGAAAAATTATAGTAGAAAAAAAATTATAAAATAAGAAAATTACAGTAGGAAAAAAGATCGAACATTCACAATCTCACACAAAATTCTTGAATATGAATGGTGAATAATTTCAAAATTTTGTTCATTTAATGGAAAACATTAAGATAAGTTTCAGAGAGACACAAAAATGTAGAAATACATTTACACATATACACAAAAAATTAAATGGAACAAATTTTAACGTTTAAATAGGTAGAATTTTAGTATTTATATATGATTAGAATATATTTATCACAAACACAAACTTATATTTTTAATGTAACAATCGTGTTCTATATATAGTTTTCAGTTGAACACATTACATGAGTGTGAATCCCACGTTGGATAAATGTTTGCAGTCATTTAAAATGCACTTAAAACTGTAAGTCTTAATCAACACCCATATCAAGGACAAAATGTGACCATAGAACTAAAATCAATATTTTCGGATGGGATGAATGTGTCGATTATGAGAAAAAGTTAAATATAACCATGTAAATGCTATTCAGCATTTGGCGCTGCTAAAGAACATGTTAATTTTTTAATGTGAAAACCACAAAGTCAGATAAAATTGTTCAATTTTTTTTATTTCACTTGAAAAAAACTAAAGCTTAAACTAAACCACAAAAGCAAGAAAATATGATTACATTGTGCGAAGCATTCACATTTAAACCTATTCAAATAAGACGTATGGTAATTTAAATAATAACAATATTAACAAATTTAAAGTTTATTTATGTATATATTAAAATATATCGTGTAGCATATTTTCATAATTGCAAAATTTTAATTGTTAGAAAAATGTACAATTTTATATTGAAAAGAGTATAACTACCAAATATAAAATTTCTTAACATCATGTGATAGTTTTTAAATGGATGAATACATTAAAACATTCTAAAGTACTTGTTAATTCCAATTAATTTATAAAATGTTCTAGTTAAAGTGAGAAATCACGAAATTTTTTAGGAAATTTTAGAGAGTGTGTGTGTGTGTGTGAGAGAGAGAGAGAGAGAGAGAGAGATATTTATTTGTAAATGAAGCGAGTAGGAATGATACAGTGTAGTTTAAATCTATACTATATTAAATTATTTAACAATTGCAAAAAAAAAATATGTTTTAAATTGGAAAATACGAGACGAGAAATATGCTATATGAAATGGGAAGTCATACATTTTCAAAGTGAATTTAAAATGAATTTAACTCGAAATTGTGAGTGACAAAAATAAGTAAATATATACTTGCAGACACACATACATATGTACTTTTTTCCATATAATACAATTGATGATACAAGTATATTATGATATAATTTTACCCTTATATATTCCATGGAGAATGCTTTTTTTTTATTTTTAATGCGCTTTCATAATTATATTAGTGAAAATATTTATTCCATAAAGTTATAAATAATTAAAACAAATTTCACTGTATTTATTCATTCATTCATATATGAAATATCATAATGATACCCCTGTTGCCTTTAAGTATTCAGTGTACTGTGAATATATATATATAATATATATAAATTATTATATAGGAGTTCCTGATCCTAGTGTATTTGAAAAGTAGAAGTAAGCATTTCTTCGGGGAAACAAAAAGTTAACTTATTTGGACACTTTGTTCTTCACATTTAAAAATATAATAGACTTTAAATATATTAAACAATATAATTTTATTGTCAATCTATTACATATAACAATTTTTCAATTTGGAACAAAGTGACAAAGAAAAATGTGAATGTTTTTCAGTGTTGTTAAAATATTACTTATATTATTAACATGATAAAAATATAACTCCTGTGCTCAGCTGGAAAATGAATGTGGTTAGCAATTTGGTTTTTGGTTCAATTCGTAGGTATGATTCCCACCTTTGTCTTTAATATTGTGATTTGGAATCTACTTTAAAAAAATGTTCCAGTTTAATTATATAAATTTCCTGTAAAAAATTAAACGATAGCAATAAACTTAACATGACTCTATAATAATTATCCAACATTACAAAGCTCTAAATTTTAGTTCATTTACAAATAAAAAATCTCAATATATTTATAAATATCAAATATGTTTACTTGTGTACTTACATGTACACGCATACATATATAGACGCACACATACACACGTGTGTATGTAAGACGCATACACATATATTTCGTAAGGTATGGCGAAGGCCATGTTTCATTTATGACCAAACTGAAAAATGAATTAAAAATAAATATTGAAGCGAGAGCTTCCGGTGAAAATTTTAAATTGCTGCCCCAACAGCACACCACCGCAGGGAAACTACTAAATTTCTTGGTACTTAATAACTATATCCTCCTATGAAAAAAAATGAGAAACCCCGTAAATTTGTAGTCAGGGGACTTCCAATGACCACAAAAAGTGAGGAAATCGTTACTGACTTGGCCAATCAAGGCTATAAAATCCACAAGGTAAACAGGATGACTAGCCAGAGAAATGACAAGCCCCTATCTCTATTTCTGGTTCAACTTTACAATGGCAAAGAAATAAGTGCTATATTTAAATTAAAAAACTTGTGTGTCACATTTCAAACCCTACTATCGAACATTATAGGGGAAACAAAGCAGTTAAGCAATGTTTTAACTGCCAACGTTTTCACCACTCAAGCGATTTCTGCCATAATGCAAACCGCTGCGTAAAATGTGCAGAAGCACATAATACAAAAGAATGTCCTAAGGACAAAAAACTAGAATCCTCAGTCGGCTGCAATTGTAATGGGAATAATCTTACAAGCTATTGGGGATGTGAGAGATTCCCCAAACCCAAACTGATAACTAAAATATTTAAAAGTAACCATACAAAAAATGCGATCTCATACGCAACTATAGAGGCTGGTCATAAGGAAACCTCCACTTCTTGTGTCACTCGAACCCGCACCCTCCTCAACCAATGCAACTGTTCCAAACAATAGACAAGATCAAATTAAAAATGTAAAATTAAGGATTTATTCACACTCTTGTTCTTAAAAGAAATAAGAGAAGTATTTAAGGGAATTAATATTCCCGCGAAGTCATAAAAAGAATTCAGTCCAAAACTGACCCAATGAGTAAAATGTTTGTCTTCATGGACTTGTTCAAACAAATTAATAACACTCCTTTATGTGGGCCACACAATGGAGATTTCTAGTTTTATCGTGGAACTCCTGTGGAATTAAGAACAAAAGCTGTAGAATTTCATGACTTTGTAAATGAGCATAATCCAGATATACTCTTAATTCAGGAATCATTCCTAAAAAATAATGTAAATATTCATATCCTAGGAAATGCATGCTATAGAAATGATTGCCCAAGAAATGCCACCCTAGCAGGGGGGGACAGTTATTTTTGCCAAGAGTAGTCTCCCACAATACCAAAACACAATACTCAAATCAATTACAGTAGAGGCAACCTTGGTCACATTCTCCTTGCTAACCCTACCCATATTACATTCTGCTCCACATGTATCAAACCTAGACCACAATATCAGTACATAAACATGGATCTTGAAGTAATGCTTTAAACGAAGTATGATATTTTAATATTTGGAGATCTTAATACTAAGCACAATGCATGGAACTGTAGGTCACGCAACAGGACAGGTCAAATAATTAAAAAATTCTCATATAGCCGAACTAAAAATCCATACACCTGACATACCCACACATTTTAGTGCTAATTCAATAACAACAATTGAAATTGTCCTCATCAAAGGAATTAATTATAAAACTAAAATTTCCACAATCACGGAACTCAGTTCTAATTATTATTCAGTCATGATCGAGTTCGACTTTAATATTCCTCTAATTAATACTCCCACTCTTCATAACACGGATTGAAACAAATACAATCAAATTTTAAATAATAACCCTTTTAATATAATTCATATAAACACAAGACATGAAATTCAAAATGAGACGATTTGCTTAGAGGTGGAACTGCTTGCAGCTCACCGCAAATCAGAAAACCCCCTCTCCCCACGTTCCGCTCGACTCCTACCCCGTTACCTCAGAACTTTGAAAGGAATCAGAAATAGACTTAGGAAACTATATTAAACTAGCTAAGACTCCAGAATAAAAAAAATCAATATAATAAAGCGAATAACGAATTCAGAGCTAAGATAAATTCATACAATTCACAGAAATGGAGAGAAAAATTAGAATCATTAAATACTCACGACCTATCAATTTGGAAGGCCGCCAGTAAGTCCAAAAAGAAACCTCTGTATTTTCCGCCCATTAAAGGCTAAATTGCATACACAGACAAACAAAAATCAGAAGCAATTGATGACGTTTTTTAAACACCATTCATCATTAATGACTTACACGAAACCAGAACCACGAAGATCTCGTTACAAGCAGCATACTTATATTCCTCTCCAGACCACAGACACAAGTCATTTAAGGCACCAACTTTTTTGAAGTAATGGCAATAATCAAAAAATTAAAGGATAATAAATCCCCAAGAATTTGCAGAATAAAAAACAAAATGCTGAAGAAAACTCCAAACAAAACAGTAATGTATTTTCCTCAAAAATGTGGAAAATTGCAACAATAGTACCAATATTAAAACCAAAACAAGACAACTACCTTCCTTTAAACTATGGTCTTATTAGTCTACTGCCCTCTCTAAGTAAAATAACCGAAGCAATCATCCTCAATACACTAGATGAATTTTTAGAAAACAATAATATATTCTTATCTTGAACAACACGGGTTCAGAATATCACATTCAACAACGAATCAACTTATCTTATGAGAGTAGGGGAAATGATCGCCCAGGGGCTTCAACATAAAAAAAGTACAGGAGCAGTTTATCTTGATATTGCCAAAGCTTTCGATTGAGTTTGGATTGGTGACGTACACAAACTCATTATTATTGGCCTACTCTACCCACTCATTAGGATACTCATTTCATATCTTTTGGAACGAAAGTTCCAGGTTCTCATAAGTACTACATACTCAACACATAGACAAATCTTAGCCGACATGCCACAATGGTCCAAATTGGGACCAAGACTCTTTCTTTTTTATGTGAACGACATTGCAGCATTAACACTAACTTCCCTGTACCTTTTTGCAGACGATGCATTTATACTAACACAAAGTAGGAAAGCATCATATATCACAGAATCACTCAACAAACATTTAGAACAGCTTGAGCTCTGGTTCATTAAATGGAAAATTCTTACTAATGTAAATAAAAGTGTATTCATAATTTTTAACAAAAAAGACTACTTCCACCCAGTGTAATTAAGATCAACAACGAAATTATACCATGGTCACAAACTTATAAATATTTAGGAGTAACTTTCAACAGAAAATTAGCATGGTACCCTCATTTGATCCAAATTGTTAATAAACCTAAACAGCAAACACCTGCATTATACCCACTTATTAACTGGAATTCCAAACTTTCCATGGAAAATAAAGTGCTTATTTATAAAGCATATCTTCGACCACTTATTTCCTATATATACCCTATCTGAGGTAACACCCATGATAGTAAGATTAGGAAATTCTCCAAAATAAAGCCCTCAGGTGCCCATCTGAGTTAAGGCCCCCAGGATTATTGGAAATAAAAAAATCTGACAAGAATTATAAATCCCTATATATATATATATATATATATATATATATCCTGATAGAATTCTTCTCAAATATAATGTATATCATGTATAAAAATATTGATAAAACTAATAATGAAACAATGATTAGTCTTCCTTTCTATAATAACCTAAGTACCCATAATAGATTCCATCTCCGCTCATTACTCAGATATTACCCAAAGTATCCTTACCAACCACCATGAAATAAACTATAAATTGAAATTTTTTCTTTGATAACTACTTCTTTGTATAGAAAAAAAGAAACTACTAAAAAGATAAAAGAAATTTTTGTGTTACATTTCATTCCATGTGTGAAAAATAATGCATATATATATATATATGCATATTAAATGTCTATAAAAACAGGTACAATTTTTTTATTTATATGTATTCATAAATAAAAATATAAAAAAGATAAAGCGAGAGATAGTGTATTGCAGACCTATTTATATCTTGTAAATATTATTGTTGTGTGGATAAATTCTTGTAAATATCTTTACCTGTTCTAATATTCTTATTTCTTTCAATTTATTCCATTACTATTTCTTTTATTATTATATTAGTTTCATAAACATATATTTCTCATAAATAATAAATTAAAAAACAATAACTTTTAATAATTCTGAAAGAAGCTTCATGAAATAACCATAGTACCACCTATTAAAATTTCAATCTCATTTCAAGCCAATGAGATTCAAGTTATAGCTCATCAGTCAAGAGCCAGTTATCCAATGAGGATAGAGGATTGCCAGATTCAGAGACGTCTGAAAACTGCCAGCCCGCAACCACTTTAAATACTCCAAAAGAACTCTTACCCATATGAAATTTATTCTACTGGAAGAGTCATTTTTGATTTGTGATATGAACTAATGTGTACTGGGAATAACACCCTACTGTACTTTAAAATAAAAAAACTGTGCAATTTTCTCATTTAAATAATGTTGACAGGTAAAAAGTTGTGATAGTTTGCGTAAAAAAGGAGAAGTGTTACCAACATATTTCTGACTTTGAAAAAGAAGGAATTGTTACATACTGTTGATTTATATCGTATCTCAACATTACTGCTCACATTGATTAAGATCTGATTACTGCCTACTAATAACATACACACGGTGCAGATGAGCCCCGAGCTGTACTTTTAGATAAACGAGTTTGGAATAATCACTCATCACTAAGTGCCTCGTAACTTTTTACAACGGTCAGATAGCGAGGTTACACCTGAGCTGGCATCCTTCTCTCCACATCTACGCCACACTAACGCACTGTCTAGAACCGGAGTCGAACTTTTTTTTTGTATTACGGATAGTCTTTAAAATATAATATCCGACAGACCTGTATTATTCTACTGAAACGTAGAGTTTCACCTAGTTCATTGAAAGGGTAGAGGCATAAGCTTTAAAATGTGAAAAATGTAAATGATTCTGTACAAAGTATCAATAGTTGGAATAATAGGGAACTGGGACCTCCTGGTGAGCGACTTAAATGACAGTATCGAATTTACTTTAGAAATGTGAATCCTCCATAATGATAACAAACAGATGGGGCCCATCCTGATGCTGTAAACAGAACTAGGATTCATCTAAAAATATTATTTTATTTCTATGTCCAGGTTCATTTCTCCATTAAAGACGCTGTTTTCTATATCATAGAGTTAAGTCGAAACAATTTTCGAAGCAGTAGTAATGAACATCGTTAGCTATTCTTTCAAATATCTTGGAAATGACTCCATTTCCTAATGAGTCTCATGATGTAGATGCACGATCTACTAAGGTTATTAAATTGTCTCCTCGTTTGTCAATGATAAGATACCAAGATCCGTGGTACCGTTTCGTATGTGTGTGTGTGGTTGTTGTTAGTAGGTATGCGAAACGAAATGCCTGCTAACAACTATACCACAAATATTCCATAACTATATTCATTTATAATAAAAATAATGAAGCAGAATAACAATCTAAAAACAAATGGAAAAGAATGCAAACAATAAGTTGATAGTTCCCTCCTAAATATTAAAATTTTGATTTAAGCATCTATTTATACTAAAGCGACATCCAGTAAAAAATAAGAAGTTTATAATACGGTCAGTTTGTGAATTAAGTGTTTACCAACAATGCAATGATAAATGTTTGTCATTCGTGTTCAATGTTGCATATGGCTATCTGCTTTGGCTGAACCTCCTAGCAGCCGAATTCAGAATTAGAAATTGTTATACCTTTCTCGCACTGCACTTTTTAAATCAATTTAATATTAAATTTAATTTAAGTTGAACACCATCGTGAGAACAGAGCGTCTGTCTTCCTCTTGATACAGATTTGCGAAATATTTGTCAAAATTTTATTTATTTTTCTTTGATATATTAAATTATATGATATGTTATATATTTGAGCTCGATTCTTATGCATTTCCAGAGGATAAAATGATGGTAATTAATATTTTAATATTTATTACCATCATTTTAACCTCTGTAAATGATGAATACGAAATCAAAAAATGACGTTGACAAATATATTTCTCCTTAAACCTGACATAATGCTTTTGTACATAATTCTGTTGCTCTTTTTTTCAAATTTTACTTCTACTATATTTATTTTTGTATGCTTTAGACATGTCAATTAACATTGACACCAGCAGAAAACAAGATGGTGTTAAATCAGTTCCAACTTATTTAAATCGCAAATTGCCCAGCGAAGAAGTCGATTCGAGACTTGAAATTGTTCAAAAGAGCAGTGTGAATGATATGTTACCAAAATCTATAAACCACAATGTGAGTCATACTTAGCTATCTTACCACATTTCTGATATCTTCCTGTATATGTTCTCTCAACAGCAACTGAAATCCATAATTAAAACTATTTTGGCGATTAGAAAATGTTCCTTACTTTGAAAACTTTTTAGTAACCTAACTCTTGCTGATGTTAAAATATAAATAAATGATGTAAAATAAAAATTTTATTCAAGGAAAATTCCCATTCAGTTAAACTGGTTTTGTAAGAAATGAAAAGTAAACACTATAAGTATATAGATAAAAGCAAGATTTCAAAGAAATTTTTTAACAGAAACAAATTAAGCTGTATATAGAAAAATTGGGAACACTAATATTTTTCATCTGAAATAAAATGCATGTGCATTTATATAAAATCAGAAAAAAGGCTTTCAAAACATGTAAATTCTTGTTGATAGGATTACGTACATAAAGTATCAGAATTTAATTTCTTTAAGATAAAATCTAGATTATATTGATTCACAAAACCAATAGGAAGCGAATGAATTTTAAAGGAAAAACTACTTACAAGAAAAATTACTTTTTGAACAAAATAATATTTTTGAAATATATATTTTTATGTTCTTTCCAAACAGTACTCTTTTTTCAAAAAATGCAGAGATATTTGTTTGACATACCATAAATATGCCATTGGTATATTTCGTATCAAGAAATTAGAAAGGCATGTAAATTTTTTTAAATGGAGAATAAATATTAATTATATTCTATTATATAAAAATGTTAGGTGTTTTTGATCTAAAAATTATTTTACTTTGATAGAAAGAAGAATGCTAAGTAGGGATTATCCTTCACATCTGAAATATTATAATAGAGGATATTCAATAGCATATAGGTATAAATAAAAAGAAAAATTAACAATACAGATTTAAATTAACTAAAACTATAATGATATTTCCAATTTTTTTCAGTTTCTTATTTTTTTCTAATGAGATTCATTTAGCTAATCAGCTGTACAAATATATCTACAATATTATAAAAATAATTTTAATTATAAAAATATAATAATTTTTATCTATTACCATGAGAGAATTGAACTTAGGTTTTAAAATCCATCATTGTGATGAATAATACATTTTAAAACATAACTTTTAAAGCTATGATACAAAATAATTAAAGACTAAATTTTGAGAATTTATTATCCTATTTTGGAAACAGTCAAGGAAGAAACAGAAGTCTTGGCTTTAAAATACATCTGTTTCAAAACAAATATTAATTTATTTTAAATATAAATTTTTGAAATTTTTATGTATAACTTCTATTAATTTACTTCATTTAAATTCAATATATGGAGATAATAAAACTTAATTTCTATTCAAGATTTTTGTTATATTGAAGAAATATCTGAATCTTCAATATTTTTCAATATACAGAAAATTTTCATACATTTCTGAATTTTAATGAAAATATTTTGTACATAAGTAATAGTGCAATAAGATAACATTAAAGGATTAGACAATTGTAAACATTTAGCATCCAGTTTTAAGAATATTTAACACTTTAAACATTATAAATAAAACAATTTATCATTAATAAACATTAATCTATCAAAAAGTAATCAATTATTCTTTCGCAAGGAAACTTAATTTATTTCTTCTAAACTGACGATTTTTGCCTCTATACGCAGAACAAAAAAATCATCAATTTTTATGAAAAAAATTATAAAATCGCAAAATTTTCATAGCATTAATAAAAAGAAATGTACGTAAATAATGGCCTTTTAAGCTTATTTTGCCTCCAACTCTGTATTTTTCCGCGCAACAAAGCAAGGGAACGCAAACCCTTTTGTTAAGAAATACGAGGACCTCAGTACTGCATCACTCCTATTTATATACAGCTCAGTGGAATACGTACATAGAGATCTACTAACATGCGTTTTATTATTTATGAATATCATTTATAAAATACTCAAACTTTAGCAAAATAAAATTGGCAACGATATAAAATAAGTTAATGTGATGAATTGATTGTAAGCAATTATAATCAATTAATCAATGTATGTATACCTTTTATTTTTTCTGTAACACAAGTAAAGTATGGCGACTTCTAAAGGTGCAAATACATATAATAGATTGAATTGGGAAGATGCGGTAACTTATTTTCTATGATTTTTATATTTATATACATTTTAATCTAATCTTAAACCAGTGTTTAATCATTTTTAACATTATATGTTTTAATGATTGTATTTATGTTATTAGGAATTTCCCGTCTTATGTCAAACCTGTTTAGGGGATAATCCTTACATACGAATGGTAAGATCATCGTAATTAACTTAGAATTTTAAAACTTCTAATGTTTCATTGATGTGTCATTTACTTCTGATGTGTATATAACTGTTTATTACTGTATTGTATAATAAAGTGATGTTTACATTATAAATATCACTGGTAACCTTCAAATTATAAAGAATTTAATGTAATTTCTCGCCTGAAATATCGCTGATTGGATGTAATGTTCGTGAATATAATGAAAAGAGTTTATTTGTATTGCAATATTTTGGATAGGAAAGTGAAATTCTATTTTTAAAAAATGCACTATAAAATATTTTCTTCAAAATTGATGAAGAGATGATAAAAGTATTATAAATATCTACTTTTTAAGTTTGATAGTATTAATACTGCTGACTCTAGGTTATCAGATAATTATAATAGTAACATTTTTCATTTATATTAATTATAACTCTGTAATTTAAAAGTTTTAAACTTAATTTATCTCTTGAAATACGTCTTTTTCTCTTTGAAGCGTGTTTCTTTATCAGCTTTTTTTATTTATTAAATATCTATTGTTCAAATTTTTCCAAATTTATATGAATTTGGTAAGTATCTTGTGTGTTTAGAGACGGTTATTGTCTGGATGGCTAATGTTTGCTGGAGCATGTAAAATGTGCCTGGTCATGAAAATCTCTTATAGAAATGATATTCCTGAGAGTGCCAAACTAAGTCTGAGTTTTATGCTTGGTCTCTGTTTCTAAATTACAAGGATCTGCTTTTGGGATTATGATTCCAACCCATTGGTTACCCCATTATACAACATGAACATCTCTATCTTTTGTACTGTGTTAACCAATTGCCAAACAATTGAAAAATTTTATATAATGTTCACATATTGAAATGCTATTTGTTATACAACTTCAATGAGTTTCTTACCAAGAATGCTCTTCTACCAAAGCCATTAACTAAAAGAAAGAAGAAAAGTTTGAAGGCACGGAATAGTAAATTCATTGTCTGTTAATTATCCTTTTAGGATTTAGAGTTTTATGCTTGGTCTCTGTTTCTAAATTACAAGGATCTGCTTTTGGGATTATGATTCCAACCCATTGGTTACCCCATTATACAACATGAACATCTCTATCTTTCGTACTGTGTTAACCAATTGCCAAACAATTGAAAAATTTTATATAATGTTCACATATTGAAATGCTATTTGTTATACAACTTCAATGAGTTTCTTACCAAGAATGCTCTTCTACCAAAGCCATTAACTAAAAGAAAGAAGAAAAGTTTGAAGGCACGGAATAGTAAATTCATTGTCTGTTAATTATCCTTTTAGGATTTAGAGTAGACATTTAATACTTCTTATCGAATTATGAAAATCGGTGGAGGTGTTGCTTTTTTAGTGTGTAACTTGCAGGTGTAACTGTTACCATTTAAAGATTTTTTTGTCATTTATCTTTTATGACATGTATATAAGTTATGGACAGTGGAATGTCTCCTTGAAAGTAATACAAATGTTTTAGTTAAAAATTTAGAAAAAAAATATTATGCAGCTTTTTTCATGAAATGCATGTAATTTTTTATAAAGTGTTTAATTTATAAATAAAAAATTGTAAAATTCTTTTTATTGATAAATATTTTCATATTTTGAACCAATTAAGGCACAGATGGTTGTATAATCCAGGATACCAAATTCTGAGTTTGGAGATTTTTTAGCAGATCTTATTATATATGTGGCAATCTAGTTTTTATTTTGTCAGGGATATGGAGAACTATAATAATTATGCAGATTAATCCATTTTGACAATCTTTGTATTTACATCCTCATGCATGTCACAATATGTCATCTTTGCAACATTTCTTCATCATGAAAAAAATTCAGAATTTAGCATCCTGGATTATACAGTATCTGAGCCAATTAATGAATGATATAAATAAAGGAAACTCTATGCATCACAAATGAATACGTAAATATTCAAAAAACAGTTTTAATTAGTATTGAAATTGAATTTTATACATTTCTTGTAAATTAGATGTTTTATGTGAGAAACATAAAAGATGTTTTAAATTTTGATATTAAATATAATTTAAAGGCATATTATCTGCACTATTAAAGTGCAGATAATGTATGCCTTTAAATTATATTTAAATTTATAAATTTTGTAATTTAAGTATGACTAATTAATGTTGAGGACAAAGTTTAAAAAATCAACCTTCTAAAATTAGAATTGTAAATAAGATCAAATTAAGGCAGTTTTTCATGTTGCTTTGCATTAAAAAATATTGCATCTAATTAGGAAATCTTCCATATATTTATCACTTGTTTCTGAGTTGATCAATTTAATGTGTCTAAGAGGGTGTGTCTAATAAAATGCTATTACAGATTTAATGTGTTTAAATTTAATGGGTCTAATAAAATACTATTACAGAATTTTTTCCAGGTCTCTGATTAAATAGAGTTGTTTTATTATTTCTATCTGTATTGAATTGAATTAGTCATTAATATATTTAAATCTTGCACTTTATTGCTAATAATTAATAAGAATTATTCAGTTTTATTTAACAATGTTATTTTTGCCTTTTATTATTTTACTTTAGATATTTTTTCTCTTAATCATGTCAAGTTTTATATACTTTTTACTATATGATTTACTTAAATGTATGTAAAGATCATTTCTTCTGGTTATAATAAAAGTATATCTTATGTTATGAATTTAAATACTAGCAATTTTACTTGCAGAGTATATCATGCTATGAATTGCTTAGTAACATTCCGCAAGATTTTCTCACATCAGCTCTCAATTGTGAATTGATATCTAAACATATATTTCTTTTTTGCAAGTAATCTAAATGTTACTTTAAAATCAAACATTTTAAATATTCATTAACTAGACACTTCCAATCTCTATGAATGTATTGAAGGATTTCATGCTTTCAGTATCCTCTATTTCTTTGAATACTCCTAGAATACCTGCAAATTATAAATTATTTTACCTTTTTCCTTCATCATGCAAATTGTATCTCACAATCATTACTTAAAACAAGTCTATAAATTGTAATTTCTATTCACTTAGTAATAATTTATTTGTAATAAAGAGGTATTACTTCTTAAAAATCACTATTTTTTTAATTGATATTTATTTTCCTTAATTTTAGACCAAAGAACGATTTGGAAAAGAATGTAAAATATGTTCTAGACCATTTACTGTATTTAGATGGTGTCCAGGATCTAGAATGCGATTCAAAAAAACTGAAGTTTGTCAAACATGTAGTAAACAAAAAAATGTCTGTCAAACATGTTTGTTAGATTTAGAGTTTGGTAAGAATAATTTACAAATATTTAGCTGAATTTCTTTAACTTACTAATTATTACCATGCATTCATTTTGATGCATTTGTGTTTAAATATTAATATTTTCCTACACAAATTTCTATCTATCTAATGTAAATTATTTTTGTATGTTACTAAAATATATTTTTATTTCCTAATTTTATCATTTGCAATTATTATACTTAAATTAACATGTAAATTTTGCGAGCTTTCGCATCTATTTCAGATACCTATTTAAATAATCATTGTGTAATGTTGTCATTTTAACATACTATGTTCATGACATTTACAGATCTAGCTCTCTTAATTTCTATTTATTTGTGAAATGCTTGGTATCAAATATCTAGCTACTTGCCAACACATGCACATATCTACTAACTTGTATGATTTTTGATTGTATTTTAAAGCCAAGAAGTCAACTTGTAAAATCATGTTGATTTTCAATATTGTGAAATTATTCTATTATAAAATTTATTTCTAGTTTTTTTCTATGATTGGTTAATGATTATAATATATATAATTTTAAGGAAAAGTTGTAGTAAACAAAAAAATATTTAAATATAAAATTTTTGGATAATTTATACTATCTAAAGAACTGGTTGTTGAATGGTTAAAACTCTTGTCTTCAGTTTAACTCTTTGTTGGTCCAAATATCACCTTGTGATGGTATGTTTGAAGTTTTTTGGAATCTATTTTAAATGATTGGTCCCTGTCAAGTTAATCTCGTGCAAAAAAAGCACCTTTCAGCAATAAACAAACCAAACCTATATTATCTAATATCAGGGTTCACACTACTCCTTAAATTCCAAAATACTTTTTAAGGACCCTTGAAACTCCTGGAATTTTGACTTGACTCCTTGAAAATCATGAATTACTCCTGGAATTTTGACTTGACTCCTTGAAAATCATGAATTACTCCTGGAATTTTTTTCTTACTTTGATGCATTTATTTATTTATTTTCTAGAAAATCTTATAATTTTTTCACTTTAAAATTTTCAATAAAATTGTCAGAAAACTTAATTTAGTATTAATTTTTAGTATTGCCTCTAGATGACGGCAAGATTGATAAATTTTTGGTATTCTTAACTGTTGACATGTATTAAGGTTAGCTACAATAATAGCTAGTTCAGCTACAATAATTTCATGATAATTCGGTTTAGTAGTATTTAGATTTAAGTGAAGTGAAAAATCACCTAATAAAATCAATATGTTGCAGAATTAAGATGGCTGATTTTGATTGATTCTTTTTATATTTTGTGCTGTTTTCTTTCTATTGTATGAAATTCTTTTAATATTAATATTTAAATATAAAATTTTTGTTAAAACATACTCTCCATGTCTCCCTTGATGAAAATTGCATATAATTTAATTGAAGCAGGTTAAATTTGTTTATTAATGAAATAAAAACTGACATTATTTAATGTGTCTGGTGAAAAGTATCTTTTCAATGACCAGTGGACTCCGAAATAGCCATACAAAGATTGGCTTTTATGTTCAGAAAAAACAGATGCCCATTGTCTATTGTGCAAATATGGGCAAATCGGCTGTTAAATCCCATATGAAAGGAAAAACAGCGTATATATTTATTAGAATAAGCTATATGTGCTAAAAAAATACTCATTTAAGTGATTTTTTTCACTTCTGCTAATCTTGTTAAAGAATGTGAACCCACAAAGCAAGCTCCGAAATTTTATACTCATTTTTTTTTTTCCTTCAAAAGAAGTTTTAAAGGCTGAAATTTTATGGACTTTTAAAGTTTTAAACAATGGATTCAGCTACAGTTCCTGTAACAATATAAATTGCCTCTTTCAAGTAATATTTCCAGACATTGCTATTGCAATGCAATTCAGTTGTACTGAAAAAAGTAACTTATTGAAAGAATAAGTTAAGACTTATGTGCTTCTCTTTGATAAAAGCTTAAATAATCATCTGCAGACAAAACAATTGGACTGCCATATAAGATTTTGAGATAATTATACAGTTAAAAAGAGTATTACTCATCTGATTTTTTAGGTCATTCAACTGGAGATATTTTATTTGAAAAAGTGAATGAGAAGTTTCACTAAAATATCTGACTTCTAGATAGTGAACATAAATGATGTTCACTATTTAATAAATATTGTAAATGTCAGAAAATGGAGCCTACACATTTTACAGCCATGGATGTTCATTTCCAGAAGTTGAGGTAACAGCAAGCACAATTTACTGACTGTTTAAGGACTCACTTGCTCGTAGGGATGACTTTGATAGTCTTCACCCAGGAGTAAAACTTCCTTTTAAGTTTTGCAAATATCGATGGTTAGAAAATATAAGTGTTTTTAACAGATTGCTTAAAATGTTATACTGTATCTTAAAACATTTATGTCATTTGTTCAAAACAAAAAATATCCTAATCCTGGTACCAAAACTTTTGATATTGTGCAAAAGTGTACAAAAGATGTACTTTTTTCTGCTAAATGCAATTTTTTTTATATTTATTGCTCAGGAAAAATAACCTTTTCTGACACTTTATCAAACTGATAAACCAATGTTGCCATTTATTGCTAGAGATTTTCATGCATTGTTAAAAAGTTTGATGAAAAAGTTTTTAAATGAATCTTTGCTATCTGAATCTATTGGAAATGTCTAAAAGCTCTGAAATTACTCAATTATTTACTACTCTAATTACTCTAATTTTATACAATGTATAATCCAGTATTATATAGAATATTGATTAGTTAAATAAAAATTTTCTGTTATAGATGTAAATTCATTGAAGGCTTTTGAAATAATCATTAATAATTTTAACTCAAATAAAAAAATTGTCTCATTAATGTTTGCAATTATTTATTTTTATTATTTACAGAAATAATTGAAAAATATTGCATGTACATAATTATATGTATATTTGGTTAAGAACAATTTTTAAAATAAAATATTATTTAACGTGAATGTTGATACCTCCTAGAAATGTTTGATTTGACTCCTGGAATTTGATTCTTGAAAATCTGTACGAACCCTGTATTATATTTCTGTTTAATAAAATATGATTTTGACCTATATAGAACCAATTTCTTTAATTGAATTGAGATGTAACTGCATTTAATGAAATGAAATTGGGATGGTGATATCTGGATAATACTGTAGAACTTGTAGTTTAATGATTACTGCTCTGGCTATACAGTTTGTAGATTTGAATCCTATTGTGTATGTTTGTTTTAAATTCATTTAGATTAATACATACATTCCTTTTGTTTTACAATACATTCATTTCATTTAATAAATTCATTTAGTTCATTCTAAATCATTTAGCCATAACTTTTTCAATGTAAAAACTCAGAATTATTTTTTATAAATTATAAATAGATATAAATAATATTTTTTAATTATATTTTATTGATTGTGTAAAATTATATAAATTTAAAGGTGTGTTTATTTTTAATGTGATACAAATTGTAGTATTTCTTATTGAAATCTATTTTGCCTATTGTGAAAACTTCATATAACATTTAACTTAATTGTTTATTTTGTAAAGGTTTACCAGTACAAGTTCGAGACTATGCTTTAAATCTAAAAGATGAAGTACCTAAATCAGAAGTTAACAGAGAATATTATTCTCAAAATATGGAGCGAGAGGTAGGAAATATATGTCTGGTCGATTTCTATATTTGATAAAATTTATGCTGTTCATTTTTTATTTTGCTTACATTGTTTTGTTTTTTTCAAAATTAAATAAATACACATAGCTACAATGGAGAGATACCAACCCAATAATCTCTTTATGTACTTGTGTTATACTATGTTCATTATTAATGCAACCAACTATGATCAGGAAGCAAATGACATCACAAAATTTAACAATATTGAATATAGAGGGATAGAATAACAATGCTTTATATTATCAGTCAATGGTATTTATAAAGTGACTATATAATTGAAAAATATTTCTTGTTCATACTAAAAGAATAAGAATCCAAATGTGATGTTCCAAAAATGTTTTTTTTTTTAAATGTAAATGATTCTTTTTACTTTTGTTAATATATATTTGAATAAATAGTTTTAAAATAAAAAATATTCAAATGTTTCATTTCAAACAAACAAATCAAAATTAATATTTAAGTTCAACTTGATGCTTCTCTTCAAAATTTTTACTTAATTAAGGAATCAAATCTTAGCTTCAGTGCTTTAAATGTTTAAATTTTCCAAATTATAAAAGTTAAACAAGAGTCTAAACTGTTTACATGGCAATTGACAAACGTTATCTCAATATCTTAAAGTACCTTTCTATTTATGAATAATATTAAATTTTTTCTTTGTGATGCTTATACTTTTTTTCTCATCAAAGATTATTATAAGTTAAAACTTTTAATTTCATTAAAAAAAATTTTTTAGTCCCTAAATATTGAGTTTTCTCTCTTGAAGGTCTTTTTCTCCTGGAATTTATTTAAAAATAGAATTTTTTTGTACTGTAAATTACTTTGGGATAATGAAAACAAAATATTTTGTT
Organism: Latrodectus elegans; assembly: GCA_030067965.1. Classification (NCBI taxonomy): domain Eukaryota; kingdom Metazoa; phylum Arthropoda; class Arachnida; order Araneae; family Theridiidae; genus Latrodectus; species Latrodectus elegans. The sequence goes on along the minus strand of CM057822.1, from coordinate 61,453,037 downwards.
TTCAAGATTCATATTCTACTGTTTGAAATATCAAAATTAAGTATAAATTTTTAAATTTAAAAAAAGTTATATATTTTTTAGCATTATTTTAATTAATCATTTGTTTTTTTACTAATATGAACTTATTTTAAAGTTCCCAAACAAATGATAAAACAATAGTTATATTTTTTATTTTTACAGTTTTATTTGATGATAAAATTATATGTTTAACTCAAAATTTTAAAAAGTGTTAATAATTGTGTATCTTATAAAACTTAACTGTATGCTGAACTTAAATTAATTTTGAATTAGACATAGGAAAAAAATTATATATTTCATTCTTTTTTAATTGTTATTTCTGGTTTTAATAGTTGGCAGTTTTTAAAATATATATATTTATTAAAAATTAAATGAAGATAAAATTTGAATTGAACTTTTGAACAATTATTTCTTGAAAAGTTTGTATTTATATATGTGATAAAATACTGCAGTAATTTATATATGTGATAAAATACTTTTTTATAAAAATACTGAAAAAAAAATTTTTATCTTAATTGACAAGAGAAATTTTGTGTTGAATTATCAATGCAATAGTACATTTTATTAACTTGAGGCAAACAAGACAAGCACCCTGTCTTTAAATTCAAAAGTTCATTGATTTGAATGCCTCATTGAATAGAGTACAAATATTTGAGTTTTGATGTTTATGATTCCTTATCTGCAAAGAATGACTGCTGTATGACAAAACAAACTTCTATTAACTGTATTAATTAGATCAACTTGTGTAAAAATTTAGGATTGGAATTTTTATTTATCACATTAAAAATAGAACTTTTGATAATAATTGCTTGAAACGTATTCCTTACAATATTCTGATTGAAAAAAAATTACAGGGAATATTTTGTTGAAAGCTGCAGTGGTAAATAACTTTTTTTTAAAAAAAAAAACATTTTTATGTTTTTTACTTTTGAAAAAATTAAATTGTAGAAAACTAACTAAACAAATAGATAATAAATTTGGGATTTTTTTTTCTTTAAACATAAAATGTATTATTTTTATCCTGTGTCAAAAATTTAATTAACTTAAGGAAAGAATATTTTAATTCTTAAATGTATTCAAATAGTTTTCTTTTTGATACTAAAACTAGTGGTGTGATCAGTAATAAAAGTTAAAACATAAAATTTATTATTTGTTTTTAAAAATTTAATAATGTGACATCTTCTTTAGAATAGGATGTAAATTTTCATAGAATATGTTATTTAATCAAATTTGTATGTTTTGAGTGACAGTATTCTCACATAATTTTTCACAAATAAAAGCTTTATTTATTTCTATATTTCACTATTCATGATAAAATAATTTGTTCTCAATATTAGTTTATTTGATAAAATCTTAAGAGAATTATTAAAAGCAATGTTTAAGGTCATACAAATATTAATTAACAGTACTTTCATGCTGAAAATTTCTTATTTTAGTACTGTTATATGTTATGAATAGACTTTCATTGAAAAATTCAGCAAAATTACGGTTTGGGTATTAAATTCTGCTATTTTTTAACGATTGATACTGTAAGAAATTTTAGCACAAATAATTTCATGTATATAAGAAAAAGAAAGTGATTATTTGTAAAAACATGATTTGAATACTTGTGATACACAGCTTAACTGAACTGATATTTTTTTATACTAAACTTTTATTAATGTTTCAAAACTGTTATTAATTTTTTATTTATAGCAAAAAATTATTTAATCAAATTATTATTTATGTCAGTTGCTTAAAATGTTCTCTAACTAAAAACTGTTGTTAAGAAAATCGTTATTGAAACGTTGTTAAGAAAATCGTTATATATGTATATTTCCAATTTCATACATTCTGCATGCAAAAATTGTATGCGAATTGAAATACATAAAAAATATATTGATTGAATGCTTAGTAAAATTATGATCTTAATTCAATACAATGTTTCAAGTATCTGTAGGAGATATTTTAGAAAATCTGCCATGTTAAAAATAAATAATGGTTTCTTATATACAACTATCTATCATTAATATTGACTGAACAATATTTCCTCCTTTTTTATTCATATTAAAAACATTCAGTTTCAATTGTATTATATACGTAATACTTAAAATTTTAATTAGAGGCTATGTTTTATAATGTCATTTTATAAACTGTTTTATTAATAATAAATTTGTAAAGGAAATATATCAGGAAAATTATTGAATCATCATGAAATATTTATTTTTCTTCATTTAAAAATGACTAATTCATATGCAAACAAAGTTATGCCTTAAAGCCAATATTTAAGTTTCCTTTCAGTTAATTTGAAAATACAAGAAAACAATAACATTTGATTTTATCAATAAAATATTGTTTCAAATATTGCTTATTTTTCACTTATATGTTTTACAAAAGTTTTTACTAATAATCAATTGTTGATAGGAAAATTAAAGTATTGATAATTTGAAATTAAATATGAAAAAGTAACTTTTTGTTACCTTGAGCTATAAAAAGTTTTATTTTTAATAAAGATATATTAAATGTTGATCTAATTTCAGTCTCTCTCTCTCTTAAAGAAAAACCTTTTTATAAATAATAAATAAAAAAAATAGTTCTCTAAGGAAAGAATAACTTTATTGAAATATAGCATTTTTCTTTATTGTGTATGTCATTTTTCCATCCTTTGAAGGATCCACCTAAGGATGCACTGCTACCCTTTGAAAATTTTAGAATTAAGTATTCTGACAAAATATTTGATTAGAAAAGTTTAGAATAAATGGAAACAAATTTTCTTTTGTTTCAAAGCAGCAATATAAAATTCTTAAATTTCTACAGTTTTTCTCAAATTCTAATAGTAATCTGAGGTTTCATATTATCAGCAGCTTTAAAATACAAATTCAACCATCTGTTTCAGATCAGTGATTTAACTAAGTTGATGTCCTTAACATTCATCTGCTGAGAGCTGAAATATTTGATGATTTGTGCTCTGGTTTTGAGTTTAATAGATTGTGGATTCAAAATAAATACATTTGTAATTAGTGTTAGACAAAAGATTTTCATGTTCTGTGAAAATTTAATTTCCTATGATTGGTTTAAATTATTTTATATAATTATTGTTTTGTTATTTTATATAGGTTTGATTTATTTTGTTTGTAAAATATGAATGACTTTTTCTCATAAATTGTAATGATAATGAGTCCAGAGTCATCTGTTCTGAACTCCTAAATATATCAGAAATCTAAAATTATTTTTAAAAATGAATTTTCTTTTCTGTTTCAATTTTCATCTTTATAGATAAGAATCTGTTTGTATAGTAAACATAAGATATAATGACAAATAGAGTAAATTTCAGTTTCTTTTGTTAATCATAGTTAATAAATTAAAACTACTATTTTTTATCAGTATGCCTTATTATGAAATTGTTTAATCCATAATATCATACATACTTAAAATGTTCTTAATCATTCTAATAAAAAAATTGTGATGCATGTTTTAATAATTCATAAAAATTTATTCCACATATTTTCCATGCTGTAAGACAATTGAAGAATACATTTTGAGGAAAATCTAGAAATAGAGAACAATGTGTATCTTTCAAATTAATAAACTATGAGTTAATTTTTTTATCATTTGCTTAAAGCAAATAACTCTTTACAAAAGAAATAGTTATTGTTATTATATGCTTCTTAATATTTAAAAAAGAAAATTATAAATTCCGAAGTTTGATATTATATTTTATGCTGAAAGATTGCAATCCCCCATATTTTTTCGGTAATTTTATATATGTACTACTAAGCTACAGTCTTCTAAATTTCTTCATCTTTAAGATTTTATGATAATTATTAATATGTCTCTTTAATTGATGGAAATTTATCTCTAATATATATATTTAATTTTATTGATTTCATTCCATTTTCAGATATCAAATGCTGAAGGGAATCAACCATTTGGTGCTCTTGCTAAAGCTCAAACACCCAGTGATCTTCTCATGAAACTTGCTCGCACTACACCGTATTATAAAAGAAACAGACCACACATTTGTAGTTTCTGGGTTAAAGGAGAATGCAAAAGAGGTGAAGAATGTCCTTATAGGTAAAGAAAACAACTTCTTTAAACTTAAATTATTTTGTTATTTGACATAAAACTTTTTAAAATTTTAATTAAATAGTTAATTTTATTTTTTGTTGCTAGCTTTTGCTTATTATTGAAAGTTGTTTATAAAATCCCTATCTGTATCTTTATGATATTCAAATTGTGTTGAAGCTTGGTTATTTTTAATTTGCAAATATTCTTTCTCCGTTTTTCCCTAAACTGCTCATATTTTTTTTTCCTACTATATGTCATAAATTAATCAAGATTTCTTTTATTTATTTAAAAAGTGTGCATTTCCCCTTAATACAATTTTAAATTTATTATTTAAAGTTATTATTTTTATCATATAATCTACCCTAATTCCTTTTTTTAATGTTATCCTTTTTTAATCGTTATTCCTTCCTTTTTAATGTTATAGATTATTTAGTGTTTATAAAAATATTTATCTTAAAATTATTTAATGTTGTGAGTTATATAAAAGTTATGAAAAAATTTTATGGATTTAGGAATGAAACATCAGGAAAGTCATATCTAAAAAAATTTAATGTAAGGGCTATTTATTGTAGCCTATTCAAAGAAAATTATAATTAATATTTTCCAATCAAAAAGAATTTTTACTATTTTTTTGTGTTTTGTATATAAAATAACTAACAACACTGATGCTTATATTTAGTGTGTGTTGCAAAATCTGTATTCATAACAAATTTAAACAAAAAAAGTCACTCAAGCACTCAAAGTATTTTGAGTGAGTAAATTTTTTTAAATCAATCTAATTGTTAATTTATATTTTTTATGTATACAGTAAAAATTGGTATAGTAATATATCCAAATATTATAGTTACTTAACTAATTAAAAAGCAGAAAATGTTTTCTTTTTTTTCCCCTTTACATTATTTAAGCTATTAAAATAAATACATAAAATAATTTTTTCTAAAAAATTTAATTTTAAATTATTTAATTATATTATTTGTTACATAAAATTATCTATTAACTCCTTGTTTTTCTTAGAAATATTTTCATATTTCCATGAGTTTGAAATCAAATTTATTTAGCTTTTTCATTCATTTGAAACTTTGATTATTTATTGATTTCTTAAAGTGTAATTTTTACCTATTTTGTGGCTAAAAGGAAAATGATCACATGTAATGTCTTTCAATAAAATGCTCCGTCATTTGTAACTATTAATTTAAAATTTTTGTTTCTATATTTTTTTAGAGAAAATTAATTATTTTGATTTAATTTTATTTTTTTGCTATTTCTTATTTTTAAAAAAATAATTTTTACAGCTTATTATAAAATTTCTTGTTTTTAGTTTATGAAGCTCAAATTTAACACAGTTAATATGTCTAACAAAACATTAACAGAAATTGCAATTTTTTAATAATATATATTTTGTACTTTATTGAGTGAAAAAATTCCCCGTAATCATTATGTCACTGAATTGAAACTCTTTAAATTAGTGACAATATTATTCCTTGTAAAATTATAAGTTTCAAAACACTTGAATAACAATGTGTTGTTGATCTTCATTATGACTGACAAAAGAAGAAAATTATTTACTATTACTTATTCTAAATTATTTATATTCCTATATATATATATATATATATATATATATATATATTGATTCACAAACATTTGTACTGTTTTGCCTGTTCTATTTTTTAAGACATGAGAAGCCTACTGATCCAGATGATCCTTTAGCAGATCAAAATATCAAGGACAGATATTATGGTGCAAATGATCCAGTAGCTGATAAGCTACTCCGAAGAGCATCTGCGATGCCAAAATTAGAAGCACCCGAAGACAAGACTATTACTACATTATATGTTGGTAATCTTGGAGAAAAAATCACTGAAAAAGATCTTAAGTAAGTTATTTTACAAGATGTTTTCTTCTCTTATTTGCATTTTTATTTGCTTTTAAAAAATTTTCTGCTAAAAGTATTTCTGTGATACGTTTCTTTTCATTCATATTTTAAAAGTTTTATAGGACACTTTAAAATCACTTACACTCAATGTTTTTATATAATTTTTATGTTTTCTGCTGATAAGGATAATATTAAAAGAATTTAAGAGTATAATACAAAACAAGATAGGATGCTTTTTAATGCATGTTTAATTTCAAAACTTTTGTTTTTATTTAAAATATCTTGAAAATATTTTTAAAATCTCTTACGAGTTCTTAGGTTTACATTTTGTTAATTTAAAATGTTAATTATTTATTTGTGGTTGAGTCTGAGAAGAAGTAAAGGAAAAATAAAGTTCCTAATTTTGTTGTTTAAACAGATCAAATTGTTTGCATCCTGACATCTTTTATTACATTTACTTACCTATGCAATTTTTCATTTTATGTTATTTAATAACTTGTTTTTACAGTGAATAATGGTTATTACAATAAATAGTAAATCTATTTTTCTACATTCATTATTAAATTATATTATTCCTTCACAAAGTACTCTTTGTTATTGGCCAACTAATTAATTTTGCATTTTAATTTTTTCTTTTTATTTTGTTTCTTGAAAAACTAAATTGCAAACAAATAAATTATTTAAAATGTAGTATTGATCTAAATATTTAAATTTAATAGTTGTTTTAAGTAATCCTTTGATTGATTTTTAAAAGCATTTCATCATTCCGATCTTTATTTTGATATTAATTCTATTTTATTTGTGAATTTATACTCACTTTAAGTTTTAAAATTTATTAAAGTATTATATTATAGATTCTATATTTTATTTTGAAATTCATCATGTTTATTAGTTTGTTAATATTTTACAATATATTTACCTTGTAGATTTTATTTTAGCATAATGCTTTAATTAATTCAAATGTTCTTAACATTTTTGGGAACCTTTTATATTGTGTATGAAATTTATCAACATTTTAGCTGTCAAACAGAAAAATAATGATCTTTTATTTGTTCTATGTCATTTTTTTCACATGAAGATTAATTCAATTATTACAAATCAAAAAGGATTCCATACTATTAGCTTCTTACGTAGTTAAACATTAATAACTCATTTTGTAGAATATAAAACAAGTATTTATAAAATAAGTATACTCATAATTTGCTGTAATTTTGTAACTTTATTATCCTTTCTAATTTTAAGCTACCAGCTTTTTATTTCAAAAACATAATCAAAACTACCTTTACTGTGGAAATTACTAATTAACAGGCAACTAATGTTGCCTTTCCTAACATATATGCTTTTACAATACTTTTACAAAAAAGAAAAAAATTACAAAGATTGGAGTTAAAACCATAGATTTTTGAGTCAACGCTTAAAATATTAACAAATCAGCTACTAACTGAACAAAAAAATTAGCAAACTACGTGTCATGAAGTGTTAAGAAAATTATCAAAGTTATTGTTCTATAGAGTATATCATAATGTATGTTCTATAGTGTAAAAAATGTAGTTCATGTTATTAAAACAATGACAATAAAGTATTGAACAAAACATTAATGGGATAAAATTTTGCCTTCAAAATAATAATTTATTTTGTTTTGGAAATTAGCTTAATATATAAATAATATAATTCTAATATAAATATATAATTCTAATATAAATATGTAGAATTCTTAGTAATTTTTAATTATCTAAATTTAATATTTATTTTTTGACTGTTTGAAAATTATTTACCATATTTAATTTTAAATGAATTATTCCTTCCTTATGAAATATTGCATTTTGGTTAGTTAATTTTAGCCTCTTTTTCCATTAAGAAATTTCTCTAAGGCGATTATTAAAATTTGATGAAAAAAGCAAAAATTATACATCTTAATTCTTTTATTTATGCAATTTAATGAGAAATAGTTTATATAATAAAATCAATGTATCATTTTCCCCTTATTAGTATTTTCATATTTTGCTTTTCTCTTTAAGAACATTTTTCTGTAAACAAACATTTTTCAAAAAAACATTTTTCACAACAAGGCATTTTTCTATAAAATTGTTATAAAATATTTCTGACATTACATTTATTATTTAATTTTAGTCAATTTGTTTGATTAAATAAGTTACTAAAACAGCTGTTTTTGAATAAAATGTATTCCTTTCAAAGGGGAATTAAGCTTTTATTTAGAGGGAATTCTCATAAGAGAATTTATCATAGTTAACCAGCATTCATTTATTTCAAGGAAAGAAAAATTATTTATTGTGAAACTTTTATGGACTAAATTTTTATAATGTTCATAAAAACTTGTAAATCTGATTATAAAGTTAAAAAGCTTTGAATTTATATGAACATCAGTTTATAAAAATAATGTATAAACATTGTTTGTGTGTGTGTGTGTTTATATATATATATATATATATTATCTCAGTTTTTTTAGATTGTGTATTTTTTTTATATATATATTTATTTTACACAGATGCTACATACATTATTTTATTCTTTTAGGGATCACTTTTATCAATATGGAGAAATACGCTCAATCACTTTATTAAATAAGCAACAGTGTGCATTTATTCAGTTCACAACAAGGCAGGCAGCAGAACTTGCTGCAGAAAAAGCTTTTAATAAATTGATTTTAAGTGGACGAAGACTTACTATCAAATGGGGTAGATCCCAAGCAAAAATAAGTACTAGTGGTTCAAAAGAAACTGAAGCGAAGAATCTTGAACCTGTTCCTGGATTGCCAGAGCGTAAGATTGATTTATACTTTACTACTCACTTTGATTACATTTAATTTACTTTTAGCAAATATCTATTTAAAAAATATTCAGAGCCAAAAATGATTAAAAATAAAATTTTTTGAAGCTTTAAAGAGAAATGATATTAAATTAAACTTTGAAATGATTTTCCAAAATTTTATTGTTGAAATTATTTTTAATATATACGTTGTATTTTAATGTCATTTTTTATGCTATCAACAATGAATGCAATCATTTGTATACATTTTTCTTGAATTCTTCTGTCAAATATTGCTATATTGTTAAAAGATTCATATCCATTCACTGAAAATTAATTGCTATATCAAAAATAGCCAAATGAATATCTGCTGTCATCCAATAATTCTTTCATAATTACATTAGCATTTTAAGATTATTTCTTTGCATAATTCTATAAAGAATTAAGCTTAAAATGTTATTTGAATCACAATAAGGATAATATTTTTTGTTTGTCCATTAAAAATTGAATGTATAAAAACATTTCCTAGTTTCCTTAAAATTGTGTTGTTATTAACGTCACTATCACCACAGATATAACTGTTATTGAAATATTTTTCAATCAATATGATAATATGAATTAGCAAATTTATATTTAAATTGTCTTATTACTTATTTTATAAATACATTATAGCAATTAATTCAAGCAAATGTAAATTTTATTTACTTTTAAATATGTTACCTATTTCAAATATAATTTCATTTTCTTTTGTGATATAAAGAATTATGTGTGTAAGTTACATTTTCTATCATTAATATTTACTACTTAGCATTATATATATATACATATATAAATATCTTTTTCAGCTTTACCAGCACCTCCTGAAGAGTTAGCTAATAATTATTTTAACATTCCTCCTACACCTGCAATGTTACCACCTGCACCTCCACTTCCACCTACAACTGCTATGCCACCATACCCACCTCCTATGGCTATGATGCAAGGATTGCCACCAATGGGTATGTTATTTCTCATTATTGAGAGAAATGGAATTATTTAAAGACTGCCTGTGCATTGTTTTACTTTACTTTTTACAATCTGCATGGATTGCAAATTTTGTGTAATATGATATGACATATATCAACAATATCATTCACATAATTATTTGTGTGTATGTATTCCTTTTTTGGATAAAATAAAAAAGTTTTTATTTTACTTTTTTTTATCACATTACATTAAATGTGATTATACAAAATGTATGGTTAATTCTTTTATATTCATTTTTGTAAAAATTATTTGCATATTTAAGGGTTATAAAATATTTTTCTGTTTGTTTTCTGTCCTATACCTACTTCAATCGTAATATTTATGTTTTGAATGTATGAACATTGTTGTCAAGTCTACTGGTTTTATCAGGAAACTCCTGATTTTCGGAAACTTCAGTGATAAACTTAAAAACAGCCGAAATTTCTTGAAAAAAGAGTCTATTGAGTTGCAGATCAATTTTAACAATTTCAAAATCTAATGCAGAATGTCAATGTGTGTTCAGTCATTTAAAAAAATAATAATAAATGAATTCAGATCTTCACATTCTGCTAAAAATTTAGAAAGCTTAATTATTGCTAAATATTCTCAAAATGAGAAAAAATGTTTTGAACTTTAGTTCACCAATTCATTTCTAAAATATACAGTCAGCAACATATGAAAAAAGTAAATTATCATGAGTTATTTGAATTTGAAAAGCATTATGTTTTTTATGGACAAAGTATTTTATAATTTCTATATTCTTAGAAGTATTTATCATTGAATTAAATTCCTTTAGTAATGTATTGTTTTTATGTAATTTTAGAAGTTTAATATTTACAAATTGCATTAGTAAAAGTTGCCCGATGAAATAGATATTGGGACATAAATGCTAAGGTTTCATTTATTTTTTTACATGTAGAATATACTTTTATTTTTCATAGAGAGTTCCCTTATGAAATGAATATTTTATTAAAATATTAAAATTAATAGAAAATATGCTTAACATAAATCATTCTCAGAATGTATAATCTAAATAGAAATTTGTCTTTTTGTGGTACTACTGTTTTAAGTATTCTGTTTCAAGCAAAAATGTCTTGTAGTGTCTCCTGATTTTTTTCCCTCAAAATCAATAGAATCTACTGACTTCTGTTTCTTCAAGCTTGGCAGGTATGTATCAAGAAACCAATTTTTCTCCAGAATGTATCCAAAATCAGAGCCACAAACCAGAAAAATATTTACTTAACTCAATTTTTTTTTTTTTTTAATTAAAGGAATATTTTTTTATATTAAATGAGTTTAATATTCTATGATAGATTTTTATCATGTGTAATATTAATGCTGCTAAATATTATTCACTTTTTTTCTTTTATTTTTGAAAACTTTTTATAATCAACTATTTGTTTTTATAATTTTTAGGTATGGGATTCACTCTTCCTCCACCTCCACCTATGCATTTTATGCGACAGCGTAATATGTCTGTACATCCACCACCTGTTACCATGCCTCCTGGTCTTCGGCCACCTGGTTCGTTTCCACCCATACCACCCCAGCCTGCTTCTCAGACTCCAACTACTACTACTACTACAGAAGAAACTCCAACACCTCCAAAACCTGCTATTCATTATCCATCCCAAGATCCTCAGAGAATGGGATCAACAGGAGCTGTTAAATCTAATTGATTATATTTTTTTATCCAACTTATGTAAGCAATTTTCATTTTATGCCTTAAAATTAAAAGATTCAATCTATTTAGTGGAAAAAAAATTTTGAAAATAAATCTAGATATACTTTTATTTGTATTTTCATGAGAGTTGCCTTTTATTTCATACATTTTTATTCAATTTCAGTTAGCTTCAATTACATTAATTACATTTGCTTTTTTAGAATTGTGTAGTATAATTCAATAGCTCTTACGTCAAATATGGAAATGGAATAGCTATATGTACTTCATGTAATCGAGATTGGCAATTGTTTTTGTTTAGCTCAAAATCAAAGATTTTATTTATTTTTACTTATGTAACATATAAAACAATAATATTAAAAGTGTCATGACAATGCTAGATTTTGTGATAATTTTTAAAAAAAACTTTTTTTTATTCCATAAAGTATTATAATCAATTACTATGATGCATAGTACACTAGAGCAAAAGTATTTATTGTAATATAATTAATAAAGATTTATAATTATAAGAGATCTGGACTAAAATATTTAATATATAAGTTATAGATTCATTTATGTATAGTTCATTTATCTTCCCCAAATAAAACATTTTTAGCAGAGGCAAATTTATTAAATATAGCAGCATCAACTTATGTTAATATATTATCAGCCTACTTCTTAAAATATTACTTATATATATATTATGTTAGCAAAATAAAAAGAAAAATGTTTCAACTTGTAGATTTATTGCTATTATTTCTGCAGCCCTGGCAAAAAATTAATTTTGTTTAAAAGTATAATTTTTTTTTTCATCCTGAATAACAATTTATATTACATTTTCTCTTAATTTAACATATTTTGTTAATGAAAACTAAATTGGAAAAACTAGAATTTATCAGAAATTTTTAATAAAAAGAGGAAGTAAATGTATTGTTGGCATTTTGGGCAGTGTCATATTCTCTTGGACTTTTTTTACTGATCTTGTAAAGGTAGATATTTTAGAGTTTCAGTAAATTTTTTGTCCTAATTTTCAGTCTAGACACAGTCATATCTTAAACACTTGTACTTCTGTTGATCTAGTGAACTTGGATGCTTTAGAGTGCCGCTATTTTATTGAAAGAGCCAATTATATTACAAACACTTGTGTCTGTTTGTTAATAAATTTGGAAATTAATACAATCATCTTTATTAATAGAATAGTTTGATCACGACCTGTGTGCTTATAAATAATAGTCTTGTTTTGTATTCTGCAGAATCCTACATTTTTTTTACTTTAGTTATTATATAGCATTATTTTTTATATTATTTTATGTAAAAGTTGATCAAACTATGTAAAAGTTATTAAATTTTATTTTATGAAAACATACATTTCCTCATACGAAACAATATATGCATTATATGATTTGAGATGTTGTTGGGGTGGGAAATCATACACAAACATAAAAAATAGAAAAGTATGTGATTGCAAAGTATTAAAGTTAACTTTTATCTGCATAATTTGAAACGTAATCTCTTTAGTACCCAGTTTACTTTGATGTTTATGTATATCTGAACATACGAGTGCCTTAATTTATATATTTTTCAGTTTGACAGTCAATCATAAACATAGTATGCAATTAAAATTCTGTTTCATTGATATTCTGAAGTTTTAAATTCAAGAATATAACTGCTATATCACAATATTTTTTATTTTAATCTGTTTTCTTATGAGAAATAAAAGAAATTTTTTAATTATGCTGCTTAGAGAATTTAATATTACTTTACATTATAACATGCTTACAACACAATAATAAAGAGAACTTATTTTGTACAATAATAAGAAAATTTGCATAAATTACAAGAATATTATAATATATTTATGTGTTTGAATGAAAAGACAATAGTTTACATATATTTAACATATTTTATATGATTTAATACTAAAAATTAATTTAAATTAACCCAATATTAATTTTTATGAGTTAAAACATTTATAAACTACAAAATTATTTTTATAGAAATATTTAATATCGAATAACTGGATGAATAAAGGTCAAATAAAATTAAATGAATAATTTTCTACTGTGTGCATAAAATAACGAATATTTCAACAATACTTTTATTCAAAGCATTTTTAATTTGATACATATTATATTTAAATACAATAATTATTTCTTAATAAATTTTTAACTTTTTAACAATTTTTAACATTAATCATTTTAAATTGTAAAACAATTAACAAACTTTTCAGTGTTGAAAATATGCATAGTTTAATTTAAAATAATTTCATAAAAATAATTAAAATAGTTAAATCAATAAAAGATTAAAAATAAAAAAAATTGTTTAGTTGATTTAATTACAAAGAGTTATTTAATATGTATTCTTTAACTTTTAAAATATATTTGTATTAAATATTTTTATAAATATGTAAATATTAATTTGAATTCATCTTAATGTTTCACATTTGTGAAGATGTTTTTTCCATTACCAATATATATGTTATAGTAATTGTATTTAAAATAGTTTTTCATCATAATTGTAAAAAAAAAACATTTAATTTAAATATTTCTACAACAGTAAAATATACATTACATACATTATGAAAGACACACTTTTTAAATAACATAAAATTGAATAAATACTATATCATGAAATTAGTAACAATATCTAAGAAAATAGCTAATTTATTATGAATTTGATTAAATATATTTGATTTTTCCTGATATTTAAATGTAATACATTTTTTTTTTTGGAAGTCTCGGCTTTGGCACTAAATTTGTATTAAAATACATTTTTACATACTCAAAAATATTTTGAAATTGATTTTAATGTTTTACACCTGGAAAAGAAAAATCTAGAAATTTTAAGCTTAAACATTTAAATGTTTTTAACAGGAAAGGAAAACATTTATAATTCAAATTCATCTTAAATAGCTGCAAATGAGTGCCATTTAACTAGGTGATATTTCTATTTATTGAGGCTGCTAGCACTCAAATCTATGTCTTTTGGAACATAATCGATCTTAGAATCAATATTCCAGTAATAAGCCTTTGGCCCGCTTGTGAAACAATACTTCTGTTGCATTGGTCTGTCTCCATCAACATAATACATCATATAGAAATTGCACATCTCATCATTACCTGTTGGTCTGAAATAAAATCATAAAGAAATTGATATTATTTATTTTTTACGTGAAAATTTTTAATAATTAAAAGCAATATAAAGTTGTATAATTGTAAAATAAATTATAATTCATATTACAAATTTCATATTCGTATTCCTGTTTTGATAGTAAAGTTCAATAATTGTACCAATAAAAATCATAGTAATATGATTTAAATTTAAAATGGAATGTTATTTGAATTCTGTTATAAATAACGTTTAATCACTTATTATTGTTCCCTGGCAAATTATTGCTATAACTTCAGAATTCATTCCTTTTGTTCAATTGTGATTTTCACATTGTTCTATTGAACAATTGTTAAAAAATAAAGTATCCTTATATTATATTCATTTTTTATGAAAAAACTTAGATTTATCTCTTGCATAAAATGAGGAAAAATTTTCATAAATAAGCAGGATAGTTCTGATTTCAAAGTTTTAACAATTAAAAAAATTTGTATTTGCATATAAAAAATATATTAAGTATATATATATTTGCGTAAATATACCCTCACACAAATGTTTGTGCATGCATTCATAGGTGCTGGCTCATTTTAGTAAAAGTTTACCAAATAAAATAATTTTTAAATGAACATTTTTTTTAAAAAAATATAAAAAAGCTTATTTACAATATTGCAATAAAACAAGAATAATTTGTCGTATTACCTTTTTCTTGATTTGAATTCAAAAATTGAATTAACATTTTCTTCTAAAATACCGGTTTTACAATATGGAAGAACAGAGTAGTTAGTTTAAAAAATACATTTTAATTATTAGTAAAATCTTGTTTCTATTATTTCTTTATTCATATAGAATACTTTGCTTGCATACAATTCGGCACGTAGATTTTCTAAAATAATCTTATTACAGTAATTCTTTAGTGGGAAAAAAAAAAGAATGAAAGTAAAAATTCTGCAAATTTATATAGCTATACTAGGGGAATTGTATTTTATTAAAAGTAACCTTTTTTCATTTAAAGTATGAATAATTACTATTTATATGACTTATTAAATTATCTATATTATTGCAAACTCACTTACCCAATATACGTATCTGTATCTCGGAAATTATACATTGTGCATCGAGCAGCCTAGAAGTAATATAATTAAGTTAATAAAACA
This sequence comes from Latrodectus elegans, assembly GCA_030067965.1. Lineage (NCBI taxonomy): Eukaryota > Metazoa > Arthropoda > Arachnida > Araneae > Theridiidae > Latrodectus > Latrodectus elegans. The sequence continues at coordinate 61,437,403 of CM057822.1, read as the reverse complement.
ATTTTTTTTCTACAATAAATTATTTCAAAATTTTTCATTTTTAGTTTAAAGTACAAAATGGTAGTAATAAGGTATAACATTAAAACTTCTGCAATACAAATAAATGCCCTTGAGTTTTATATATTTATTTTTATAATGTGAATACATTATAAAAATAAATATACAAAACTCAAGACCATTTATTTGTGTTATAATGTGTTTTGGAGATGTTGCATATATATTATTTTAAAATCTTTCGGTGTTTTTAAGCTTTTAATTGTTAAATTAGTTACAAGCGAATTAATACAGCCAAATGTTTTAAATTAATGTATCCAGAAAGAAATTGATTAATTTGTATGCAGATGTTTTCTAAATATTTTATTAAATATTTTTTGAATTTTTGATTATTTTTTAAAATAATGGTAACATTTTTAAATCCAGAGACACAATTGAAAAAACTTTTAAGTTTATAAGACAGAAAATGTTTTTGTGATTGTAGATTAAAATTTACTTCTTGCTTCTTTTGTTGTAATGTTGAACAGTGTTGCGGTTATTTAAACAAACAAATAAATCTAGGACAAGAAATTTTTTCGTGGAAATTTGCATATTTTTAAATTTATTTCAGAATCACTTCAAAATGATCACATGTTCGCACGATTATTCCACAATATTAAATGATTAATAGTAATTGAAAAACTGTCTTCATATGGCAGTATCAGGTTATGTTTTGTTAAAATCAAAACGTTTGTTTTCAAAATTAAAAAAAAAAAAAAAAAAAAAAAAATTATTAATGTGCTACGAAGTATTTTAAAACACAAAAAGCAATATTTTCAAAACATATTTTTTATTTTTTCATATCATAGATTAGATGTATAAAACAGTAATTTAAAATGATTACTTTTATTGTCAACTCGGAGTTTTTCTGAATGTTTAATATTGAATTATAAAGCATAGAAATTTATTTTATTATTTGTAATATGAAAACTAGTAAACTGTGTTTTTTGAAAATTGTTTATATATATATAAATATATAAAATAGAGGGGTTCAGAACACAATTATTACGTAATATGGTATATTTGAAAATTAAATATGTCTAAGAATGTATAATGGAATGTTTTAACTGTGGGGTAAATAATTATAGGAAATGTATCATTTTCCTTAATATAGATTAAAAAAAAATTTCCAAGGTGTTTTCTCAATTTTAAAAATGAAAATATTTCATTGAAGTGTTAGATTTATTGAAATAAATCAAATATTTATGTACTTACAACGATATCGCCATATTCAATAATCATATCCTTATCTTCCACGGGATAAAACATCTGAAATATAAATCTACATTTGAATGTTTATTTAAAAGTTATTTTATATATACAATATCGGTCAATATTCAAATATTAAAAAAATTTATTTTAACCATTATGATGGTAGTGCGATAATTATTCCCTCGTATTTATATATTCATTAATAGCAAATACAATCAGTCCATTCTCGAAAGAGAGTATATGAAATTAACAGCGTTCGAAACCAGAAAAAAGTGAAGATTATGCTGTTATATGCCTTTCTATTTACATAAAAAAAGGGAAAATATCGACATGTAAACATAAATCAAAAATCAATAATTCATTTCTGATGAATCCGTAGATTAGTCTAGCAATAATGACGAAAGATAGAACAAATATAATTGATTTGAATGGGTCAGGTAAAAATTAAACTAAATTAGTATACTTTTTTAAAAAAATAATTTTTTATTTTTGGTATTCAGTTATCTAACGCAATCTCCTGCCCATTGTAAGTGCACTTTACTAAACAAACACGGAGGATTTCGCTTTAATCTGACCATCTAACCTGAATATACGCTTCGTTCTTCAGGTCCTTGCTCAAGAAAAATAGTTTTGGGACTGTAAGCCTTTGTCTTATGAGGGCAGCCGTGCCGAGTTTAGTTCAGTTTATAAAAGTAATAAAAATTACTATGCAAAATGAAAATACAAATGAATAAGAATAAACATATGTTAGCAAAATTTTTCAAGAATGAGAATTATACCATCTAAGTATAATTTAAATGATATTCAAACATACCTGAGGCTCTTGTGGGTTATGTTTTCCAATCAAGTGCCATTTTCCATCTTTGTCAATTTTGTAGCCAGATACTACTTTACCTAAAATTTGAAATTCCGAAAAGTGCGTGGCTTAATTGAAACTGCTCGAAAATACATTTATTTTTATCTAAGCAAGTTACAATACAAATGTAATAATTAGAGAATTAAGAATAGTCTAAAACACGTATGTAATTTTTAAGGAATGGATATTATTTTGAAAGAAATTATTATCATGTCAATGTTAATCCGATTATTTAGCTGCTAACTGCAAAATAAAATAACAGATATGAAAAAAAAGTAAACTGATTTCCATTCAATATAAAAATTACCAATATCATCATTTAAGGATATATCAGGTACCATAAAATAATTTTTTAAATAATTACAATTAATATGTTTGTAGATGAGAGAGTAATAAATAAAATTGCAATATGCAGTTTGGTGACTGTATAATCAGAATAATTCATTTGAAGAAAGTATGAAATTACACATGTTAAAGATAACTTTTACTAAGGTCACGAAATAGTAAAACTGGGATAACCAATTTATTTCGAAGACGTAGTAGCATCAATTGTCCGAAGAACTGCGATAGAGAATAGTTAGTAGACTAGAGTGAAGTTAGATAAAATTTGCCAAGTAATCAGTTATGAATTCAATCCTATCTCTAAACGGTACGGAATATTTAAAATATTTCAAGCCACTGATTCAGTAGCCAAAATGCGGGAAAAAGTATTGATTTCCCTTTATAATTGACGAAACATGATCGTATGGTTCCAGACTTATGAACGATAAAATTCAGTAAAAACAAATCTTTCCATAAGCTCATCACTGGATCTGAATTACTCTAAGTATGTGTTAGATTTTTTAAAAAGACATTTACATTCAATTTTTTCACAGTATTACTCCCAAATAATTTTTAAGAATAATGTAACTAACTTCTTATTGAAATCGATTGATCGTATGATTGATAATATCACCACACACCTATGTATGTGTAGTGTTTCTGCTTAGTGTAATCATATTTCATGTGTTAACATGTCTTTCTACCAATTTCCCATTCAGTTTGATAACTTCATGCATATCCTTATTTATAAATCGTACCAATGTCTAATTTCTTTTCCTGTAATCTTAAATCTTACTATGCATCAAATACTGTGGTTCAGTTTTATTCAATTCTGTACTCAACTCTTTGAATAATTGCAAATTTTCAAGTTTTCCTTAATTTTGCGAAATTAATGTACTTCAAGAAAAGTTACTCTTATATTTGTTTACTCGAACTTTCAAACTGTTAGGATAACAATGGATTTTACTAACTGAATTATGAAATAAGCTGTTAACTTGAATTATACGGAGCATCATACATACGCAAGATATTGTAACAAGATTATATATATATATATATATATATATATATATATATATATATATATATATATATATATATATATATATATATATATATATATATATATATATATATATATATTATACTTGTGTAACACAAAACTGAACTTACCAAGTGCGTGGGTGTGCGTTCTGAAAGCAAACGGATGTATTTGCATTGGTTCATCAATCCTGCAGGCAGATTCGAAATGTTCTGAAAAATTAAATGCATTCGAAATGCTTTATAAATCCTATTTATGTATTTAAAATATGTTTCAAAATATAACATTTTTTATTAATCATAAATTGTAAAGTAATATTTAACCGTTGTTATCGATCAAAAATAAGTACCCATTAGATTCAGAATTCAATTAATGTAAATTTTTTTCTTGTTTCTTATATTAAATGAATAGAGTAAATAAAAGATTCATTTCATTCTTTGACAACATAAATTTGCAAATGATGAATGATATATTAATTATAAATGATACTTAAATTACTTTCCTGTTTAAATAAAATAATTCCTGATAGTGAAATACTTAAAAGCAAATTGTGAGATAAATATTTCTTTGTAAACTATTATTGAATTTATACATATTAATACTTTAATGAATTTAAAAAACATTTCTCATTTTGAATTAAATGTGACCTAAGGGAGATTTAACATGCTTCATTTTGCGAATGTAATGAAGAAAGTTTATATATATTCTTTAGCCTAACTAATATTTACAAATGCTTCATCATAAAAACACAATAAATAATAATTACTTCCGTCATTTTATAGAATAATTCCTGATAGCTTATAGGAAAATATATAAGTAGTATATTTTCCAAACTAAATTGTGATTTATCAGAATGTGTAAGAAATATAACATAAATTAGATTAAACTAATTCATATGAAGTGCAAATAAAAATTAATTCATGGCATTATTAAAAAAATGTAAAATTATAACAGTAAAATAATTGGAAAAATAGTAGCTAATAAGTGACTTGATTTGCTTGGTTATATAAAAACGTGTTAAAATATATTTTGTGATGGAAAAAAAAAAGATATTTAAAAATATATGTAAGGACTATATATAAATACGATAATTTATGTCATAATTTGCTCTCATATTTTTATTATTTATTTGATAAGCAAAGATAGCATTTCTTGGATTTTCTTTCGTAAACAAAGTTACTGAAGATAAAAAAAATTTATCAGGAAATAATTCACTTCCTGTATGCGACACACACACACACACTATATATATATATATATATATATATATATATATATATATATATATATATATATATATATATATATATATTCGCTATTTTTAATGTAGAATGAATAAATTTTAAGATCATTCTTAGCACAACAGCTTGTTTCACAGTACATATTTGAACATGAAATTCAAAATGATCTTTATCTGCTGAGTAAACTTAAATATATCTTTGTGAAGTTAGAACTTCTCATTTTAATAAGATTATTTGAAATATATATATTTAACGTAAAAGAGAAAAATTTAATACAATAAATGTCTAGTAAAGTAATGAAGACTGTGTATGTGCGTATATTTCAGCAAAATATCTTTCTATCAATGTACAAAACAAACATATATAAGTAGCATAAAAATACGTTTTTGAGAAAAAGATAAGTAAAATGATTACGACAGGTAAATACTTAATTTATATAAGAAGACTCTAAAATCATTTAACAGAGGATTATTAGTGCAAAAATAAAACTAAAAATTTAAAAGTGTATTTCAAAATCAGACCTATAAAAGTGCCAAGATGGTTGAATGTGTGTATTTTAAATATTTTGATGACAATTCCGAATCTCATATGTACCTAATAGATGCATTAGCCAAAGATGACCAAGAAAGACAACTCTGCATTGAGAGGAAAATATTTGCAGTTACTGATAAAAAGAAAATTAAAAATTTCAATCTAGATTAGATGCTATTTTTATGCTCATACAATACAACTGGTTTTGGCATAAATTGCAAGTCGAATTATTCATGAATTTACATATCCTCGCTACAATTTATGTACTCCTAATCTCGTATAATAAGAAGGAAAAATTTTAAATGTGTAATAAGAATTGAAGATTCATATAATAAGCAGGAATATATCATCATATATTCTAGAAGGAAAGCCATTGAGAATTGTTTTTATAATGAATGGAATTAGGTTATTATTAAAACAGCAGATATATTTAATCTGAGGGGCAACTATAAAATATGATATCATTTCAAATATATTCATTTAAAGATAATAATATAGAAGATGAAATGTTAGTGCGTAATAAAGCATATCTTTATTCGTTCTGAGTCATATTTATGTGGTGGATGAACAAATCAACTGCCGACGACAGTATTTCAAGTGGAAGGGGTTTGAGAAGTGCGACTTCTCCAGCGAACAACAGTAAGCTGAAGGATTAAGACGATGTAAGACATTGTGTTTGATAGCAGAAAAACGGTTGCTCCTTCAACCCATAACCTTAAACTTCATTTCTTGTTTCTACCAATACGACGATTTGTAGAAACATTGTAAGTATCCCAAAATTGTACATAGTTGTGTTTGTAAATATGTGTTAATTAAACATTAGGCTATATATAAGAATTGTTAATTATAATTAAACTACGCCTTGGCCACTCCCCATTCCACATTTGTGAAATCGTAAATAATAAAAACTTTAAAAAATGGAATCCCTTATGTTTACTTCCTTCTAATAATAAGGAAAATTTACCACAAAAAACCTGTTCGAGAAGAAGATTTTTAGAATTAAACCCTTTATTAAATTAACTGGCTAACTGGATTTCAGTCTCTAATTTTCAATGATTATGCTTAGACTCTAGTGATATATATATTTTTTTAAATTACGTCCTTATGTTGGCTCTTTCGAGCATAATAAGTCTCGCAGTTTAATAAAGAATAGAAGTGTCTCCTGGAGTGGAGAGCGTCTTGAAATGTGAAGAAGAGCGGGCTTCCTGGAGGGCAGAACATTTCCAAAGATGCTCGCCATCCATGTTAACATGTTCCCTACATAAAATGTAGTCGGGTGAATCCACAAGGCCTATGTGATATAGATGTTTCTGGAGAAAATCATGCCCAGTAAGTAACCTGAAGTAGGACACCCCTATAGATCTAGGTAGATCTCTGGGGATACATGAGCTCAGCAGGATCCTCCAAAAAGAACAATCTCGGTCTTTTTAAATTGATAAATTGTATTATGGCTAGTATAGCAGAATATTATATATAGTACATTGTTACTCGGGATGATAGAAATATATATATAATTAAAAATCTACTTTTTATAATTATTTACAGCAATCATAATTTCCAATCTTTTATATCAGATTTATTTGTAATCTTAGTAATAATTATTGTAACAATTTAACTTTCATAATCTTGAATCAAACAAGCGACAACTAAACTCCTCTGTTTTACTCAGTATTTTAACTTTAGAATGTTAATAAAATAATTAATAAGCGTTACGTTGCTTGCTCATATGCATCTTTGTCTCTTATTTGTACTATTTATTTGTATTTAATTGCTTTTTGTTTTAGTCTTTATTTATCAATAACCTCAACAGGTTATGGACCCAACTTGTTTTTAAATCTGCAGGAATTTAATATCTGCTAAATTTTGAAAAGCGAAGTGAACCGTGTGCTAGGCCTAACAGCGAGACGCCATGGATTTAAAAGTACAAATTGACAAATTAGAAGGAGCGGAAAATTGGAGCAAGTGGAAGTGGCAAATGAAAATGCACTTTGAACAGTATGATCTCACGTCAATTATTGATGGAACTAAAATTTGCCCTGTCGCTGTAAATGGCGATGTTAATGCGGATGAGCACTTAAAAAAGGTGACAGAATGGCGACGTGATAACGCTAAGGCAGCCGCGCTTATTGCAACTACGTTGAGTGCTTCTGTAGCAGAATTAGTGATGACGTACTCGAATGCAAAGGACATTTGGGACAAATTAATTAGTGTTTTTGAGCAAAGCAGTATACAGAGACTTAATTTATTGATGACACAATATTTTCAAGTCAATAGAGATCCTAATGACAATGTTGCAACGCATGCAGCTAAAGATGAAAGAATCTACACAGATATGAACAGTGAACTAAATCGTATTGGATCAAGCAATATTCCAGAAGAATTATTGCACGGTAAAATATTGCTTACTGTGGGTGCAGAATTCCAAGAATTCAGCAATGTGTGGGAGTCTTTAGACTCTGATAAACGAACAACTAAGAATCTTGTTGAAAAATTGTGTACAATAGAACAACGTATTAAATCTAATACTGCTGTGGATTATGGTGCATTTGCAGCTTGTGTACCTGGTTTTAAGCAAAAACAAACTGTGAAAAATGGGGAAAGACTTCCTGAAAAGACTCCTGTTGATAATAAATCTAGTAATTTCAAGCAAAAGAACTGTTTTAAGTGTGGTTCGAATGCACATCTTTGTAAGGACTGCCCTAAGAGAAAGTCAAATGTCTCAAAGCATAATAAAGGTGCATTTGCGGCTAGTGCAAACAGTAAACACCCTGATGTTTGGGTTTGTGATTCTGGTGCTTCACACCACATGACTGCTAACAAACAGTACTTTACTTCATACAAACATTTTCCTGTGCCCATTGAGCTATCACTTGCTGATAATAACAAGATTCATGCATATGGATCTGGCAGAATAAATATTGAAGTTTGTATTCAAGGTGAATGGTATGATGCTCACATGGAAAATGTCTGGTATGTCCCTGGTGTGAAACGGCATCTCTTCTCTGTACAACAGGCAGCCAAGCACGGAGTTGAAGTAAAACTTACTGAAAGGTATGCTGAATTTTTTCGTAATGGAGAACTTATTGCAGTTGGATCCTGGAGAGATAGCACATACATTATGTCGATGAGGGTTGTTATTCCAGCTAGTCCAGATGAGATAAGTATTGCTACAGAGACTGATTCTTTGCAGCTATGGCATGAACGCCTTGGTCACCAAAATAAGCGGCATGTTCGAAAACTGCTAACTGATATGGGAATATCTGTAAGTCATGCAGTGACAAGTGAATTTTGTGATGGATGTGCTCTTGGTAAAGCTCATCGGAAACCCTTCAAGTCGCGTCCCTATAGAGCGTTGTCAATTGGTGAAATCATTAATGTTGATGTTAATGGCCCTATGTCTGTGGGCTCCATTAGTGGTGCAAGATATTATGTTTGCTTTAAAGATGACTATAGCAAATATCGTAAAATCTTCTTTTTGAAAAAAAAAGTGATGTTAGTTGTTGTCTACGTATGTTTCTCAATGAAGCCACTAATCTTGGCCATGTTGTGAAAAGTTTCCGTTGTGATGGAGGAGATGAATTTGACTGTGGTGGAGTTCAAAAGATACTAGCTGAAAAAGATATAGCACTAAATCTCAGTGTACCATACTCACCAGAGCAAAATGGCGCAGCAGAGAGGAAAAACCGAACAATTGTTGAACTGGCTCATTCTATGCTTGCAACAAGTGCATTGCCTCGGTCACTTTGGGCCAATGCATGTGACACCGCAGTGTATCTGCTAAATCACACTGGTTTATCTCCAGATGAAAGCAAAAGTCGTCATGAGCATTGGACTGGTGAACCAAAAATTAAACTTGACCACCTGAAAGTATTTGGAACTGAATGCTATGCACATATACCAAAGATCTTCAGACGTAAGTTTGAAGACAAGAATGTTCGTAGTCATTTTGTGGGGTATGTAAACAAGAAAGATTGTTATAAGGTCTATCTGCCCTCTCAGAAGAAAATCATAAAATCTCAAGATGTTGACTTCAAACCAGAACGTTTGTGCACCACTTCTGTGACAGTGGAGGTGGAGGAAGACTTAAATGATAGGTATAAAGAAACTCGGGTTGAAAGATGTAATTTATCTGAAGAACAAGAGTCTGTAAGAAAATCTGGAAGAAGCCGAAGCTCTCCTGCATGGATGAAATCTGGAAAATATCTGATGGCAAATATAGCTGCAGTAGAAGAATTTGAAAACAATGAGAATCCATCCATATATTCTGAAGCTCTTTCATCAAATGAAAGTGACCTGTGGCTAGAAGCCATGAAAGAAGAAATAAAAGCCCTTCATGAAAATGAAACATGGGAGCTTGTTGAGAGACCCAAAAGTTGCAAAGTTATCAATTGTCGATGGGTGCTGAGAAAGAAATTTAATCCAGATGGTACTGTGGAGTGATACAAAGCTCGTCCTGTAGCAAAGGGTAATGCTCAAAAAGCAGGTTTTGATTACGATGAAACATTCAGCCCTGTTGCAAGATATGACACTGTGAGATCTGTTCTTTCTGTGGCGGCAAAAGAAAATTTGCACTTGCAGCAGTTTGATGTAAAGACTGCATTCTTGTATAGAACCCTTAAGGAGGAAGTGTTCATGTCGCAACCAAAAGGCTTCAATGATAATAGTGGAAGAGTCTGTAAATTGCATAAAAGTCTATATGGACTGAAACAAGCACCTCGTTGCTGGAATCAGCGTAATGTGAATTTTATGAGAGACCAGGAACTGGAAGTTAGTACAGCAGATCCCTGCTTGTTTATCAGGCACAGAACTGAAAAGAAACTCCTTGTTGTTATTTATGTAGATGATGGCCTTGTTGTTGGGACAAAGTTGAAGTGGAGGAGTTTATGAGTCAACTTAGTCATTCTTTTCAGATCACAAGGGGTTCATTGAACCAGTTTCTAGGTATGAACATAACAAGATTGAATGATGGTTCAATTTTTGCGAATCAGTGTGCCTATTCGAAAAAAATTCTGTCAAAATTTCATATGGACTCCGCCAATCCAGTGTCAACTCCAACTGACAAAAGTTTTGTTTTTGATTACACAGAAAACAAACTGATAGGGAAAGAAGTCCCTTATCGACAGGCGGTTGGCAGTCTGATGTACCTTGCAACTGCTACAAGACTGCATCTTTGTCTCTTATTTGTACTATTTATTTGTATTTAATTGCTTTTTGTTTTAGTCTTTATTTATCAATAACCTCAACAATAATAATCATCAAAGCAATTAGATGAATTTCCTTTCTTAAAAAATCCTATTAAAATGCATTTACATTTTTTAGTAAATTTAAAAAATTGGAATAAAAACAGCAATATTGAAAACAGAAACTAAAATTCTTACCCTGTTCCCCTGCTTGAATTACGCCACTAGTTCCTAGAAGAAAAACACCAGCAGCTTTCGAGACCCTGCAAAGTACGAAAAAGTTTTTAAATTCCTAAAAATTTGGATTATTTATTGCTTTAAGATTACTCTTTTTACTATAGTAGTTTATTAGAAATATAAAATAAATTTATGTCTCTATCGAAATTTTTGATTTTTAAATCTGTGAATGAGGTACTGTTTATAATTAATACTATTTGGAATTAATTCATACTACATGATAAATGAAAACTATTGGAAAATGTATAAATTCTGCATTAAATGCTTATTGACAACAAGAATGGTTTGTTTTAATAGAAGAGGAATAAATAGAACAAAAAATTAACAATATCAAAAAAATATGTTATACGTGAAATTCAATAAAAAAAATCTTGTCTTATAATGTCTAAGCAATAAATAAATGCTTAAAAAATATAAATAAAAATAATGATCTTATTAACTCTTTTGTTAATAAAATCGAAAAAAAGCAATGTATTAGGAAAAACTTTATCGCTTAGAAAAGGATTAGTCCCTAAAAGCTAACAATTTATCTTGTTCGTTTTAATTTGAAATTCAACTTTATGAATTTTCGTCTCATATAATAATAATAATAAATAAATAAATATATATATATATATATATAATATATATATATATATATATATATATATATATATATATATATATATATATATATATATATATATATATATATATGTATGTATGTATGTATGTATGTATGTATATATATTCAGTTCAGTTCTACTGGATTTAACAAGGCGCATTTAAAATATTTACATACGCCTTGTTAAACCACAAGAACTAGAAAAATCCTAAAGTTAATAAATAACAGAAGTCTGTTTTATATAAAATGAGTTCCTTTGATGTCCATATAAACTATAAATTGCTATAAAAAAGAATTTCAAGGATTTTGTTCCAAAATTTTTATTTCTAATAACAAAACATATACAAAGGTGTTCGCCAGAAAAACTTACTTTTCAGTTGTACTTGGTAACATCGTAAGCACTATTCCCGAATCATCAGTTCCACCCACTGAAACCATTAAAATTTGTATGATTAATATAAGACCATAAGTAAAGCAATTAAAATTATTCTTCAATCGTTATGTATAAACATATCAGCATATTATCGTGTGCAAAATTATGAAAATAAATGAACTTATTAGACGTCTCAGTCAAGAATATATTTATGCATTCTGATCAACCTATACACGTTTAAAGATGCCGTATAGAAAATATATTTCATCTTTTCCAAACGAATTAAATTTGTACTTGATTAAATTTGAAAGCAAAGTAATATCTACACTACTGGCCATTAAAATTGCTACACCAGGAAGAAATGCAGATAACAAAATGAAATTTATTGGACAAATATATTATACTAGAAATAACAAGTGATTAGATTTTCAAAAAATTTGGCTGGATATATAGATCCTGGGAAATCAGTACCCAGAACAACTACCTCTGGCAGTAATAACAGCAGTTATACGCCTGGGCATTGAATCAAATAGAGATTGGATTGCATGTACAGGTACAGATGCCCAAGCAGCTTCAACACGATGCCACAGTTCATCAACCGTAGTGACTGGCGTTTGGTGACAAGTCAGTCGCTCGGCAACCGTTGACCAGATGTTTTCTATTGGTGAAAGATCTGGAGAACGTGCTGGCCAGGGCAACAGCTGAACATGTTCCGTATCAAGAAAGGTCCGTACAATACCGGCAACATGCGGTCGGGCATTATACTGCTGAAACGTAGGGTTTCACAGGGCTCGAATAAAGGGTAGAGCCACGGGTCGTAATACACCAGAAATGTAACGTGCACTGTTCAAAGCACCGTCAATGCGAACAAGAGGTGACCGAGACGAGTATCCAATGGCACCCCATACCATCACGCCAGGTGATGGGCCAGTATGACGATGACGAATGCTCGCTGCCAGTGTGCGTTCTCCACGATGCAGCCAAACACGGATGCGACCATCATGATGCTGTACACAGAACCTGGATTGATCTGAAAAGATGACGTCTCGCCATTCATGCGCCCAGGTGCATCGTTGATCACAACATTGAAGGCGCTCTTGTCTATGACGCAGCGTCAAGGGAAGCCGCAGCCATGGTCTCCGAGCTGAGAGTCCATGATGCTGCAAACGTCGTCGAACTGTTCGTGCAGACACTTGTTGTCTTCCAAACGACCCCGTTTCTTGACTCACGGCTCGTGACGTGGTTGCACGATCCACTACGGCCATGCGGATAATATGCCTGTCTTCTCGGCTGCTAGTGATCGGTGGCCGTTGAGATACCGCATAGCGTTCCGTATTACCGTCCTGAACCCATCGATTCCATATTCTGCTAACAGTCATTGGATCTCGACCGATGCGAGCGGCAAAACTGCGATAAGATAAACCACAATCCCGGTACGCTACAATTCGACCTTTATCAAAGTCAGAAACGTGCTGGTATGCATTTCGCCTTCTTACACGAGGCATCACAACAACTTTTCACCAGGCAACAACGTTCAAATGCAGTTTGTGTATGAGGAACCGGCTGAACAATTTCCTCATTTAAACACAATGTAGGTGTCGCTACTGGCGCCTGCTTTGTCTGAATGTGCTGAAAAGCTAATCATTTGCATACCACAGCACTTTCTTCCTTTCGTATAAATTTCACGTCTGTAGTATGTCGCCTTCTTGGTGTAGCAATTTTAATGGCTAGTATTGTATTATTTCTATAGTAAGTATATTTATAGTAATCTATAATAAACTATAGTAAGTTTAAGAATATAGATTTGAATTTAATTTTTTTCAATCTCTAATAATGATGCATTATTGTATTTATTTTTTCGGCTCTAAGGTGGTAGATCCAAGCTCATAATATTTATTTCATTTAGAATTTGCTGTACCTTGAAGGATTTTAAACCATCTTGGAGTCTAATGAAAAATGATATTTTTTATTTTAATTGGCCAATTATTTTTCTGATGAGTTAACAAGTAAACTATATTATTAAATGAAATACATAAGATTATTTATACAAATGGTTATCAAAATAACTGAAAACCTATAAATAAAAGTGATAGTTTTGAATATGCTTCGTAGGCATTGAAATATAATAATAACTGGGTTTTATAAAGATAGAAATGTATATAACTTGGTGATATGTGGTAGCCTTATTGAAATTATGCAAGTCTTGGATTTTTTTCAAAAGAGTAAATTTCGAATCTCATGATTTTCTAAGAGACCAAATCGTAGGAGCACATCTAGTCAGAGCAAGTGTGACGGAAACATCCCAACTTTAGAGGATTTCTAGAGGTACGGTGTCTAAAGTTATAACAGCATACACGCAGCGTGGGAAGAGAAACTCGGCAAAGTAAAATAGTGAATGGAAAAAGAATTTCAGTTGAAAAAGAGCTATGTATATTGAAACAAACTGCTGTCTAAAAAAAAACGAGTAACTACAGAAAAAGTGACCACGCTGATAAATCAGCATCTAGATTGTCTAGTGTCATTAATTATAGTTAGAAGACATATTTCATGAACAGAACATATACGGTAGAGCATCAATTCCGCATCTTCATATCACAGATGTTACTGCAAAATGTAATTAACACTGGTGTCACACTCACGAAACCTGGTCGATTGATGAATGGTAGAAAATAATATGATCTGACGAATTTTTTATACTTTACTCTACAACAGGACAAGTGCATATTTGGAGAACACCTGCAAAAGCATGTGATAATGACTGTCAAGGATGAAGATGGATATGTCATGATCATGGTAGACCATAATACAGAGCAGTGTAGGCGAGATCTGAACTATACCTTTAGGTTAACGGGTTTGGAATACTCTCCCATCACTAAGTGCCTCTTAATTTTTGAGCCACGACCAGGTGACGAAGTCACATTGAGCTGGCATCCTGCTCTCCACATTGGAAGAACTTTGGACGTCACATATTAAAATGGATACTTCCCCGACCCATCGGATCTGTCATGATACAAACATACATAAAAGATGAGAGGACCCCACACTGTACCATTTGGTTATCGGGTTTAGTCCACTCACCATCAGCGTGAGAAAGTAGCCAGCCTCCAGGGGCCTGAAGGTCGTCCCCAACTCAGATGTCACCTAGCATGCTTTTGAGAATGAAGGATTTACAATGGTGGAGCCTTAAAGCCTTGTATTGGTTAACGCAGTGCCCAATATACTACAGTTCAGCTTCAGACAGGGATAACAACATAAGGATGGATGATTGTAATTAATAAAAAACCTAAAGAGAAGAATATTAAAATATATAAGTTAATAAGGCAGTAAAAAGTTATGTACAAATGGAGAATAAAACTATTGTGTGGCTTCAAAGTCGTTGATTCTGTAAATGATAGGGAAAATACAATCACACGTTTCAGTTGAGAAATCCTTAACTAAAATTTCAAGTTTGCTAAAGCATAGGGGTTAAAAATCTGAGTCTGATGAATCGTCTGTGGAACTGCTGGAAGGAGGACTCCAATCCTTGCACAGAACGAGACCTTTTTCTGTGAGGAGCTTACCAATTAATGTTAATTTTTTCTTGTGGATAGCTGAACGAAGACAGAATTGAAGAATATCGGTGTAGTTAAGGTTTTGAGGGCATTTGAGATGATGCTGGGCTGTTTAGGTGCATTTTGTGATATAATGGAAAGGATTGCCTTCTTTGCCACAAAGACAGAAAGACGAAGATGTTATATTTATTTTTTAAAGTAAGTTGGAAATGGACCATGTTCTGTTATGAAGTAATTTAAATACGAGTTATCCAGAAAGTATGGCTCAGAGATTTTAGGAATGAATTTGCTAGTTGTTCTTCCCTGATGGGTTTATGCAGCTTATGCAGTTTACCATGAGGCTAATTGTTGACATTTAAGATGGTGCTTTATAGAGGCTTGACACCATGCGAGTTGATCATCTTTTGAAAATTTGGTTAGTTCTTTTGCAGCTACGTCCGCGATCTCATTGCCTTACATGCCTATGTGAGTCCTAATCCAGATGAGAATGAATTTACATGAATTTGTTATAGTTATCAGAGATTGAATTAGTTGAATAAGGAAGGAACGATGTAGAAGGCTGTTGATGGCTAGAATAGTAGATTGACTGTACGAACAGATTGCTGCTTTTGGGTAATTGGAGTTTAAGGCATGCTTTATAGCTTCAAGGATGGAGAGAACCTCAGTCCAGAATATCATTCCGGGGATTTAGTAAAAATTTACTTGTTGTGATGATGTTGTCATTGATTAGTAAAACAGAAGCTGCTCCAGTTGATTCGTTCGTTTTTGACCCGTCTGTGTAGTAGTTGGGGTGGTTGGGAGTAGGCTTTAAGGTTGAATTTTTGTTGATTGTAACTGTGACTCCAATATGGCATTTACCAGGGGAAATCAGATCTTTATGAGCCTTTCTTTCTATTTCGTCTGGTTGATAGATTTCTCTATCAATGTTGATTGGTTCCCTAATTAAAGGATTATTGCCTTTAAAGCTTCGTATTTAACTTGGAAATGGAGTGGAGGAGTGCCGGAGAGGATGGTGAGGCTGATTTATGGTGTAGTTTGATACGCCCTTGTGATTCGGAAGGTGAAGAGACGTTGCTGACAGGAAAGAGTTTTATCTTTCGAGTTGTTAGGGGGAATGCCCAGAATGAGGTTGCATAAAGGATGATCCGTTGGATAATGGTGGTGTAGATGATTTTGAGGAATTTGTCTCGAAGCGCCCAGTCACGGCCCATCTTGCTTCCTATTCTTTGGAAGATGGGGTAGATTTTTGTCTTTAAGTTTGGGTTTGTTGTAAGAATGAAAGCTTATTGCCTATCGTGACCCCGAGGTAGTTGAGAGATTTAGTGTGTTTTAAGCTGCTTTCATTTAGCATTACTTTTAGATTTCGTTTTAGAGTCCTGGATATTTTATGAATTATCATTGTTTGTGACTTTTAAGGTGAGATTGTAAGCTGAAAAACATTTCAAAGATTTGAGAAAATCTATAGGGATTTATTGTTGGGGCATTTTAATTCTGCTCTGGTTTTACCTCTTATGATAAGGAAAGTGTCTTCTACAAAACAAATAATTTGTGTGTGATCCGGTCAAATGTGTGAGACAACACTGTGTAAATAAATGCTCCAGAGAAAGGGCCTTCCTACTGATCCTTGCAGGCAACCAGAATTTTGAGGTATTGTGGTGGTTCCACTGTCATGGATCACTAGAAGTTCTCTGTTGTTCACAAAAGAGAGGAGAGTTTTAAAGGTGTGTTTGGTGCTGCAGTTTTGGCTAGCTCAACATTAAGTAGAAGCCATATCATTGAGTCAAAGGCCTTTGTTATGTCTAGACTTAGAAGCATGGTGTAGTGATCTTGGGTTTGGTTGTCGTTGATTACGGCTTCTGGTGCTTGCAAGGCGTGCTCCGTCGAGAGATTCGAACGAAATACAAATTATCTGGGGTGAACGTAGATGAGACCAGTAAGTGATGCTTGAAACGGTTGATGATGAGTCTTTCATAGACTTTACCTATATTGTTGGAAGGAGGCAAATGGGTGGTATGAGGCGGGATTTTTAGGATCTTTATTCTTTTTAAGAAAGAATACTATTTCGCTCTTTTTAAATTACTTTGGGTAAGTGGAAGGCTTGAAGCAGGTATTAAAGAAGTTTAGCAGGAATTTGGGATGGGCGTAGTGAATAAGTTTAACCATCTTACTATCTGTGCCGTTTGGGCCTGGTGCTTTTGTGTTGTTGGGATTCTTGATTGTGCTATTTAGTTCTATAAATGACTGTGAAGGGAGGATCTGCGTTAGAATTTAGAATTGGATTGTCTTGTACGGTGCCTTGACTGATGAAGCTATTTGTAGGGAAGTAAAAGGTGAGCAGATCTTTAAAGATGGTGTTTGCAATGTCGTTGAATTGGTTAGTTGAAGGTTTCGAACTGACTGGTCTGTCATGATTCAGGCAGCCGTATCGTTATTTCTTTCTGCTGGACAAATTGTAATCCTGAAAGGTAGGATCACAGGTGAGAAATCGAAATTTTAGTTGACCAAGTCTATCCTATGATACAAACTTTGCTTCCTACAGGAGATGGAATTTTCCAGAATGATAACGCCCTTATCCATACAACAGGGCTTGTTTATTAAAAAAAATCCTTTCAGAATACTATATGATAAAAATTGAATAATAAAACTAATTATTTAAATTGGAAAAATTAACATGCATAATATATATATCTTAAACCATTTTAGTTTCTCAATTTAGAAAAAAAAAATTTGCTTTCAGTTTTGACAAACATTCGTGTTATATACGACGCCTTCAATTAAAATTATTTCTGAGATAAGTTCTTTGGGAATACTTACATATGAATTTCTCCACATGGGCGTAGTGAACTTGTAGGACTAAAAAGTTGATTCCTGTGTCCCGACCTACTTTGAAACCGACACCTGGATAGAAGAGATAGGCGCCAATTAATATAATGCATCATGCTTAATTTAAAAAAAAAAAAAAAAAAAAAGATAATTTCATTTAAGAGACTGCTTTCAGCTGAAAAATCTTTGATAAAAGTACCTCATTTTTTTATTGCCTTCTATAATTTTTTTTATATAAAAGAGACAACAGATAGTTTTGTAATAATAACGTTTTGCCTTCAAATAAAATTTAATTTTGCTTGATTCAATAAAATTTAAAATTAATGTTTTATTTGAAAAATTTCTTATTCCATTCCATTTTTAAGCATCACACAATGTATTCTTCGTAATGAAGGGAGAAATTCCGTTCTCATGTATGCGCTGACAAAGAAATTTAAATGGTTGATGTATAAGCCATTGTCTTTGAAGTAATGGAGAAATATGGCGTTGATTGGTATTGCTATACATCCGCTTAAAAGAAACAATACATACATAGCAAATTTACGGGCATTATTTATAATATTATTAAAAATTCAAGGGAAACAGAAGAGAATTATTGTATGCATACAATTGAAATGTACAAATAGATACAATGGAATTTCAAAATATGATGATCGTTGGTAAAACATTAGTAAGCACTTGAAGATTATGCTGATACAAAGTTATTTTTTCTTAATAAAAATCTAGTTTTTAACTTAAGATACAACTTATATCTAGATGACTGTAGGTATCTGAATACGCGAAAATATAAATGCTTTTTCATGCTTTCAATTGAAAATATTTTGTTACGCTTAAAGTTATGGTATTAAAAGCCATATACAAAACATGTTTCAAGCAAACTATAATTTTAAAACTTACTGAATGACTTAAAGTTACGATTATAATAATAAGGATATATCTACATTGGATTACCGGGAAACAGTATTGATAAACAGTGAATGTATGGGGCTAAAAGAGAAACTGTAAGGGTGTGTGAAAGACATACTTATAATAAAGATAGGTGCACTTAAAATGCCAAAAATTACGAGAAACGGGTTAAGCTTAGTATCATCAAAGTTATTACAGATCATTGCGATTGTTATCTTGACTTATTATTTAACAGATTTTTGAGATTTAATTTTTCCCTTATTTTTTGCCTTTTGTATTAATTAATTCCTTTTTAAAGTATTACTACATATATTAAAATAATTAAATTTTATTGTACTAATTAAGAAATTTTAAATACTTGCCTTCAGGAAGTTGGAGGCGTGGAGCATCCTTGGCCCATGCATATATTATTTGAGAACCAGAGTTACAAGTTGGCCCACGCAAATAACCAGATTTTTTACCATTCATCTCTCCACATTCCCAGACTAATCTTGGTGTATCCCGTTCCCATCGTCCTGGTATTTCACAACCGTAAATCAAAATATGATGGGCTGTAGCCATGGAAGCATTAGGAGTGAATTCAACTGTAAAGAAAACATCATGTGTTAAAAATATTTAAAAAGATTAATTAGATAAAATATGTTAATATTTTTTAAATAAAACAAATAAAAATATCTGAATATTTATCAATACATAATATTTCACAACTCAAAGTATTGTTCATTTTATCAACTCATTCACTTACTATTAATCAACCAGACAATATTTTCATCAAGATCAAGGAAAATCAATGCAATGCGAAATATCCTCATATATTGATTGCAAGGAAAGACCAATCAATGCAAAAAAGGGAGTAAAAATATTTGGAAATCCTTTCCAGGTCCTCCAGTAGCCAGATTCTAATAGAAAATTTTATAAATTTTTTTTATGTTCTAAGAATCTGGTATCTTCCAGGACATGGAAAAATTATAATATTTTTGAAATATTTTGAGTAAAATTGTATAGATTCGTTTTAACAATGGTAAATTTAAAGGCGTACTTCAATGGATTAAAATCTATGATAAATCATCTTACTTTACAAGTAATGAATTAAAGATTGAAACGATAAAATTTCCTATCTGTAAAAGTACGATAATCAGAATTCTTTCTAATAAGGGCGATTTAATGGGAAAATGTGATTATTAGATATGCATTATTAAATCATATTTGTATTTTCATTAAACACAAATTATTAAATGTTGAATAAAGATGCAAGAATCAATTCTAAGAAAACTTTGAAAGAGAATGGCATTTTTCATTGGTTGGTATAATATTATTACATTCAAACTTTTACACTTCTATTTCGAGTGTTGGAAAGTATTTTCCAAAAATTTCATTAGATCACTTACTTTAATAATTTGAATTGAACAAAAAGTATAATAGATAATAATATTTTTTTCTTTTGGTAAAATAACTTTCCTGCTGTAATTTGTTTGTCGATTCCCTATTCACTGATCAAGTTATACCGTTAATTTCAATGTAATAATACATTTTATAATCGTTACATGATTATTATTGTATATTCCATCTTTTATTGTTATTACATACTTATTAAAGGAGAAATTAAAACTAAACCTGTGGCACGACAAACAATGTTGGCCAAGGGCTGCAGTGCCTATATCTGTTTTCCTGACTAAAGTGAAATTCCCTGTGTTTAGCTCCCAAGCATGCTTGGTACTCAGTTTATCAACCCACTGAGAGAGAAGAGATGAAAGGTTGAACAATGAAATTAAAATACTTTATTTCTTAAGCACTTGGTCCTTATGAATCCTTTTACGATTAAGGAGTTACTTAATTCCGATCTAATGTAAATTCAAATCTTACATAATCTTCGATAGTAACAGAATTTAAAATATATAAGTACCCTTTACGGAAATTTAGGAAAAGAATCAACTTTTTTCTTTAAGTTTCTTCTTCCCATTTCAATTTGTCCAAATTGAAATCAGTTTATGGTACTGTAATCTATTTTTCTTGATTTAAATTTAATGTTCTTAAAATTGTTTAAATGTTCTTAAACGACAGATGAATTTTTGTACGACATACCGAAGGCTTACATTCTTTTTAATTTAAAAAAACATCATTAAAGAAATTCAACTAATCATAAAAGGCTTGATTCGATCGTTTGATTTTCACTAAAAACTTTTGTGTCTTGAACTAAAATAAAATTGCCTCATGTTTCACAATGAACAAAAACATGAAAAACAAAGTTAATACTACAAATTAAATAAAAGTATATTAATATTAAAATGTTTCAGAATATTTGTCAGTCTTTTGAAGGATGACAATTATTTAAATCAATGGAATTAGCATTGTTTATTTTGAACTACATGACGGAAAGGGAAATTAAACTAAAGATATCTATTTCTAGGAGTATATTTAATTTGTTCACTTCATATTTAATTCAATTAAATTTTTATCCTACAAGATTCTTTTAGCTTAGTGCTAATAAGCGGATTTAACTATTAAAGCACACTTTATGTTAAAAGTCGGCATATAGAAAGAAGAAGATAATTTTTGCTGTGAATCATTTGTAAGACACACTGGAAACTTACATTAAAAATTAGTCTTACGACACTGATGACTAATAATTAATTATATATTGGATATACAAAGTTATAGAGTTAATATTCACAAATGAGTATTATACGAATAGCAATTAAATTAAAATGTGAACACAGCGAATGCTACTGCATTTATAAGATAAAATTGTTTTAAATTTAAAGAAGCATATTTCACTTACCAATGTATTTAAAATCAGTCTTTGGCATTCTAAAAGCTGTACACAGGTAAGTTTCTTTCTAAAATGTAATAAGGATTTATATGTAATAATTCTAAAAAGAATTATTAAAAGAGTTACGTGATTCACACAGAAAAATATCAAAATTCAATATATTTTATATTACTCATTTCAGCAGTGTAAACTTAAAAACATTTACATGAAATATATTTAAATTATGGTATACTGCTATAAATTATGCTTCATTCTAAATAAATGAAATACTTTATAAGTATATAAATATTTTAGAGATTTTATAAGAACTTTAAAAAAAATTTCAGAATTTTGTAATGATTTAAAAAATTTTTTAACAATCGCCGTGCAAAAATCTATTTTTTATACATAAATAAAACTGGCGAATATATGTTTTACTGACGAATAGTAATTTCAAATATTTTTCAATAAACTTCAGAGTTTTCTAAGTAAAATATTTTAAAATTTAATATAATTATTATTAAAAATTTTAATACAATAATTATAAGAATGTGAAACCTTCCATTTTTTGTTTCTATTAAAATGATATTATTCAGTTTTGCGTAAAAGTCTGAAACTTGGAAAGAAATTTTATTCACTAATTTAATTTATTTAATTTATTTATTTTTTGTAATTTCCCAAAATTTAATGAAACTTTACAGTGTTTGTATGTCGACATTTTTTATGAGATTTTTAATTAAAATGTACAATATATAGTAAATTTTAGCTAATTATTAAAAATGCTTGCTCAAATGAAATATTTTCTAGTTTTATTACTGATGAATTTTCTTTTAATTTTTGCTTGTACAAATTTAGATTATTCTCTTTATTTTTGTAATTTATATAGACTTCTTTTATATTGCCAGATGGAAATCTTTTCAATTAAGATTTTAAGTATAATTTTCTAAGATTCCCATTTTTATTAACTTAAATTTATTTCTTTTTGGAAAATTTTTATTAAAAAAAATTCCTTTTTCCCAATAGAAATTTATTTGTTTTATTAATAAAAAGTACATATTTTATTAATTTGAATATGCTGAACATGTGTATGCATATTAGTTTCCATCTTCCAGAAATGATTTTCTAAGGATATCGAATACACCAAAAAAGTTTAATTGGATGATGATGATTAGTAATTAAAATTTATGATAAAAATATTTTGTATATTTTTTCTGAAATACCTCAAACATTTTTCATATTGTTTATTTTGTAATTATGAATTTATGAACATCATATTAACAGCTTAAATTTCTATACTTATAAAGAACATAATAAAAAAATAATTAATTTGTCAAACGATGATTCAACTTATCTTTTACAAAGCGTACATTTTTTGGATCATATAAACTAATTACTATTATTTATATTTAGAGAGCAAGACAATTTATAAGTTTTAATAATTTATTTTTGCTTAACTCAGTAAAATATTCTAATTTTGTCCATTAAAATTAACTTAAAATACTTCCGTATAAAAAACTAGATTTATATTTAAAAAAAATTAAATTTAGATTTGAAGCATTCTTGACAATAGTTTTATGAAATGATGTAGAAGATAAAAGATATTAATAAAGGTGATGATTAGCAAGTTTTCAATTTATTTTATTTACCTGAAAGAATAGTTAAGAAATAACATTATAATCACAAAAGTATTAAATTTCAACAAAATAAGGAAAAATTTCGAATAAGTGTGATAAATTCTCGAAAATAATTATCTTTAATTTGACTCAGTTTTGCGAAAAATATTATTTTTGTCAAAGTAATTTTTGATAAGACAATTACGATTGCCGAAAAGAAAAATATTTGCCTCCATCCAGTTTTCGAAAAATAATCCCATTCTTTCTAATAAATGATAATAAGAGATGTTTTTTGAAATGTAAAATTAATTTCATCAGCGAATTCAGTTTGTAAATTGATATTATATTTTGAATAGTCTAGTATAGGTAAACGTAATTGGTAGATAAGGTGACACATTAACGTTTCGTTAGTTTGAATATGTGTAAATTCATTGTTATATACAAAAGTTCTCAAATAATAATCACAATACTATTTTATATAATAAAAGATATTTATTTATTATAATGATAATTGTATAATTAAAAATTTCTAAAAAATTAATGCATGATATGGAAAAATAATTCATAAATCGGAAATTGAAATTTCATATGATATCCCAGATATTGTAAAACGACTAAAGCAATTTTGATACTATTAGAAAATATAAATCAACATATGATTTATATATAAAGTTATAACAAAATAAATTAAAATAAATTTATTTTTACCAAATAATTATTTAAATATGTACTTTCATGCTCAGATTTTTTTCTCGTAATCTTTAAGTTTTCATCATATTAACTATAAATTATTTTTATAAATTTAACATAACATCAGATAAAATTCAATTATATATATAATTATTTCATAAAATTTTAATACCAACTTTCACAAAAATGTGTTAAAATTTATATCTATAACAATAATTTCCGTATCTTATAAGAAGCAATTATTCTAACATTTAAATAAATAGTAACCACTTCTTTTCAATTTACTGTGATTTCTGAAAAATAAGCGATGGTTATATTTTGATGGTTATATTTCGAAGGTTTGAAATATTTCTTTGAAAAAGTTCAAGAGCCTTTTGAACAACGCGAATTTTTTCCGTGACAATTCTACAATAGAAAATAAAAATTTTCTTAATTATTTCGATTTGGAAATCTCTTTCAGAATTAGAAATAATTTTTTTACCTAAGGAGCTCGGTTATGCCAAGTAATAATAATCTTAACAATTTATGTATGTTTTTTCACATTAATTTAACAACCGGAATGATGGTAGCTTTTGATTGTTGCTGATAATTCTTTTGTTAAAATTCTTCTCTTAAGATTAGATAACCTCAAATATTATTTTTTTAATTATATCTTTTATTACTTAGATTAAATTATTTTTTTTATTATGTAGATAAAAAGAAGCAATATTTCTGAAAATATTCCTTACTTCTTCATTATTTCAGCAATTCTTTAAAGTGAGAATCCATCTACTTTTAAAATAAACCAATCAAAAGTATTTTAATTTAATACATTTTAATAAATAAATCTTTTTATTCCAATCCCCTCAAAATATATTTCATTAATAATCCTCTTACACATATAATATGCATTTTTAATTATATATGATGCGAATTTTCTATCTATTAAAAGAATTTCTTTAACTAAAATTATAAACCCTTTAATTCAAACTCTATTCGAAGATTTTTATTTTATTAGATTGAGAAAAGTAATTATATCGTTTAATATACATTAATTCTTTGTTTTAATAAAAAAAATTTAATACATTTTATCAGTTAAAAAGGAAAAACAAAGCAGCTGACATAATTAATTATGAAACTTGACTCTTAAGAGTGAAGGTTGCGAAAATTCCTTGCCATTAACAATCATTAGTTTATACAAATAACGTGAATATAAATAATTTGAGCTAAGGTTAAATTAAAGGAAAGTAAATACTTATAAACCTTTAATATAAATTGATTTATTTTACTTGTAAATATGAGCAAGTTTTTCCATAATGTAATTATATAAATGACTTTAGCTAAAATCAAAGGTTGAAATTAATTATGTGAATGAATACAGTGAATTTGAAGGAATATTAACTTTAGGAATAGTATATTACAGTCTAAATTTTGAATTAGATTATAATAAAAAGAATGTATCTGCTTAGAAGAAGCTTCAGGCAAATAATAGTTATTTTTGAATCTAACAAATAAAGCAACGTTTTTCTGAAATAAAATTACATTGTTTAATTCTGCAATTAAATCAATTTTTGTTGTTAAAGAACTAGCGCTTTTCTAGTAAAAATAAAATTATAAAATTGTGTATAAATCATAACAATCACGTAGAAGTCTGTACACTTTTTTTTGTCAAGAAACGTTATTCATTAATAGAGAAATGTGATAATAATTTCGTGATAATTCCTTCCTTACATTTTAGAAGAAAACTATTATGTTTTAAGCAAAATTACATAAATGACAAAGTAAGCTTCTTGTATTTTTAAGAAAAGTATCAACAGGAAAGTAAAAAAAAAAAAGTAGGTGTATTTAGTCAGTTGATTTAAATATATTTAATTACAATTGAAAATTTCAAGTTTACTCTTCCAAATGAAGTAAGGAAAATAAAATAAATATCTTTTTTTTTATAAATGTTTCTCTCTTTAAAGTAGAATAACTTAATTTTATGTTCTGGTAATTTAGCACACCCATTTCTAAACGAATTTTATTAGACTTGCAATTTTAAATTTTAATAATAAATTTTAAGCAAGTATCATCCATACTTTATTTGTGTTTTTACTAAAGATTATTGTTAATTTGTATTAAACAACAATTAAAAAAAAAGCATAATAAATAAATTCCGAGAAAAAATACTAGTAAGTATTAAATATGTGTTTTGATTACACACACATATATATATATTTATATATATATCAGATATTATTTATATCACTGCAGTTCAAAGTATTCGATTGCTTGTATAATTTCAGTGATGACAAACAATAATCAATTTTGATTGTAATTATGTTAGAAGAATATTCTAAGAAGAATTTAAAGCAGCAGTTTTTTCTTAAACTGATTTTTGTTTAAATTTTGTGTAAAAGAATTTTTGTTTATAAATAAGTATGTTAATAATAATTATTTATGTGTTTTGAACTTTTTTATACATAAAAAATGTAATTACCCTAGATTTTTTATGACATTTTTACTACATACATATATAGTTATCGTAATAATTATATGTATAGTTATTGTAATATTTTAAAATCAGTTTTTATTTAATGAGGCTGACAAACCATGTGTATTATAAATCAAATAAAAAATATAAATTTGTGTCTTAAAATTTATTTCTCAATTTCTCTCTTTTAATTAACATTTTTAATGAATATCCTTTCAAAAAATTAAAAAAAATATGAATAGTTCGTTAGTCCATATGTTAGTAACTAAATAATAAATTAAGCATGTCAGCACAAATTAATGCCATATTACACATATAAAAATATTAAAAATATTTCTCGTTTAACAGCCACATCATCATGTTTTAAAAACTGAATTTTTTTTCATACACATTAGTTGCGAAACAGTTCAGCTTCGCGTATCACGAAGTTAAAAACCGAAACCAACTAAAGTACATAAGCCTAAATACTCACAACAACTGGTTGGACATTTGGCATCAAAAGTGGAAAATACGTTCGCTCGTCGTCATTTGGTTTATCTTGTCTCGCAGATGTCACCAAAATCACCGAGAATACTAATTCAATAAAATAAATTAACTTTAGTAGCTTCATTTTGATGATTAACAGACCAATATTTACTTGAAATGACTAGTTTTATAGGACTCCATCGTCCTGTCAGCCGATAAAATCGATGAGTGGTCGACGCAGTTGCCAAGCAACCGTGGTTTCACGGAGGAAGTGAGGTGTTATGACGTCAGCACGGAAATTTCCTTACGCCATGTCCGTCGTGAAATCAACTTGCTTCGCCAAACCTGTTTTGAAACTTCGGAGGGTAAATATTGACAGGAACACGAATAAAAAAAATGAGGCTGCTGTGTTTTACAAGTTATTTTGATTCGAAAAGGAGAAATAGAATGAAACATTTCAGAGAACTGTTGAGATTTGTATTATACTGTTTTTTACTCCTTTATAGTTCTTAAATCTCTAAAAATATTTTATACATATTCACTTGGGCAATACAAGTTATTTAGATTCATATATTGCAAAAAAAAATTTTCGGACTTCTTAATAAGAAACTTACAAATTAAATTTTGAAAAAAAAATTTTTAGCTTAATTTTTTTTTCTAAATTTTAAAATATGTACAGAACTATTATTTTTTTGTTCTTCATTTAAAAAAAAATTAATTTCTCATACTAATTTGTAGTAAGTCATAACAAAGTTGGAAACATGCAAAAATATATAATCCTAAAATAATAATAAATGAATTTCTTAGTTTATTATTTATATTCTAATATATTAGCTTTAAACTTCTATTAACATGTTTTGAATTTAAGTTATAATTTTGTTTTAGTTACATTCATATAATTAATATTTCCTAAGTTTTATTTTGATACCATTACATGTGAATTGCAGATTTTAATTTTGTATTTATAGTAACATCCTATTTCTTCTTTCCATTTTTTTTTCGAGATACCATATAATTTCTTTAAGCTATTAAAAGTATTATAATCTTCCTTTTTATTTCCTTCAAAATATATATGTGTGTGAGTTTACAAAAATTATTCAGAAAATAATTTTAAAACAATGTACACATAAAAATGTGAAATATTAAATTACATTGGCTCATTCTTGTATGTAGTTATATAATTACGCTCAGTTGAATGAGTATTGGAATAAAATATTTATCACTTTAGGGATATAAAATTAAAATCAATTTATTAAATCTAATTAAATCTTCTTTAAAATGTAGAAGATAAACCTCTTTTATAGGTATTTAATGCTGCTCTTTGGAAATATATCATATTCATGCAAACATTTTACAATATATAGATAAAAAGTGTTTGCATTATTATAACGTTGATAAACAATATGAAAGAAATAGTTATAACATTATAACGTGTATCTTCCAAGCTAAATATGAAAGTAAAGTGAAAATTATTCTATATTTCTAATATTATTCGAAATTTCACTGCAAAGTTTAAAGTGAAATTTTCTGATAATGAATAAATATATATTTCCTTTTTCTTTTCCATTTAAATTTCCAAAATCATTATCCATTATTATTTAAGAGATGAATTCTTTATTTTAAAAATGAAAAAATGTTACAGCTACATGAATTAAAAATAATATTTGACACAGCGCACTTTGATGGACAATTGCGTGAGTGAAATAATGTGCTTATGTCGAAGCAGACTCCCGTAAATGCAATAACCGTAAAGCATAAAATTTTCGCGTGCTGATACCACCTGCCTTCAAGTTAAAGATCTTCTCCTCAAAGACTGCATCGTATATCAGCTGATGAAATGAAATGAATAGTAGTTAAAAATAATAATAAATGGATGAGTTGGAATCTTTAGAATTTAGAAAACAATTTTTACTTCTTTGAGTAAGTGAAAGTGTCAATTTTACCTCCAGGACGTGAGTTAGAGGTGAAAAGAAATAAAATATCAACACACAAACATGCCACATCATAGATGATTTCATGTCTGTTTGCTAATGTACGTAAAACAAATTTGATATAAGTGGAAAACATCTGCGGAGAAAAAGATACTCAAAAACGATATTTTTAACTTGAGATGATGCCACATTAGAAAAAATTAAATAAGAAACTAATGGTCAAAAATAAATTAAAATGTTATTTTTTGACTGCATGTATCCTTATAGAAAGCTATTCTCCTTTATCTGTTTTCATTATTTTAATAACCTTTATTACTTTTCATTTTTATTTATTTATTTAATTTGCCTTAATGAAATTCAATTATATTCAAGTTTTTAATTTTTTTAAAAAATATATCTATATTTGAAATTGGGAGGCATTTCGTATCTTTTTTTTTTCTTATCAAATAATAGTATTATTTTTATTAACTCGTACAGATCCATACTTGCCTCTTAGTATCTGTATTAATCATTTCGCAATATCACTTCATTTTAAAAACATTCAGTTGCATCTAAATAATATAAGGTAATAGTGAGGCTATATTTTTAATTTCTATCAGTTATTGGCTTTCAAATAAATTTTTAAGTGATGATGAATCATATTCTAATAGCATATACTCAGTTTATAATCTTGTTTCGAATATTCAAAGAAAAGCATGAATATTTATTGATAAAAAATGTTTTAAAACTGTTTTAGGGTATTTTCTAAAGATTTATATATTTTCACATTATTTTTAATTACCTAATATGCATTACCTGCACGACTTAATGCTATAAATTACATAAATCTGATAGGATTTTTTGATATTTGTAATTTTCGGTAGTTTGATATCCATTTTAAAACATGTCGATGCCAATAATTTTTAATTATTTTTACCATATAAGAGATTATGAATGTATTTTCTCCTGCAAATTTTTTTTTATTTGGTAAATCCTCTGGAATTTTAAATAAGAATTTCTAAACTTGGTCTCAGATTGTTGATAAATCTACTATTTAAGCTACATTAAATATTTTTACTGAAATGTCATATTATTTGGCTAGAATTAAGAATAAATGATAATAGCTCTAAAAAAGGTAAATAAACTTAACGTGTATTTATGTCTATCTATTTAAATTTTTGTTGAAATTATTTATTTTTTTATATTTTTAATCTCTGATATTTAATTATTTAAAATTATCTGCACTCATTATTGACAATTTTTAATCAAAAATTCTCACTCAATAATGATTAAAATTAATTTCAAAAAGCATTTAAGGAAAAAATTTTATTTATATGAAATAATGCTTAATTTGCCAAAATTGAAAATTCTGTGATAAAATTTTAAACGAAATTAAAGAAATGCGTATATTTTATTCACATTGTATATGCTCAACCATAAGTTCTTATGCATAATGTTGGGTTGGGACGTCTTTAGTGATTCGGAATCAACTTTAAACCTTAAGTCCTGGTTTAAATGGTCATTGTGTTCAATAAATGATCTGATAGTAGTGATCCCGAATCACTACAGACGTCCAAACGCAAGTTTCGAACCCACAAATTGTTGAAACATAAACAAGAGCGCTAAGTGTTTAATTACCAGCTCGGAAATCAAAAAGAAGATAAAATGGTCAGTGGTTATTACTATTTAACAGCTGCTAATTAATTGCAGTTAGTATTGAAAAGTTAAGTTTTTACGACGATAGCAAAATTTATAGTTGTACCGAAAATATGCAGATAAATTCATTTGATATGTTCAATGACAAGTTCATGCACAATGTTTTAAATTTGTCAGTGGTTATGACAATTTAACCATCACACATCAGTTACGGCTAATGTCTTTTAAATTGAAAATTCTATTTTAATTTTATTTTGCAAAATTTACTAAAGAATGCCCAAAATTAAGCAAATGAGAAATGAAATTGTTCAAAATAATTATGTTAGATATATAGATTATTATTTACTTATGGACGACGTTTGACTAATCAGATATTAGACCCATAATTAAAATTTTTGCCATTATTTTTACTATTGACTTTTACATTGTAAATATGTGTTGTTTATTTGTCGCTCAAAGGATCATTTATTGAACACAATGACCATTTAAACCAGGACTTAAGGTTTAAAGTTGATTCCGAATCACTACAGACGTCCAAACCCAAGTTTCGAACCCACAAATTGTTGAAACATAAACAAGAGAGCTAAGTGTTTAATTACCAGCTTGGAAATCAAAAAGAAGATACAATAGTCAGTGGTTATTACTATTTAACAGCTGCTAATTAATTGCAGTTAGTATTGAAAAGTTAAGTTTTTACGACGATAGCAAAATTTATAGTTGTACCGAAAATATGCAGATAAATTCATTTGATATGTTCAATGACAAGTTCATGCACAATGTTTTAAATTTGTCAGTGGTTATGACAATTTAACCATCACACATCAGTTACGGCTAATGTCTTTTAAATTGAAAATTCTATTTTAATTTTATTTTGCAAAATTTACTAAAGAATGCCCAAAATTAAGCAAATGAGAAATGAAATTGTTCAAAATAATTATGTTAGATATATAGATTATTATTTACTTAAGGACAACGTTTGACTAATCAGATATTAGACCCATAATTAAAATTTTTGCCATTATTTTTACTATTGACTTTTACATTGTAAATATGTGTTGTTTATTTGTCGCTCAAAGGATCATTTATTGAACACAATGACCATTTAAACCAGGACTTAAGGTTTAAAGTTGATTCCGAATCACTACAGACGTCCAAACCCAAGTTTCGAACCCACGAACTGTTGAACCATAAACAAGAGCGCTAACCGTTTAATTAACAGCTGGGAAATCTAAAAGAAGATATCTAGTGTTTTCAGTCTTATTTATCATTATATTCTTTACACATTTATTCAGCAATCCGTCACAAAATATCGATTATATATTATGATTATCGATTATTTGATGAATACGCATATACAAAATACATAATGTGCAATGCTTGGAAATTCCAGGCTGCGATAATTAGTTAATGGGTAAATAATGGGGTAATTAATGCGATAATTAGTTAAGATCATCACACACACACACACATCAGAACGTGATAGTTTTTAATTACAAACAAATAGCGTTCTAGTGAAAAACTGACACCTGAGACAGTAATTTTCCCCCCAAACAGAAATAAAAAAGCGTTAAATTAACAATACACAGATCATTACAGCACAATTTCAACTGACTAAAAGATTCGCTACTGTAAAGAGGCATTTTTAAAATTTATTCCAAGTGTGTGAAATTATAAAAACTTTATTGAGATAGTAAGCTATACTCATATATATATATATATATATATATATATATATATATATATATATATATATATATATATATATATATATATATATATATATATATATATATATATATATATATATATATATATATATATATATATATATATATATATACGAGGGTCACTCTGAAATTTTTGAGATACAACTAGGTTTTTTTTAAGTTATACTTATAAAATTTTAGGTGTGTTCAAAGTAGTCTCCTCCAGCATCAATGCACTTTTGTAGACGAATTTTCCACAGATTAAATGCCTCAAGCCATTCATTTCTTGGAATAGATGAACAAATGCATTTATAGCCACATCAATCTCTTCTTCTGAATGAAAATGACGTCCACGTAAATTCTTTTTTAGATTAAAGAATAACCAAAAGTCGCACATAGCTAGATCAGGTGAATACGGCGGATGTTCGATCACTTTAATTTGTTTTTGTTAAAGAAACTCAACTGTTAATCCGGCTGTATGTGAAGATGCCTTGTCATTGTGAAGCATTAGTCCCCTAACATTCAGTTCTTGTAGAATTTCTGGAAGACATTTAGTGGTGTACCAGTTTGCTGCTACTGTCTCCTGTCCTTCCAACTTGATGGCTTTGACCAATCCCGTACTTCTGAAGAAAACGGCATACATCACTTTTCTCAGCACGCGTTGTTTTTTTCACCATTGTCGGCGTGGATCATCTTCAAAGATCCATACTTTGCTTTCTTGAGGTGTTGGAATGTCAAAAAACGGAATATACGTTTCATCACCTATTACAATTTTAGAAATGATGCCACCATCATTTAACAATTTAAGAGTTTCTTTACTGATTCTGACACGCTCCTCTTTTTGGTGCTCAGTTAGATTATGGGGAAACCAATGGCAAACTACTTTTTTCATATGTAATTCTTCATGAATGATTTTGTGTATGGTTGCGAATCCAATGTTAAGTTCCTTCTGTATCATTTGATAGGTACAGCGATTATCATCCATTAACATTTTTCGCATGGCAGACACATTATCGGGGATACTGCCGACGGCGGCCTTCTTTTGTGTTCTTCATCCTGAAGAAAATGGCGACCTCTTCTAAATTCTCTAAACCATCTGAATACAGTAGCACGAGCTGGAGAGTCATCACCAAATGCTAATTGCAACCGTTGAACGCATTCTTCTTGATTTAATCCTGCTTTAAAATCGTAGAAAATCATAGGGCTAAAATGTTCTCGCGTCAACGCCGTTTTCACTTCTGTTTAAAATTTACTCTACGCTAAACAAGTTGAAGTAAGTGAGTAAAAAATCGTCTTCTGTGTTAAAATACTTTGTGTTTTAAAATTAAACCGTTATTTTTATTTTGTAAATTCTCGTCTGCGCGTATCTCAAAAAATTTCAGAGTAACCCTCGTATATATATATATATCCAACGACGGGCACTTGGGTGGCGAACCCTATGCCGCAACAAGGCCAAAAACTGCTACTCATATGTCGTTATCCAGCAAGCACCTGTGAACCAAGTCATGGAGGGCAGTAGCTTTGCCCACGCCATACCATCACAAGCCCTTTTATAGGGTAGACATACATCATCACAAAAGAAAGGATAGAGAAGCACAGAGAGAATAGAGGTAGAAAGTAACACCCTTACTCGAACCGGGATTCGAACCCAGAATCCACTACTCAGAAGTCAGGTACGCTAACCATTCAGCTATCGGTCGGCGCTATACTCATATATTTACAAGAGAGAAAATCCAAAAACTTATCAAGTAACCATGATGATAGATGTGTTCGAATAAACCGAAAAGTCTCCGATTTTTTTAAAAAAGTTAGTATTGAAGGTTGAACTGCTTAATTCCGACAGTGTGACCTTACTATTTGACAGCGAAAAATGCCTGATATAAAATACATTTCCGATTTGAGGACATTTTTGTGAAGTCCAACTCATGTTTCTTCAAAAAATTCTCTTCGAATAATAGGAATCCCATAAAATTTAATAAGAATGGTAGTACAAAAAGGAACCTATCCCTTCAAATAGAGTTCTTTATAAAGAGTAGTTCAATCTTTATTCTGATATAAAAAGAACAGTTCTTTCTTGTTTTGAATGGAAACTTCCCAGTTTCGAAGAATACGATATTGAGTAACATTTCGCGGAAGGATACATAAGAAATTTTCGAAAACAAAAAGTTTTGAGGACTTGAAATTATATTTTGCTACTAATAAATCTAGAATGTTGAAAGAGTTTTAGACCTGTTACTTCAGAATTTTTGGCAAAAGCAGGTTCACTGAATATAACTTGAAATTGAACAAGTATAAAACCATAAAACCATATAAAGTAACCTTAAACCTTCTTTTATTGAAATATTGAAGAACGTCTTTGAAGTCTTTCTGAGTATCCTTCTAAACGCGCGTAAGCTTGATTCTTTTCTCACACAGGTAATCTTATAAGAGCAGCTTTATTGTATTTCTAATAAGATTATTTTTATAAGAGATAACTTAATTAATGTAAGTACTACACAAATGTGGTCCTTGATCAACTGAGACAAGTGAATCAATGATCATTTGTTTCGAACAGTACATTTTTGTAAAATGAATTTTGTATAATCAAGAGTTTTTTTTTTTTTTTGTAAAACTTTTAAAAATAAAATACTTATATAATTATTTTATGCATGATAAAATTTTAACTGAATCTATTTTTTAAATATGATGTTTTCTCTTATTTCAAATCCAAATATTGATTTCATTTTTTTAACTTATTTACTGAAGATTTATATACATACATAAATACACGCATATATATATATATATGAAAGATTTTTTTTGTATAACAATTTCTTCAAGGATAATATATAGACGCCATGAAATGTTTACAATTAAGCAGTTAGATTCAAATATAAAAAAAAATAATGAAATATAACTGTCATCGTGGGTACTTGACAATGATTGAATACCGTTGATCCAAATACCGTTTGTCTTCGATCATTAAACTAAGCATTATTTGGTGTGGAGGAAAAAAACGTAGCCACTGGTCATTTTGCGGAATATTATTCTCAACTGATAATGTTTGACTTAAGGTCTCTCTAGGTAACCGGCGCCATGACAAGTGGCGAATCTTTGTTCATCAATCAATTATATAATTCATGCTTTCTTTATAATTTTTTGTTATGTTTTAATTCTGTTCAATGGAAAAAAAATTCAAATTATATGAAGGATTGTTTAACAGCATGCTTATTTACCATCAACATTTAAAAAACGGTTATCATTAAAAAAATAATCATGTATTTTCTGAGATATAATTTTATCCATATGCTACCTTTCCCTTATGATAGGAAAAAGCTATTTTTAATTTGTCTAAAGAAAATTATGCTCATACATTGAATATTTGTGTGATCACTCAGTTTTTTTGTACACGCTACACACACGCCATCTTCTTTCTTTAATTTAATGGCTTCTCCGCTTTCAAGAACTGCTGGATTACCTATCGATTTTGATTAATCATAAAAATCACGAACGCCTGTCACATATTTGCTATCGAGCCGTCTGGTGTTATCATTCAGACTTTCTAGATAATTTATGATCTGACAGAATGCTTTGATCAAGAGTCAACTCTCTTATCTCCTGAGGAAGCAGGATAAAAGATTAGTGCTGAATAACGGGTTATTTTTATCTTGTTAACTGCTTCTGCCAAGATTTATTTATCGAACACCAAATAAAGCATTAAGAGATTATCAGAGATCTTAAAATATATATCACTTACCAATTTGGTAGTTTCCAAACACAATTTTCAAATGTTTTCTCCGTTGTGATTCCATCCAAACACACATTTTTCTCTTTCTATCAATTTATTCTCTTCCTTCCAATAATATTTATTTATTAGATTGCTGTATGTAACACAAGAAATTATTAGTTCCTCAAACGAAAGTTTTCCAGATAATTTGGAAACCAAATAACTTATTAATTTATAGCTGCAATATTTTAAGTTAACAAGATATGGGTTCTTAGCAGCTTTGACATTTTAACGTGTTGGCATCTTGACTTCGCATGGTAGGCAGCATTTTGACACCGCATAATTACCAACTTTACTGTATTAGGGTGCTATAAAGTATTTTAATGTCTACCACGTTGATCTCCTTCGCTGAGAATTTTAACAAAATAGTTCATTGCATTATATGTTGAAGTAAGAAACCGAGAAAAGCTACTTGCTTTGAGATGTAAAATCAATAAGCCATATGATCAAAGACCTATCATGTAAATGACATTTTTTAATAAAAAAATAAGTTTAAAATATTAACTATATATTCTTTAAATTTTACAATCACAATTGAATAGAATGAAATATTAATATTATTGTCTAGTGCAGTGGTTCTAATTTGTCACGGTCATTTTTTAATTTCTTTTACTTTTTTACAGCGCGCAATTTGGGATGACTTCAAAATTTGGAGGTACAAAAATAAAAAGACGTGGTGTTAAATAATTTGATAATAAGTTTGAATGTTGAATAAAATAATATAATATGTACTACACAAAAACAGCATCACTTTTACTTATTAATTATAAGGTAATAAAATAATACTTTTAATGAGAAATTTAAACTTGATATTTTTTGATAATTTAATTGATATTTTCTGATTAAAAATGGTGATGCTTTTCTCATATT